>OZ023331.1:541889-704389 GCA_964007535.1 Brachyptera risi
TCGATGCGCCTTAAAACTCTAATATTCATTCATTCAAAGTACGAACTATCACAAGAAGTTGAAGAGATAAAAATCATTAGCTGCGAAGTATGGCATACCGTCATCAACTTTGTCAACGCTTATAAAAAATAAAGACACAATCTAAACTGACTATATACAGGTGGATCGGGTAGTGGCGCACGTAAACGTATGCGTTGTGCCAAATACAAGGCATGGAAAATGAACTTATGGACTTTTACACTCAAGTACGTGCCGCAAATGTTCCGATTACCGGACCAATGATGTTGGAGAAAGCCGACGAATTTGCTCTTAGATTCAACATGAATGACTTGAAATGCTCAAGCGGGTGGCTAAATGGCGTTTACAAGAGCGATTTGGAATCGCTAGTTCAGCTGTTCGCGGAGGCGTAGGAAGTGGACGAAGTAATGCAACCTACGATCGAGAAATATTCAACAAACTGTAATTGTAATATGGATGAGCCGTACGGGAGTGTACTACAACGCGATGCCTGACCGTACACTTGCACTCAAATTGAATGGAGCGCTCAATGACCTCGCTGTCGATGCGCCTTGAAACCCTAATCCAAATTGAATGGATAATAGGGTTTTGAAGCGCATCGACAGCGAGGTCATTGAGCGCCCGTCGAAATAAGTTGCTCAACAAACGGGTGAGAAGTGTAATCAGAGGCGAACAATGTCACGGGGGGGAAATCGGAAGACTCACAGCGGGGCTCTGTTGTAACATGGTCGAATCGGAAAGAATGAAACCGACAGTAATAGGTCAATTTGCCAAGCCGCGGTGTATGGAGAATGTGACTATGCACTGCTCTGCCTGTTGACTATGCATACAACAAGATAGTTTGGATGTCGGGAACAGTTTCCAATGACTGGCGTATTACACTACGAAGACGAATGGCCGGCCAAACCTCAAAGATACTCCTCTCAATGGATAACTGTTCTTCTCATAACAATAGTGTGTATTTAGTACGTCTTTCTCCCTCCGAACACTTTACCAGTGTCGAGCAGCCTCTCGAGCATGCCAAATCCGTACATTCGGACGAGCATTGCCACCAGCATTTGGAAAGATGCTTTCCAAAGCCGGTGTCGAGTGTTTAAAAACACTAACTGTTGAGTACCCAGTTGAGGAAGAAGTTCTCGACCTCTATGCTGAGTGCGCCGGTTGCCTTGGGAAACGTTATCCCAAAGCCAAGACATCATCGCATACGTCTGTATCCAGATCCGGTAGTTTTGATACTAACTCGGATGCTGGCGGACAATCTGCAGATGTTTGCCTCCAGACGTTGGATATGATAAAGAACTGCTCAAGGCAGCTCCGTGTCATTCAGCGAACTGGTCGCGAAATGGGCAAAGTCGCCGCAAGATCCGATTCTAGGAATCAAGACGGCGTTTTACTCCATCAACAATATTGGGCTGCTACGCTAGGATTCCTACCGCTCAAACCAATGTTGGATTTGCTAGATTTCATCGGACGGGTAATTATCCATCTGGATCTATCTGCATATTCCCCGATAATTGTTCACCCCATACCTGGTATGGACGTCATTATCAAAAGGGCAATGACTGAGCTCGCAATTTCGAAAGGTTTCCTTCCGGATAACGAGTTCTTTTACTCACTTTTCTGTTTTCCTGAGGTTAATGGTGATGGTATCAACATTAGCTCAGCAGGTTCAGAAATATGGGCGAATTCAAAGATTGGTTATTTCACAGAGCAATATTGCCTATCATATTTGGCCAATCGAGAATTCAACGGTGAGGCTGACCCGATGATCGAGTTTGACCCACCGCCAAGGGGTTACATGGATAATCAAAATTACCTGTTTCCCTACTGGATCGAGGGCGATAATCCCGTAATTCGGGTAATCGCAAAACCTCGATGTCGGGTATTGGTACTGGGTGAACCTGGTGCCAAAGCCCGAACACTGACGGTTGGCGAGGCATGTTATATACTACACTTCTCAAAATTGTCAGATTCTGTGTCGAACCAATCTTGAATACAGATTATCGACTCAGAATAGGATTCGAGTCTGTCGATACTCTTTGGGAGTATAAAAAGACCGTTTCCCGTAAGAATGAATTGGTACCTTCCAAACCATTCTTCATCAATTCGGATTTCAAAGCTGCAACTGACCATTTACCAATGGCTCTTTTGCATGCAATTTGGAATTCGTTTTGGAGCGCACAAGACCTTTATCACCGACATCCTGTGCGGTTATTATGGCCTCTAGTACTCCTTGAACATGAGATGTGGCCAGGGGACACCATAGTACGATCGTGCTATGATGAAGCCAATTTGCCAATCCCGTGTTTCCAAAAAAGAGGATCGTTTCAGGGAACTCCCTTTTCCTTCCTCAACCTGGTCATCTACAATCAGATCACTATCCATCTTGCATGGGCTAGTGACTTAATACTAGGTGCCAAGACTGACCTCATATTGGCAAGCTTTCGCCTACCTATTGAAGCCAGTAATCCGCCGTTGCTTTATGCTATTGTGGGTGACGACCTACAGGCAATTACAACTAAGCGTGTTTCGAAGCATTACGCACATCTCGTAGAGAAAACTGGAATGGTTTTTTCCAACGGGAAACATTTGTTGTCTAAGACCATAATAATTTTATGTGAAGACTGTGCCTACTACTCAAATGATGGTAAGTTCTTTTTCAAAGATGTAGTCAAAACTAGGCTACTTACCAGGAACACTCGTATGCACTCCGACCAACGTTCGGCCATTTTGTCAAAGGGAGGTTCGGTGCAACGTGTAACCACATGGAATGAAAATCCCATTGTGCGGTTATGGGCGAGGGAGATCTATAAAGACACCTTTGCCCTTGCGCTTAACAACAAAAAGTTCCTCGGGAAAAATTATCCATGGGAGCTTAATCCGTCGTTAAGCGGAATTGCTTTCCCAGGTAGGGAATTTAGCGAATTCGAGGTTGATTGCAGTTTCCATCTGAGATTTCTCAGATGGGTACTGGAATTACCCATTGCAGGTTTCCTTTACTGGTATTACCAGTTGTCAAGGATGAATTCCCGCATCAAGAAGGGGGTTAATTCGGAAATTGATCCGAAAACTCTTCTTAAAATGTTAGACGGTTTCTCCTTTTGTGAGGATCACAGTTACAACATTCCGGACAATGATATGTCTAAACAGGTTTTCTCCCGCAGGCATGTAATTATATATAATATAGGCCTACACCGTGGTTACACTTGAAATATAGGTCTAGGCCTATCTAGCAGGAGCTTTTACAGTAGGTTAGTTGGACTATGCCTTGACCTAGCCATTGAATTTGTTGTTGTTACAAAATCAATGACCTATCCTAGCTGCTCTGTCTATGTGGGCCTATACACAGAACCAACTTGGGCCTGGATGGACAATGACTTGTAGATGACTAATGACGCTACAGTTTCATAATTCACATCTTGTTTTCTACATTTTAGAATAAACATGGTTATTTATTCTCTTAGGCTGCTGAGTGGGACTTGGTGACAAGCGAATTCAATGCCACATCCCTCACAGTACGAGGCAAAGCCTCACTTAAGCTCAAATATGAGTTGTTAAAGAAGAAAGCACGACAACGCTGTGCAAAGTTGCGTCAAATAGCAAGCAGCTGAAGACGGGGGGAGGTCGACGAAAATCTCCCAGAAGGATGACGTCCTGGACATGGTGGAGGGCAGCAAAGGTGCGGCAAGAGCAGCTGAAGACGGGGGGAGGTCTACGAAAATCTCCCAGAAGGGATGACGTCCTGGACATGGAGGAGGGCAGCAAAGGTGCGGCAAGAGCAGCTGAAGACGGGGGGAGGTCCACGAAAATCTCCCAGAAGGATGACGTCCTGGACATGGAGGAGGGCAGCAAAGGTGCGGCAAGAGTAGCTGAAGACGGGGGGAGGTCCACGAAAATCTCCCAGAAGGATGACGTCCTGGACATGGTGGAGGGCAGCAAAGGTGCGGCAAGAGCAGCTGAAGACGGGGGAAGGTCCACGAAAATCTCCCAGAAGGATGACGTCCTGGACATGGAGGAGGGCAGCAAAGGTGCGGCAAGAGTAGCTGAAGACGGGGGGAGGTCCACGAAAATCTCCCAGAAGGATGACGTCCTGGACATGGAGGAGGGCAGCAAAGGTGCGGCAAGAGCAGCTGAAGACGGGGGAAGGTCGACGAAAATCTCCCAGAAGGATGACGTCCTGGACATGGTGGAGGGCAGCAAAGGTGCGGCAAGAGCAGCTGAAGACGGGGGGAGGTCCACGAAAATCTCCCAGAAGGATGACGTCCTGGACATGGTGGAGGGCAGCAAAGGTGCGGCAAGAGCAGCTGAAGACGGGGGAAGGTCGACGAAAATCTCCCAGAAGGATGACGTCCTGGACATGGTGGAGGGCAGCAAAGGTGCGGCAAGAGCAGCTGAAGACGGGGGGAGGTCCACGAAAATCTCCCAGAAGGATGACGTCCTGGACATGGTGGAGGGCAGCAAAGGTGCGGCAAGAGCAGCTGAAGACGGGGGGAGGTCCACGAAAATCTCCCAGAAGGATGACGTCCTGGACATGGTGGAGGGCAGCAAAGGTGCGGCAAGAGCAGCTGAAGACGGGGGTAGGTCCACGAAAATCTTCCAGAAGGATGACGTCCTGGACATGGTGGAGGGCAGCAAAGGCAAACGTTCAAGCTGCACAATTGGCCCTGGAGGCGGGTGATTGGAGGCTGAATGAATATCAGGGTTTTGAGGCGCATCGACAGCTAGGTCATTTAGCGCCTGTCGAAATAAGTTGCATCAAAAGGTAAAAAGTGTGATATAAAGGTGGAAGTGAAATTTAGATGAGAACACCTCAATATATTAAACTAAGACTAAACTATGTCTAAAGTGTCTAAAGACGTTATACACTAATTTGTTAAAACCGAACATGTGTGTGCTGTGAAGGGTCACACCCATGGGACTAGAATGAGGGGGACGAATGAAATGGATGTGAATCAAATTTGTCCAGGTCTTGCCCGAAATATACGAGCCCAGTTGTCACTAGACTCTGGCAGCAACGACGCTAGCGGCGTACCAACAATGACCTAAACACCAATTTTCTTCGATAATTCGATTAATTAAATCTAATTTTGATAATATCAATTCACTTTTCATATTGCTAATCATAGAAGTTTGGACGAGATGTGGGTATGGAAAGGAAAATGATTTGAAGCAACATTAGTGGAAAAAGATGTACCGTTCTACAATGTGCCTTTCATCGAATTATTAGAACAGCTTCTTATCCAAGATGGTATCCGTAACTGTGTACAAAATCTCACACCATACCGGCAAGACGGTCTTTTACGAGACTTCTAGGACAAAACTTATGCTAAAAATCATCAATTGTTTGGAAGAATGAATGAATGAATGAATATTAGAGTTTTAAGGAGCATCGACAGCGAGGTCATCATCGTCAGACTTATTCATCCGAATAGAGCACATGATAGAAACCAGAACTGACAGTTAGGTCTATTTTATTGGTAGATTTCTTCTTATACAGACTATATATCAACCAACTTTATAGTACTGCATTGTTATATCCATTGATACAAAAAGAACCTATACCGTATTACATCTTGTAAGAATAAGTTTCACAAGGACTAGATGCAGTTTTCCCATTTTATAGGAACCACTCGGTAGCTCCAATGGACAAGTTGCTCATCACACTCCGATTCTATGCTCTTGGCACAATGCTAATGGCATTGGGAGACTTTGGCGGCATACACAAATCAAGTGCGGGTGAAGCCGTACGCTCAGTGACGAGTGCAATAGCAAGTCTCCAGAGACGGAAGAAGCAAAGCAGACGGTAGAGGACGGATTCTTCGCTACCGGTATCGCAAGGTTCCCGCAGGTTGTGGGAGCCAACGATAAATCAATTACTAGAATTAATAGCCAACCTGATAGAAAAACAACTGGAAAAAAATGTTTCAATTTTATTTTCTTAGTAACGAGTTATCGTGAGGAATAGAAATGAGTTAGCTAACTAAAAGATAATATGGGGTGGTAATACGAGAATAAGATAACTCCGAGTTACTGCCGGAGTTGAGATAATACGCGAGTTATATAACTCGGACTCTAATATTCGTTCGTGATATCGGGCCTCAGCATCATTGCTAATTTATGAGATTAAATACACGACGAGAATCAATTACCGTCTACATCAATCAACAGGTACGAAATGAAATGCCTAACCATAGAAATATAATCACGTAGTGGAATATACATAACCAGATATATAATGCAGTTAACAATTTAAAATGTTTTTATATAATGTAAGAAAATGAACGAGGTTAATGTAGTGGAGTGATAGCTATTATTGAACATATAGCTTCATATTATAATATATATGACTGGGGCTCATAATATAAATATATAAACTAAATATGAAACAAAATATAAACTCATGATACGATACAATATTATAGTCAGGAAAGGTTTAATGTTGAAATTCATTCAATGAATACTAGTTTATAATAGCCGAGTGTTGTTTCGTGTAGCGAATAGTCCGCTGGTTTTCTTGTCCGCGTGTGCACGAGTAATAATAATTGTTGGATCACATTATTGGTAACAATATGGAACGAGAATAGATAGAATGTCGAGGGGTGAAATCTTGGACTGAATTGTTGTTGCGAACATGGGCTTATCCTTGGTTTCAGCTGCCAACAGTTTAGATCCACCATTGTAAATACCAAGGACCACACATTGGATTAAAGAACTCGGGTTGCTGCAGGCGGATAAGGTGAACCTGACGGGTCAAGGTAGACTCAATGAACATTCTGGTTGGTGGCTCGAGGAACACGGGCTAACGTGGTGTTCCAGAAATGCAATTCTAAATAAAGAATACCTTGACGACCTGAACATGGAGGTAGCCTTAAAACTGCTTCAAAGAAGTCACCCAGAGAATGATGGTCTTGAGCTCACAATCATGTCTGAAAGTTCTCTAGGTTTTTCATCACGTGACATTTCTAAATGTACCGTTTCAAATGTTACATAATGGGACTGACCATTGGCTCACCTGCTCTCTATATGAAGACTCAGATTTGGACAGCCTCCAAAGTAGTATTTTATCGCCACACATCAGAGAGCAAGAATGTAAAATAGTGTCTGAGAATAACTCCACCTCGGTCAAGGTTATCAAACCCTTGACTGCACTTCAGAGTGGTGTGGACTGTGGTATACATGCCATTGCGTTTGAAACCGAACTATGCCATAATAAACGTTGTCATTTTGTTAACTTTTCCAATCCTACAAATCTAAGGTGCCATCTGATGAACTGTTTTGAATCGGGTTACTTACAGGAGAGCCGAAACAAGAACTGAGAAGACATTGCCGATTGCCTGAACATTACGATTTGAACAGGGTGCCGTGCAGTTGTTGCCGGGAGTGGTTCAACTTGAAGAGTTGCCGGCAGACAGTGCCAGTTAGTTGGAAGTGCAGAGGTTGCCACAATCGGCCGAGCGTTTCAATATCCGATACGGCCTTATACAGCCCAAGCATTATCATTCATAGCATTTGAGTGGAATTGTCTTCTTGATTCTCGTATGATTTCTATATTTGAAGTAGATACAGGGAATCAGCGTTGGTTTTCCAACTCGTATGATTCAAATTATGCTGAAATTCAAACAGTTCTGGCCATTTATTTCATTTTCATTATTGAATCAACCTACCTTATGTTGATCCACACAACTATTGTTAGTTGTTTGAAGAAATGAAGGTTGTGTGAATGGGATGAAAGAAACCAGTCAGGGTACGGGTGTTTCTCTCCTAAATAAGACAGGTAAGGACTGGAATGGGCTCATTGGAAGTGTATTTTATGGGGATGAAATAAGGGTAAAACAATTCCGCACGAACGGCACGAAAGATCCAGATATACTGATCCCCACTGCGAATATCGCCTCCACTTGATACATGTGAGTGTTCAGCCGCTCCGATTGGTTTGCGGCGGCCCAATGAAATGTCCTTGCAGGTCAACAGGAACCGTTAGTCACTGGCCGTAGCTAACATGGAAGCCAAGACGTTCGCTGTCCTGGATTCGAGCGTAGACTACACGACCAACAGACGGAACAAGACAATCCTTGTAGGTTGGAAAAGTGTCTTGTTGTGAGTAAGACGCGTGGCTTGAAAGAGTGGACACTGATACAACAGGGTCCAGGAAGATGACTTCTATCGTGGCATGTACTGCGTTACATATGGACAATGACCAAAGGGAACTGTGCTCACTTCGACCCGGTATCTCGCACGACTTGATTGAAGAGTTCAGAACTAGTCAAGAGCCTGTGCCAGATCCGTGGTGGGTGTCATTGAACACACGATGTGACTGCAAGGGATCAGCCACGATATTTGCCGGCGCTGGTTACATGCTGGGTGCATCAACACACGTGCCAAGTATGCATTACCGCACTCTGCCATGGGGATGAGCCAATTGTATTTCTCAACGTGTGTGTAGACGCGAGGGCTGTGAAAGCCTCGCATCAACAAGGGACCGAGGCAAGCAAGGCTGCCACCGTGATGATATAAGTTGCAACGGACAATAATGCCTCCTTCAGTCGAAGCGGCTTGAACTCAACTGAGTATGAAGCGTATGTGAGTATACGAAGTGACAAGAAACTGTCATCAAATAAAATGAGAAAAAGGCCGTGCCGAAAAACATTGGTCGATAATATGTATGAGTGATAAAATGACTGATTATCGAATGTGATTTGCTTGTCAACTAAAGAAGTTGCTCGCGATGAAATAAAGGAAGCTTTTCTGGGAGCCCCCAAGATTGGAAAAGGCCTTTTAGCAAAGTTTGCCTATTGCAGACTGATAGAAAGGAGTGTAAACTTTCACCAAATAATCCACAATGACGAACTGAACTCGGTTGATTCCCTGCATAAACTCACTGTCAGCAACAAGAACAAAGGGGTAGCAATAAAAGCAAATCAAAATCTCTTCAGGCGTGTTGTTGTTGGTCTTGAAGGCGGACGAGATGTACAAATTGATGGAATGAATGAATGAATATTAGGGTTTTGAGGCGCATCGACAGCGAGGTCATTTAGCGCCTGTCAAAATAAGTTGCAACAAAAGGTGAAAAGTGTGATATAAATGTGGAAGTGAAATTTAGATGATATAAATGTGGAAGTGAAATTTAGATGAGAGAACCTCAATATATATTAAACTAAGACTAAACTATGTCTAAAGTGTCTAAAGACGTTATACACTAATTTGTTAAAACCGAACATGTGTGTGCTGTAAAGGGTCACACCCATGGGACTAGGATGAGAACGATTTATTACTTGTTCTCAGTTCAAACTCCCCCTCAAATAGGAGTGGAGGAACGACAAACCATAATAGATATATGGTGGAATATGGTTTGATTTAAAATACTCCTGATGTCTATCCCAAGAGATCGGCATCAAGAATAAGTATCAAATGTCAAGAAGCTGTATACTGGAAGAAGATGATTGCACAAACAACGTCATCTTGATCAGACATGTATATGTCCTAATTAGGGCAGTTTGAAAAATGATACTGGTAACACGACGACTTCATCGTCTCACGCAAACAACGATGCAGATCCACGAGCATGTCAAATGAGATCCAATAGGTTCGATAATCTTAGAAAGCTGAATATGGTATCTATCGATTTTGAATTATTCCCTAAAATCTTTGGCATTGTGTCTTCCATACGAAGCTGTCTCCTCAGAGCAGTATATTTCTGACACTCGAGTAATATGTGTCGAACAGTTAAAATCTCGTTACAAATCTCACATCTAGGGACGATTTTATCGGGGGTGAAGAGATAGGAATGGGTTAAAAGTGTGTGTCCCACTCGCAGACGAGTGAGAACTACTTCCTCCCTCCGTGAACCTCGGATTGAAGATTCCCAAGCACTAACAGTAGGCTTTATTTCTTTCAGCTTGTTGTTGGTCTCCCTGTCCCACTCTTTTTGGAAACGAGATTTGAAAAGTAGTTTGAAATACGCCTTGAAATCATTGATAGGTACTCTCGGGTTATCAATATCTTCTTTCTCCGTCGCTTCTTTGGCAGCCGTGTCCGCCAACTCATTACCACCAATCCCCACGTGTCCAGGTACCCAGCAGAACACTACACTGACATCCTGCGAGGCAAGGGCGGTCAGGAGTGTCTGTACTTTCTGGACTAGATGGTGAGTTGGAAAGATCTGAGTAAGGGCTTGGAGTGCACTCAAAGAATCGGAACAGATCAGGAAGCACTTCTCAGATCGTTGTTGAATGTGCTGTAGAGAGATGACAATTGCAAACAACTCGGCTGTATAAACGCTACTCATCGAACCTAATCTAAAACTAACAGTGGAGGATTCGCTGACGAATGCGCAGCCAACTTTGCCGTTCAGTTTCGATCCGTCCGTGTAGTATCTAATATGTCCGGGGTAGAGTGTGCAGAGCTCTAGGTATTTTTGCTTATACTCTTCTGCACTCGTGCTTGCCTTCGTACTTGATGACAAGTTCATCAAGCACTCCGGACGTGGAGCCAACCAAGGGGCGGTATCACTGAATTGGATTTGATAGACTCGAGGGTATACAAATGACTCTTCGACCAAAATATGATTCAAACGAATTCCAGTTGGTATGGTGGCAGATGGTTTCGATTCATAGAGAGCATGAAATCTAGGATTGATAACTGATTGGTAGGTGGGATGATGCTTACTGCAGAATAATTTCAAGCGTATGAGCAAAGTAGATATGCACGTCGACTCTTCAACGAGGGCTCGCCAGCCTCGCAATACAGGCTCTCCACCCGACTGGTACGGAGTGCTCCTATGGCCAGTCGGATGCCCGTGTTGTGAACTGTATTGAGTGGCTTCACGTAGCTCTCTCGTGCCGAGTCGTACACAACACTACCATAATCCAATTTGGAACGTATTAATGCTCGGTAAAGCCGCAGCATTGTGGTGCGATCCGCTCCCCATTTGGTACCACTGAGATAACGGAGAAGGTTGAGTGATTTGAAGCACTTGGTTCTGAGTTGCGAAATGTGAGATTTCCAGTTCAACTTCACGTCAAACGTCAGCCCAAGGAACTTGGTCGATTCTGCGAATGGAAGGAGTTCTCTACGAAGATATATATCTGGGTCAGGGTGCAGGCCTCTCAGACGAGAGAAACGCATGCACGTTGATTTTGATGTAGAAAACCTGAACCCAGTTTCATCTTCCCATGCTTCCAGTTTCCTAATTGCAAGTTGGATTTGGCGAGAGGCCGTTGTACTTCTCGCTGACTTACTGAATATAGCCAAGTCGTCGACAAATAAGGAAGAAGTGATAGAAGATGGAACGCTTCGAACAATACCATTTATAGCGATGGCGAACAAAGTAACACTGAGGACAGAACCCTGTGGTACACCGTTCTCTTGGATGAACTCATCCGACAACACATTACCAACTCGTACCTTGAAACGTCGGTTGGTCATGAAATTACAGACAAAATTAGGAAGATGGCCTCTGAAACCCCATTGTGACAAGGTTTTCAATATGTTGAAGCGCCAGGTAGTATCGAATGCCTTCTCGAGGTCGAAAAATACAGCTATCACTTCCTGCTTCGTAAGAAAAGCTTCTTGTATGAAGCTTTCCATACGAATAAGATGATCCAAAGTATTTCTATTTTTTCTGAATCCAGACTGTACTGTGCAAAGGAGGTTTTTTCGTTCCAACCACCAAACGAGGCGGTTGTTCAACATCCTTTCCATCACTTTACACATACAGCTGGTCAGTGATATAGGTCTATAGCTTGATGGTGAATGCTTATCCTTAGATGGTTTCAAGATCGGTACCTGGATAGCTTGTCTCCAAGAATCAGGGAAAGTATCGGTTGAATAGATATGGTTGAACAGGTTGAGAAGGTCATTCAAAGCGGCAACTGGCAGGTGTTTCAAGAACTGATTGTGTATTCCATCAATCCCCGGTGCTGTGTCTCTTGCGCACGTTATCGCGTTCTCCAACTCCCATACACTAAACGGCACGTTATACACCTCGTTGTTCGCAGAAGAGAAATCTAATCTTCTACATTCTGCAGCACGTTTGTGTATCTGGAACGATGCCGAGTAGTGGTGAGAGCTAGAGACGTCCGAGAAATAGGACCCGATAACATTAGCTATTTCCTGTGGCTCGGTAATAAGACTACCATCCTTGTTCAACCCAGATATACAAGATGATTTGAATTTGCCGTCTATCTTCCTCACTCTATTCCACACTTTGGTGAGGGGTGTGTGAGTATTAATGGATGAGATGTAAGAATTCCATGAGGCTTTTTTCGAAGTCTTAATGATGAAACGAGCCCTTGCTCGGAGTTTCCGGAATGCCATAAGGTTGATATTGGTTGGGTATTTCCGGAAAATTCGAAGGGCTTGTTTCCTCTTACGGATCGCCACCTTACATTCCTCGTTCCACCAGGGAACAGGTATGTGGCGTTGGTTGGTTGACGTAAGAGGAATGCTGTCTTTCGCGGCGGCAATAATCACCTCTGTCACATGCTCAGTCCTACTATCAGTATCATGGATGTTATTCGAGTTCTTCAAATCAACACGCTTTGTGAAAAGGCTCCAGTTCGCGCGGCGCAAGTTCCACTGCGCACACCGCAAGGGCCGTTGATGAGAATCTACTCTCAAGATGAGTGGGTAGTGGTCGCTACCACACAGATCTGAGTGAACGGAGAAATTGAAAAGAGGTGCGACAGATGGGGTGCAGACACAAAGATCGATCGCTGAAAACGTACCGTTGAAAGCATTAAACCTTGTTTTCTCTCCATTGTTGAGAATAATCAAGTCGTTGTCGTTGAAAAATTGCTCAAAAAGGCGTCCTCTGCCGTTACTATCCACCATTGTGTCACCCCACAAGTTGAATGAATGAATATTAGGGTTTTGAGGCGCATCGACAGCGAGGTCATTTAGCGCCTGTCAAAATAAGTTGCAACAAAAGGTGAAAAGTGTGATATAAATGTGGAAGTGAAATTTAGATGATATAAATGTGGAAGTGAAATTTAGATGAGAGAACCTCAATATATATTAAACTAAGACTAAACTATGTCTAAAGTGTCTAAAGACGTTATACACTAATTTGTTAAAACCGAACATGTGTGTGTCAAGTTATTGTGGGCATTTAGGTCACCTAGAATAACATAGGGACGTGGAAGCTGTGACACAAGGTTATCCAGATTTATTCTAGTAACTGGAGCCCATTCAGGTAAGTAAATATTACAGAAGGTACCAGGCTGAGGAAGAGCAATTCTGACTGCCACTGCCTGTAGTGGTGTTGTTAGCGGCAGTGGACTTACGTGACAGCTGTCGTGGACAGCTGTGGCTACTCCCCCATGGGCTCTGTTACCTGTCAAGTCATCGAAACGATAGAAACTATAATTACGTATCAATGGAGAGTCACAAGGTTTGAAGTGCGTTTCTTGAAAAAAGAAACATATCGGTTTAATGTTTGATGCCAATAGCTTGATTTCTTCTCTGTGCCTGTTGAAACCATTGCAGTTCCATTGTATTAGAGCCATTTTGTGTAGATGATGTTCTTGTTTACTTTAAATGTAGATAGAGTTACCTAAGACCAGCTTAGGTTACTACAGATTTCAAGTTCTTTTTAGATAAAAGGATTTCCCCTCAGAGGATTTTGCGGGAATGCCGAGCTCTGCGACTACATCCTTTCTTGCTCCTTGGGAACTTCCTCTGTTCTTTCGTTTTTGTTTGGGGGGTGTGAATCCCCGGGTGTCGGGCACAGCACCCGACGCCGGTCGCTCAGTGATGTCGGATGAAGCGCCCGACACAGGAGATTCATCTTCATCCTCACTTCCTGTCACCATTATTTCCTCTACGGTTTCAGCCTCAGCTTCCGGAGTGAATTTACCTTTCAATAGTTTCACCAGATCATGTACCTCGTTCTGTAACTTGTCAATTTTGAGGTTTTGTGACGATACTAACTCTTCCATTCTCTTCTGCTGTTCGATCAGTTTCTTGTTTTCAGCCTTCAAAGTGAGTATTTCTTGCGATTCCTGGGACGTTGTTTTATTAGCTGTGGCTTTGGCAAAAGAAGATGGAAGGGCAGAGATAGGAAAGAGATTTCTATATTTCTGTCGAGCATCTTGATAAGTCATTTTATCGACAGTTTTGAACTCACTGATCTTCCTCTCTTCTAACCACTTACTGCAGGCCTTTGAAGACGCCGCATGTCCACCGTTGCAATTGATGCAACGAGGGCCGGACACGCAAGGCGTTTCGTCGTGCTTCTCAAGGCCGCAGTTCGGGCAGATAGGTTTAGATTTACAGAAAGCTTGGCCATGTCCAAAGCGTTGACAGATGAAACATCGAGTTGGATTTGGAATGTACGGTCTAACAAGTATACTGTTGTAGCCAGCTATCAATTTTGTTGGAACGGTACCGGTAGAAAAAGTCAAAATAAGTGTGGCTGTGGGTACATCCTTTCCATCAACTCGTCGGGTAATACGGTAAACATCCGTAACATTTTGACCAGCGAGTTCAGATTTAATCTCTTCAACGTCACAGCATAAAAGGTCATTGCAAGTAATCACTCCCTTAGAAGAATTAAGGAAGGGATGAGGACTGACTAGGATGGGGAATAAATTTGCAAAGCTGGTGGTCTTCAAAAGCAGTTGTGATTGAATATCGCTGTCTGTTTCTACAAGCAGGAGAGTTCTATTCCTAACTTTCGTGACTTTGCGAACAGTACCAGTAAGACCTCGAATAGCTTTCTCGATAGCAAAAGGTGACACGTCATGGAAGGTTTTACCATCGGAACGTTCTATTTGCAAAAATCTAGGACTAGCTGGTTTGCTTGATTCTAGATTCTGAAGAACTTGTTCTTTCGTACATTTATAATCTCTAAGAGATCGAATTCTTTTTTTGGGGGGGGAATTGAGGGGAAATTAAGTGTATTCATATTTGGACCCACGAGTAGCTAGGGAAATAAATGTCCGCTCCCACAGAGCCCCGCTTGTGGGAGTAAGGCTAGAGTAAAACTGAAGTTCACCATGTGTCCAGAGTTTATCGTTTGGAACTACTTTATCCCGTAGTCATTCAGCCCTTTAGCACGATTAATTACACCATTGGCTTGGGTTCATATCCTTGTTCACAGCGAGATCGTCAATATTGTCGTGGGTTTGAGTGGTCACGAGGAGTCGGCACGAAGATAAGAATGAAGACAAGTCCAGGAAAGAGAGAACACAGAGTAGCAAAGATCATGGAAGAGGGTGATAATGATGAATGATTGCACGAGAACTCCTTATGACCGCTCTGGTCACCGAAATGGGCACCCACTCGACCGACGGTCCGAACTTAGTCTGGACCCTCACCCCAGACCTTATCGCCATGGGTGACCCTGCTGGAAGCAAATAAATTGCTTCCGACGATAGCTCTAGGGATCACGGGGCCACGCAAGCCCCCACACCACGTCAAGGTGTTCGGATCCTTTGAGGGGGCAAATTGATGGAATGCTGATGAAAGAACCCAGCAGTGTTCCATTACCATCAGCTAAGACTGATGGTACCCTCCGACAGACAAGGCTTACCAGAATTCTTGTAAAGGTGTTTGTTATATGGAAATACCTCACGGCCATCATTGAATGAATGAATGAATGTTAGGGTTTTAAGGCGCGTCGACAGCTAGGTCATTTTGCGCCTGGTAATCATATTTGTGGATGTTCTGAAATCCTTCTTTGAAATTCTTCGATGTAGTAACTAGATATTACAACATGTTTAGCATATGTGTAGGTGTGAAAGGTTCAACACATATGAAGCAAATTATTATTAAGACTATATAACTGATAAAATATATCCTAATGCTAAACATAACAAATTGAGTCTAATGCTATTATCACAGAGCAGATATAAGTATGGTGTAGAAGGCCATACATAAACAAGACAAAGTACAAGACGGCACATAATAAATAACAAGTAGGAAACACGATATTAAAATGTGTCCAGTAACTTGGCTCGGCTAAGAAATTTAAAAGTCTTATCAATTAGTCTGCTATCATTCCCTGGTATTTTCGAGAGGGAATCGTCCATCGACAACTGTTGCCTAATAGTCGTATATTCGTCACATTCAATTGAAATATGTTTAATAGTCAAAATTTGAATGAATGAATATTAGAGTTTTAAGGTGCATCGACAGCGAGGTCATTTAGCGCCTGTCGAAATAAGTTGCAACAAAAGGTGAAAAGTGTGATATAAAGGTGGGAGTGAAATTTTGATGAGAACACCTCAATACATTAAACTAAGACTAAACTATGTCTAAAGACGTTATACACTAATTTGTTAAAACCGAACATGTGTGTGCTGTAAAGGGTCACATCCATGTGACTAGTTTGAGAACGTTTTACTACTTGTTCTCAGTTCAAACTCCCCCTCAAATAAGAGTGGAGGAACGACAAACCATAATAGATATATGTTGAAATATGGTTAGGTTTAAAATATTCCTGATGTCTATCCCAAGAGATCGGCATCAAGAATAAGTATCAAATGTCAAAAAGCAGTACACTGGAAAAAGATGATTGCACAAACCACGTCATCTTGAACGGACATGAAAATGTCCTAATTCGGGCAGTTTGAAAAATGATACTGGTAACAAGACGACTTTATCGTCTAACGCAGATCCACGAGCATGTCAAATGAGATCCAATAGGTTCGATAATCTTAGAAAGCTGAATATGGTATCTATCGATTTTGAATTATTCCCTAAAATCTTTGGCATTGTGTCTTCCATACGAAGCTGTCTCCTCAGAGCAGTATATTTCTGACACTCGAGTAATATGTGTCGAACAGTCAAAATCTCGTCACAAATCTCACATCTGGGGACGATTTTATCGGGGGTGAAGAGATAGGAATGAGTTAAAAGTGTGTGTCCACTCGCAGACGAGTGAGAACCTTTCCTCCCTCCGTGAACCTCGGATTGAAGATTCCCAAGCACTAACAGTTGGCTTTATTTCTTTCAGCTTGTTGTTGGTCTCCCTGTCCCACTCTTTTTGGAACTTCTCAATATTGAAATCAATCAAGGATCAATTATAAGTGGGCTTAGACAAACACATCTTGAGTCTCCGATGCTGATGTCGATTGAGAAGGCAGTGCTTGGCAGCATTGACGACGATGGTATCATTGATGCTGTAGCTGCCGCAAGCAAAACTCTGAAGAGCATGGCGTTTGTTCTAGGAATATGCTGATATTATTGTGAAATATATAATTGGGGCCAATATCATTGTTGCCTCAGACAATATGTTCAATTTCAACTCGGCGAATCATATTGTGGATTCAATGATTTCACTTTCAGTATTGTTTATAACTGATTATTTTGTGTTTCCTGAATTTTGACAATTCGTTCAAGTTGATCAGTGTTGATTCATAATACTAATGGTCATTTGAAAAAATCATAATACTCATTGCTAATGATCATTATACAATACATATAATATAACAATCACTCAAGACTCGAATGACTCTTCAAACCATATGATGATTCACAAAGACATTCAAGATCAAGAACCTATAACAAGTTGAAACCTGGTGTATGGACCGACGTCATAGACAAGGCCGTATGGGATGAAGAGAGATATGGAACTTCGACAGTGTCAAAGTCTATGATGGGTCACAGACAACTTACATGAGAATACACGCTACTTGCATCAGTACGATGCTATTATAGACGTCACATGTGACAAGGAGCCTGCATCAGACGAAAAAGAGGGCACAACTCTATCTGTTTCTGTCCAAGACTATACGTGATGAGGAGAGTTACAGTGGTAAAGTAAAAAGACGTTTCGCAGGAATGACAAGAAAGTCTGCGACTGGAAAACTCATCGAGTTAAATAAGACAGGATCTCCTTACAGGAAGGAACGAGGCCGTGAAGAGATGAATCTGTTCAATAACGAACCAAGCAATATCCCTGGCCTATCTGTGAGCCAAACAGCCAAATCTGCTCATCGCGCTGATGAACGGCTGGCGAACCATCCGATCCAATCGTTAGCTATGCTGCAACTTGCAAATCTTTCGAAAAACAACATTATTGAATTGGGATACTGCCCATCGTGCATGCACTACTGGACAACTGAACAGCTCAGAGATAACTCTGCCTACTGCGAGTCCATATCCAACTCGGAGACGTGCATTGACGCCACATGAGGAGTGGTTCAAAAACTAACCACTCACTTTCAGGACATATTCTTCCGTATACAGGCGTCATAAGTATACCTGGAGAAACAGAAGGTCAAATTCATGTACTGAAAATGCTCTCCGAAAGCACAATGTCAAGCCATACCTTATTGACTCACGGTGTAGCTTCGTTCGTATGAAATTATTCAGGATGAGTAACTTATCTCTAGCTTTGGTAATAGAATCCCTTCTAATCAACAAGTATATATTTACTCACCTGAGGGAAAAGGTATTGAAGATGGACGAGTCCGATCGAGTCGCTTCTCTTCTTTTTGATGAAGTATCCCTCAGTGCTCGAGTGCAATACTCAGATAAGCAAGACTTGATTGTTAGTTAGGAGAACTATGAAAACCTCGGAAGAACGAAAGAGTTGGCCAATCTTTGGCGTACTACTTTTGTAAAGATGTCACAAAGACAGCGAAGCTAGAAGAAATCATAACTGGAGTTATTGAATCGCTTCAAACTGCTAATCATCATATTGCTTGCACAATTTGTGACCAAGGAACAACGAGTGTTGCAGGTTTAGATTCCCTAGTAAGGAAAAGCCCATAGGACGTCGTTCTTCCTCGACATTCAAAGTTAACGGCGAATCTATTAAAAAGCCTCGCATGAATGAATGAATGAATATTAGGGTTTTAAGGCGCATCGACAGCGAGGTCATTTAGCGCCTGTCAAGATAAGTTGCTGAACCAATAGGTAAGTAGTGTTAGATGAAGGTGCAAGTGAAATTTAGATGAGAACACCTTGTGAAACTGAGACTAAACTATTACTAAAGACGATATACACTAATTTGCCTTCATGAAGTGTAATGTACATTGGACGCCCACATACACTGAAGTTAGTGAACCTGTCAAAGCAGAAGCGAGCTGGGACAATGTCAAGTTAACATTTGCCCAAGACCGCGAACCAGTAAAACAGTAACAGCCGGAATTGATTCAATGATTGCAGATCCAGCACTTTGGACTTTGGCAAAACACCTGTTTCTGAGAGAACTCATTAGATGCCATCTTCTTGCATCTAGACGCCTCATTTTCTCCTCGATGCAAACCATCTATTTGGTAGTTTCAATGGAACTGAAGTTCGTGCGAAAGATATGAAATAACACCGTGTTATCATATATCACCGTGCAACCTGCTGGGGGGAAATCCGCTCAAGACACTGACCGTCAGAAAAGGAAGCTCGGTCCGACTTGTATCAGTGGAGTGTGTCGCAAATCTGAAGTTCGATTTTGTTTCGACTTCACAGATGATAATCGAAAAGAGATCTTCGATAAGTTTTGAGAGCAAACAAATTGGGACCAACGGAGAACATTCGTGACATCACATGTCGACTTTTTGGAAACAAAGAGAAGAACGGGGCAGTGTGATGTTTCGGACCTCTCATTACTCCTTACATATTGGGGAAGAAAGAAAAAGGGTTCGCCAGAAAATGTGTCTTGCCACAACAGGGTTAGGTAAATGGAGCGTGCATGATTGGGCCAGAAATGAGCATGGCTTTGGTCAATCTTTGCAGAGTTGAAACGAAAATACCAAGCTTCATCATCCGAGGAATCGTCGTGAAGTTGGTGATGAGAAAGCTCAAATTACCAAGTTTATCGATTCTTCAGCCAAACTTCCATCTCACTACTGCCGCAAAGACACAACTAAGATGTACTTGGAGCCACTCGGATCATTGAAAAGAGTACAAGAGAAACTGCAGTGGGTCGGGTGGTGAACCACTTAGTCGATTTACTTTTGATGAGATGTTTCGAAATGCAAATCTATCAATATTCACACCAGAGAAGGACCAGTTGGATGTGTGTTGCCGGCATATAGTTGGCAATATTCCAGATGAAGAGTTTTGCAACCACGATGAGGAAAAGAGAAAGGTCAGAACAGAGAAGGAAGAAGATAAGAAATTGGCTATCCAAAATAAGTGCCATGCTCTGACATTGGATTTGCAAGCAGTAGAGTTATCTCCCTTCGTGCATTAAATCATCAAACGGAATTGTGTTTCACAATTTTTCTACGTACGACTCGGTGGAGAGAGATGTGACTAATTGCATGCGGAACGAAGCTGAAAGTGAGCTTGTGGCCAGTTATTTCGCTTCATGTGTAGTTGATTACCTAGGAGAGAATATTCCTGGAACTATCATATACTGTATAGTGACAGGCCTTAATGTTGGTTTTCTTCAGTTTCCATTCTGAGGACTGTTATTATTTGGTCCTCATTACTTGTTTGAGTTACTCACATATTTGAATATTGAAATGTTGGCAGTCATTACAATCCACGAGGAAGATACACACACAAAACAGAGCGGTGGTAACTCGGAGAAGAATGTAACTTGACAATTGTGAAGAATTGAAATGAATACAAATAAAATCAAAAACATTTTCTTCAATGTGACATTTGTGTTGCTTCTGAACCATCTTCGAAATAACCTGTACAACGTGTTCCAGGTTTTTCGCCCATTATTACTACCAAAGAACGGTCTACTCAAAAAGCTACTCGGCAGGGAGCGATATGACGAGCTAGTGAGAAGCCTTGCCGCTGGCAAATATGATGCAAGTTCTCTTCTGAAAGCCATAGTGATAATAGTAGGTATAATCAGGTGATGACAATAATAGCTCCGCGTGAACAATGACTTCAGCAACATGTTCAACGACCTCAAACACAAAACAATATATAGCAGGAAGAGAATAAACGTTTCAAATAACAAGTTACCGTACCTCATTCCTGTACAAGGGACAGATAATATACGATGTTTTCTATGCACATGTAGAAAACAGATGGGCTCACAATGCGTGATGACCGTGAAAATAATCACTATTTCTGAGACCAAGTAAAGATTTGCTTCCTCAGGCTGCGTCCAAAAGGATGCACAGATAAACAAATTGGAAGGAAAGCTGGAAGTGACAGAGGAACTGAAAGCTACAACAAGAAGTAATTGACGTTTGGGCAGAGCAGCAGGCGATGCTGGAAGAAGCGCCACTCGGCTACGCGGCTGAGGCCATATTTGATCTCCCTCAAGAGATGCAATCAAGATCGGCACGGTGAGGGATCAGGAGGTTAGTAACCCACATAATGTAACTACTAGACATCATTCAGAATGTAGTTGTTGGTAGCCTGACCAACAGAATGCTCCTTGCACTCCAGCCTTGTTCGCACAGTAGCAGTACGTACCTAGTGGGTTGGTCCTTATGGAAGTGGGAGTTATGTTGATGCACGAATAAGAAACGGCTGCTTGGGGGCATGTTCTGTCAGTTTAGCGCACCACACAAACTCCTGGCTACTTTCCAATGAGTACGAGGAATATATGCTTTCTCTGTCAAAATTGTGGCCGAGTGATTGTTGTTGAGGTTAGGCTAGGCATCACTCTTCCAGCTGTAAATGGAAAGTGATGTGAAGGTGTTGTAACCACTTATAGCTCTCGCTTGAACGTCGCTAATCCATATCGAAAAATGAAACTGCATTGACGCAATTGCAAGAGGCTCCTCAGTGGATAGGCACTTGGCTGGTACAACAACGGCACTCAAGCAGAGACGTTGAAATCTCGCCTTACTTTACTGGGCTGGAAACAGCGTGTCTCACTATCCTTGATTCATGAGGTGACATGCAAAATGAAGGCTGTACATTCCTCATGACTCGGCGTTTGTATCAGGATGATCTGGGAAACATCTTCAGTGTAGCCCGAGAGGTGTGGATATGGGCGTAGTCCAACCACCGTGTTAGTCAGATGCAATCTAAAGCATATGGTGAACATTCACTTGATGAAACCAACGGAAACATCCAACTGACAAGATGACGATGACAGTGTTATCGCAGACAGGTTAGAGTCCTGTTCAGGGGCAAACTGACCAACAGGTTCACAAGGACGACCGAGAGGAGATCGAGTTTGATGACTGAGGAACTACTGGACGACCCTGACCTTGTTAACATTGGGAATGATGACCGTATCCATGACGATGTAGATCTTTGTAAACTGACTCAACCCTTATACTCCGTTCACACGAAACCAATTTGGGAAACCGAAATTCAACAGTCAAAATCTGTTATACCAAAGTCGTGCGTCACAAGAATAATATCAGCGATGAAACAAGAAATTTGGCCTAGTTTGTATGATGGTAATGATTGGGTCCATGTTGTACCCAAACCAACGCACATAACACTCACATGCAGAACACAATCACCAAGAGATATGGCACTTTCGAACACAGGAATAGCACCAAATTGCAAGCCATATTCTGGATCAACTATTTCAATTGACTGAGGCAATTTGAAAGAAGTTATTCCTCAATTTTACAAACGTTTGATATTTTACAAGACGACTGTTGTTTTAAACGCAAGACAAACACGTCAGAAATGTTATCAAGCGAATTGCATATTTCTAGTTTAGATTTAGAAGATTTGCAAGTCATAAATTAGATGATATATCTAGACTTTCTGAACAGATGTTGAATCACAAAAATGTGAATGCTCATTCATCCATATTTAGTTTCGAATCGTACACTTCAATTATAATTGTTTCATATGTATTCTATAAGGTGATGATGTGCAGTCGCATCCTCTTGTGTATGCGCTAATGACCAAGAAGTCGAAGAGAGCTAACAAGGACCTGATGGAATACGTCCGTGATATGATTTTATCCCCACTCGATGGAAAAATAGCATCAGTCTTCACAGACTTCGAAATGGGATTGCAGAGCGCCATCAGAGAATCCTTCCCAGAAGCAGACGTGGTCGGTTGTTGGTTCCATTATTGCCAGGCTGACGATATGAACAATTGAGGCCCATACAATCATTAGAAGAGCTTCTTCAAGCCGTGGCGTGTGGCTCGGAGACTGATTTCAAGGAGTCGGACTTAGAATTGACAAATAAAATCAAGTCCTTGACTGCTGAAAATGAACACCTTCGCAAGGAACTAGCCCATACAAGGAATCTTCCGCATTTAGATCAACGTCATCTTTTACACATCAATATAATGTTTTCTCCATCTACATTCACGTGTTGCAGGTTGGCGGTTGTAGATCCATGATGATCATCATCTACTACATGTTTATATTCGCAAAATTCACGATTTAAATCCTGATTGAATATGTCAATCAATTGCAGTGTTTTTAAATTATAATTTGAGTGTTTTCACTACATTCACGGATGCCTCTTCATTTATCAAACTGATGTGTAATTGTGGCACCAGATATACCCAAGCTGAGAAGCTCAAAAAGCTCTGGAAAAGTGCACCAGAGAAAAAACTCTGAAAAAGTTCAACAGGACCTCGGTTGACCGGTCAGAGAAAAACGTCAAATCGATACGACATTTCCAACCACTTGCGAAACAGTACCAGCTGAGACATCACAATCAAAGATGGGAAAGATTCTAGTAATTGTATTCACGATTGCGGAACCGGCTTTGTCTTCACCCACTTGACCCCTCCATCAATCCCAGTTATTCCGCCGCTTCAAAGATCGTTCCAATCATGAATTCCTTCAACCTCGACAGCTTCCAACTTCTCCGTCTCCAAGCTGCACTCGGCTCTGAACAGCTCTACCCTACGAATGTGAGATGAACGTTGAAACTGCATGAATCAACTATTTTGGGTTTCCGCTCTTTCGAGCCAGAAGTTCAGTTTGTTCACAAGAAATGATCTCACAAAATCCAAAGACAACCTGTGGGAAATATTTGGAGATTGGAAGCTAATGCATGCCTACCGGAGCACAGATCAATCCGCATGGCACCAGTGGAAGTTGATGACAAAAATGTACGTGAGGTGTGGTACAACTTGAATGGTGTGTCACTTCCAAAAGATGATAAACTAAGACCAAATTTGAAAGTGGGTGATTTTCGACGAGGGAAGAGGCTATCAACAGCAAGGTCATCACGTGTGCATATCGCAGTGACGATAGCACCAATCAGCTGAAGCCCGATGCAGACAACAGGGTCAACTCCACGTGACTCGCCGTCTTTTCTGCTGCTTTGTTGTGAGCACGTTGAGAAGTGACGAAATAAAGTAACTTCTTGGACCAGAATGGACAAGAAACTTTTCAGTTATATTAGAACTGCATATTGGTTGAAATTGTCAATTATCGTATTGTATCGCTATACAACTTGTAAATCACGGCTTCCGTTGATCCGTTTGACAATATTCATTATTCGATCCATTCCGAAACTGCCCTGTTATAGATTTCATCTTGGCCAGGGTAGGGCCGTGGGAGGTCCAAGCGGAAAGGCGGCAACCATCACAAAAGCACCTGGGAAGTCCAGTCCAACCGGTTCCAGAGCTTGCGAGAGAGGTGACGTTCGTTCTAATAGAGCAAACCGTGTGCGATTTACGACGGGCTGGAAACCGCCCACCTGAAAATCCTCTCACTCTCATTGATCTAGAACTTACGATGCAATATCACAATACCACAGCTGGGAGGCGTTGTCACAGTGGACCGCAACGTCAAGGAATCTCTTGAATCTGGCAATATGTCTGCATTGGTATATGGACGGAACATTCAGGACGACCCCATATTGTTCTCACAAGTGTATACTACTCAGTACAACAATGTGATACCCACTGTTTTTGAATGAGAGAAAAGAAACATATATATATATATATATATATATGAGTTTTCGAAGCATTGAAAAATCTTCAAGCAAATCTTCTACCCGTGAGAATGATACAATGAGAAATGAGTTATCATGCAGGGAGATACACCAAGTGGGCTCTCCATTGGATGAATGTACAAATTGGCAATACATGGAAAATTGTTCCCAATAAATGAATGAATGAATATTAGGGTTTTACGGCGCAACGACAGCGAGGTCATTTAGCGCCTGTCGAAATAAGTTGTTGAACAAAAAGGTGAGTAGTGTTATATAAAGGTGGAAGTGAAATTCAGATGAGAACACCTCCATATATTAAACTAAGACTAAACTATGTCTAAAGTGTCTAAAGACGTTATACACTAATTTGTTAAAACCGAACATGTGTGTTCTGTAAAGGGTCACCCCAATAAACGATAAAACCACCGAAGCGAGACAGTTGCTGCGGCGTAGATGGCAGTGTAATTGTTGCTCTTCAACATTTGAAGACATTTGAAGGCAAATTCCGACATTTGCTCTTCGGTGGAAAGTAAGTGCATGACAGTTCTGAGACGTCAGTTCGAAGAAATGGAAGTTTTATATAGCAGGAATATTATCGATATCCGTGATAAGTTGGCTAGTGTAACAAATCACGAGTGAATATGTATATGATGCTGGCTGTGATGTTGTGTATCCACTCCTGCATGTAGAAACAGATTCCGATCAAGATCAACAAACAATATTCGTTTGTTTGGAAAAAGCACTTGTACTTCTCTCCAGTCTCGAGTGAGACATCAGGAATATTTTAAACCTAACCATATTTCAACAATATTTATTATGGTTTGTTGTTCCTCCACTCCTATTTGAGCGCGAGTTCGAACTGAGAACAAGTTCTAATCCTAGTCCCATGGGTGTGACCCTTTACAGCACACACATGTTCGGTTTTAACAAATCAGTGTATAACGTCTTTAGACACTTTAGACATAGTTTAGTCTTGGTTTAATATATATTGAGGTGTTCTCATCTAAATTTCACTCCCACCTTTATATAACACTTCTCACCTTTTTGTTTAGCAACTTATTTCGACAGGCGCTAAATGACCTCGCTGTCGATGCGCCTTAAAACCCTAATATTCATTCATTCGAGTGAAACAGTTTGCCTGAAACCATCACCGTTGAATATGGCATGAAAACGGCAGCTATGGATTACGGAACACGAGGGTAACTGCGTCGGCTGCGTGCTTAGTTCCATATCCTCTTGATGTTCACAAATCATTCTATCATCCATTCACTTGGTAGTTCTGACGACGAGGTTGATCCTGAATACTCAATTGAGAAAGACGCGAATGTTAAAAGGCTCGGCGAGGAAAGCGGAACAGACCGTGACGGAGAAATCTGTACTGATATTAGGTAAGTTATTGCTCATCAAAAATATCTACCTGTCAAGATAAATATCTTATTATTTTCAAATAGATTGTTACAAAAGTAATATAAAGTTCAAAAGACAGTGACACCTTGAAAAGTGGCGTCAAGAAAAAGAATCAGGAATCGGGGAAGCCATATACTAATGAAAAAGAAAAGAACTTTTCTGCTCGTGAGTCGAAAGGAGTGTGTTGCGGGCTTGCAGCCATTGCACTTCCGGCTGTGGGAGAAAAATGGTTGAAGCGGAAAAGGTGAAAATATCCTATCATTTTTGAAAGCTGATGGTGACAGCAAAAAAGTTCCATTTATACTCAAAGTTCATCGCTCTAGATGCGTACAGAGGCCGAGGTAACTAGAAAGAAATGTTCGTATACGAACCAGTTTGAGGTGCTTGAGTTTAACATCAAGGTATGCCGGTCGTTTTTTCCAAGTGTACTCAAAGTGAGTAAACAAAGGGTTCACTATTGGGATGTTATCCAAGCATTTATTTTATTTACTTGAATTTAGCCGAATCAGCTTGTTGATACATTGGAGATCTGATAGTCAACTATTAGAACTCCAATCAATTCAAAAATTGAAATTAAAAAGTGGAATTGAAAAGGCATGACCTGTAAATAATCATTTCCAGGTGTATCCAGACACCTCGAGTTATGGGTGAGCTTACTCATACTATCTCTCAACCCGTTGTAGCAGAGGTAGGGTCAATCACTACTGTTTGAAGGATATCCAAAACGTGAGGGCGTAACAAAACGTATCCCACTTGATCGAAAATCTACGCTAGACTCAAAACAAGAGAAAAAACTAGTTTCACAAATCATTCGAATGCAGAAGGTTGGATTTGACCGCGTTCTCAGGTTTGTAAAATTGTTTTTCGCTACGTATCTGGAACAAGTATTCCCAATCAATTCCGGAATGGAATTGGAGGAAGAAAATAGTTCGAAGGTTTTGTAAGTAGAAATCCAGACATTTCTGTCCGCACAACTGGAACTCCGAGCTATGGGCTATTAACGCACGTAAATAAACCAACGGTGGAAAGCTACTTGGAAGTGTTACGAGAGACTCTTGACAATCTTCATCATACGGTAAACCATAGTAAATGTTGGCTCGAAAGGGAACAAAAAGAGTAGATGTAGCAACAAATACTGGAACAGGTGAAACGGTCACCGAGACGGCGTGCGTCAACGCTACCGGCAGTAATTGGATACCACCCTATATCCTTTCAAAGGCAAAAATCACAAAGTTGAATTCGGTAATGAGCTACCTGCAAATTCAGAGTTTTCAATGACTGCCAAAAGTGTGTATAAATGATGATGTATTCAGTAATCCGTATGCGGCTCGTGAATGAATGAGTATTAGGGTTTAAAGGCGCATCGACAGCGAGGTCATTTAGCGCCTGTCAAAATGAGTTGCTTCAAGATCCACGTAACAAGATTATTTATACGCAAATTATGTTCAAATTTCAGTAAATATGACTACGCAGGATTTTTCCTCATGGCTGAAACATCTTCATAAGCATCGTCTGCCAGGGCGTTGTTTACCAATCGTTGATGGAAATGTTAGCCATTTAGACGAGTCGACGTTCAATACTGCAGAGAAGCGAGGAATAACTTTGCTCATTTGACCGGCTCATTGCAGTCATGAACTTCAGCGCCTGGATAAGGGAGTGTTCAAGTCACTAAACGTATTCTGAACGCAGTGTGTAGACGTATTCAGGAGGCTCCATCCTGGTCAAGCGATAGGAAAGTTGTCGTTCGGAAAATTGTTTACGCCTGCTTGGATGAAAAGTGCGAACATGGTCAATACCGTCTACTAGTTTGATCGAATGTTATTCCAGAAGAAGCGAATATTTGCCTAGCTCTACGGTGCAAAGACCACCTCTTAATGTTACTCCAGAAGATCGCGCGCCGCCAACACCGGAAAACAGGAACAGCGGTCAAACGTCAGCAAGCTCGTTCCAGTCGCTCATGGATGAATATTAGGGTTTTAACCCTTTTGGTGCCAAACTAGTTGCAAAGAGTGCCAATCGTCGATTTAGCGACGGCAAGGTCGGCCTAGTAGTTTTACGGTTGTGGTTTAATGAAATGACGACGGATAATGCTGCATGTACCGTTGTTGCATTCGTGTAATCGAGATGAAGAAAATGATATCAACAGCCGACTTCTAGCTATCTCACAGCCTTCGATATAGTAATTTCAAATAGTGTCAGCATCTAATGGCTGCAAGTAGGCTGCAAGTAGGGAGCGAAACGTTTTGAATGACGATAAAATTGAAGATTTGGTGGAAGGCAATGGTAATTGTGATAGTGATTTTTCCGTAAGTCATTTACCGGCTAGTAGTGATGACGATTATGATGACGACTTTGGCAATGGTATGGTACATGAGAGTGGAGACAATGAAGATGATGTCGATGTGCTGAGGCCTAGGCCTAGACCATATGACATGTCATCTTCTGACGAAGATCCAGATCGTAATAATAATGACAACAAAAGTGATGACGAGCCCCCTGCAAACCCTAGCAATAACTCTACTAGTAATGATGATGACCCCAGCAGGGACGATGATTTGATGGGAGACTGGACCGAAGTTGGTGGACTGCTTGGTCCTCGAACTGCGATTCACCACCAGTTCGCCTTCCACGAGCTACATGGTCCCAAGCACCTGCCGCATGCTGATGCCAAACCAGTCGAGTACTTTTCCCTTCTTTTCAACATGCAGTCGAGGCTTGTTTTCGTTGCTGGAACCAATGGGTACACTCGGCAGTTTCTTACAGAGCATCGCATGAACAGTTCCGAGCATTCTCGTGTCAAGTCGTGGCTTCTGGCATAGGTACTCGAGATGAAAGCTTTCATCGCTCGTATCCTAAACATGGGAATAGGACGAAAACCTACGATTGCACACTGTTGGTCGACTCTAAAACCGCAGGCTCAACTTGGTACCAGAGCATGTTGACGCGTAACCGGATTCAGTAACCTTTTTAAAGAGTCCATCTAGTGTACAATAATAAACTTACGCCGAATGGACAACCTGGATATGATGCAAATTTCAGCCCATGAATGACCACGCCAATGCTGTTTTCAAACATTATTTCACTCCGTAACAGCAACTCAGTGTTGATGAAAGTTTAGTTGGCACTAAGAACCAGACGCAGCTAATGCGGATAAACATCACCATCGTTGGGACATAAAGCTATGGAATGAATGAATGAATATTAGGGTTTTAAGGAGCATCGACAGCGAGGTCATTTAGCGAATGTCGAAATAAGTTGCAACAAAAGGTGAGAAGTGTTATATAAAGGTGGAAGTGAAATTTAGATGAGAACACCTCAATATATATTAAACTAAGACTAAACTATGTCCAAAGTGTCTAAAGACGTTATACACTAATTTGTTAAAACCGAACATGTGTGTGCTGTAAAGGGTCACACCCATGGGACTAGGATGAGAACGTTTTGTTACTTGTTCTCAGTTCAAACTCGCACTCGAATAAGAGTGGAGGAACGACAAACCATAATAAATATATGTTGAAATATGGTTAGGTTTAAAATATTCCTGAAGCTATGGATGTTGTGTGACTCGGTCGTCAAGTATTGTCGTGGTTTTGTTGTGTATCGTGGAGCGAAGGATAACTAAGAGAAAGCCGCAATGAAGAAGTTTGGTCTAGGGTGTTGCGTAATGAACTTACTCGAGATGGGTAATCTACTCAAAAAGGGTAACCACGTTTTCATTGATAATTTTTTCACAAGCATTCCACTGGCTTTGAACTTGGACAAAAATGAAACATTTGTTACTGGCACGCTGAGGAGAAACCGAAAATATTTCCCAGCAGAACTGAAGAACAAATTTG
Source organism: Brachyptera risi (assembly GCA_964007535.1). Taxonomy (NCBI): domain Eukaryota; kingdom Metazoa; phylum Arthropoda; class Insecta; order Plecoptera; family Taeniopterygidae; genus Brachyptera; species Brachyptera risi. Next base: position 571,885 of record OZ023331.1, read on the forward strand.
CTGTGGAGAAATGCGATACTTCGAAGAGGACTCCATGCTGGCAACTGGGTATCGGGAGAAGAAGACGCAGAAACACCCCGTTCTGCTTTTGTCGACTGATTCCGAAGCGCCGTTGTATGCGTGTGACGACAAAGTTGTCGCGTCAACAGTATCATTTTTCAAACTTCCGCGATTAGGCTACTTATGTCTGATTTAGATGACGTTGGTTACGTAATCATCTTTTTTCGGTGTTTTGATATTTGATACTTATTCTTGATGTCGATCTCATGGGAATATTTTCATCAGGAATATTTTAAATCAAACCATATTTCAACATATATCGATTATGGTTTGTTGTTCCTCCACTCCTATTTGAGCGCGAGTTTGAACTGAGAACAAGTAGTAAAACGTTCTCATCCTAGTCCCATGGGTGTGACCCTTTACAGCACACACATGTTCGGTTTTAACAAATTAGTGTATAACGTCTTTAGTAATAGTTTAGTCTTAGTTTCACATGTTGTTCTCATCTAAATTTCACTTGCACCTTCATATAACACTACTTACCTTTTGGTTCAGCAACTTATTTTGACAGGCGCTAAATGACCTCGCTGTCGATGCGCCTTAAAACCCTAATATTCATTCATTCCGAAGCAAGTACAACCACACAGGGAAAAACCAGAAATGGTCGAAGAGTCAAAACTACAAGCCAGACGTTATTCATACGTACAATAATTTCATGGGTGGCATCGATACGTCCGATATGATGTTGTACTGCTATCTCGATGAACGGCGGCCATTGCGTTATTGGAAGAAAGTTACATTCAATATCATTGGACGAATGGTTTTAAATTCAAACATTCTATATAAATTGAACACTGCAGGAACACCTATGACTAGATTAGCTTTTACTGCAAGCATAGTAGAAGCACTTGGCGACGAGTGGCTCCAACACAAAGTCATGCGTAATCATCCACCGGCAGGTGGTGAAGGACTTACAAAATTAGATGGCAGTAAACTCCGTGTGTGTGTACTGTGTGATGTTGGGAACAAAAAAGGACCGAAGAAACGTTCAAAAACTGTTTGTGTGAAGTGTGAAAAAGGACTTCGTGGGATTTGCTACCCAAAACACACTTGCTAAAAATACCTCGCCTGCCAGTACTCTCAGAATTAATTTTTTCAATACAATATCTTATAATCTTATCTTATATGGAACAAGCAAGATCCTATCTTTCATCCATAGCCTTAATTGGGAAACAGTGATTTTGTATCAAGTTTCGATGTTGAATAAATATTAGGGTTTTAAGACGCATCGACAGCGAGGTCATTCAGTGCCTGTCAAAATAAGTTGCTAAACAGAAAAATGAGAAGTGTTATATAAAGGTGGGAGTGAAATTTAGATGAGAACACCTCAATATATGAAACTAAGACTAAACTATTACCGAAGAGTAAAGACGTTATATACACTAATTTGTTAAAGCCGAACATGTGTGTGCTGTAAAGGGTCACACCCATGAGTTATCAAAAAAAATATCATGTCTATAGTGGAAAAACCATACTAAACTTGATTTCCGTCAGTCTAAACTATCGGTAAGCTACTTGAAACTGTGTAACTTCTATAATTATTCATCAAATATCATGATAAATCACTCATGTACTAAAAACAACCTGCTCTTTCTAATGAAACTGCTCAAAAAAATGTGAGAAAATATTTTATAGATTTTGTTTTGTTGTAAACTTACGTTTTCATTGGTGCAATAATTTTCTATGGAAATGAAGAATTATTTTAAAGTCTATAAAAAAAAATGAAAAGATTCATGAATATATTTGCTGATTCATTTTGCATTTGCATTTAGGATGCAGTGGATCGACGTGTTGGCTCAAGGTCAGAGATACGGCTTTATAACAGCGCAAGGCAAGATGACAGTGAATAGTGGCGAGACGTGATGAATACGGGAGAGGCATGTGTCTTCCGAGCGAGGTCAACAGATGGGAACAGTGTTGTCAGGTGTGCCATAATTATAGAAATCGTAGCACAATTCTAGCCTGATTCGATAATCAATAGTCACTTTGCGGGCATGCTGGCAAAATCTGCCATGATTTCAATGTGCCATAATTTTGGGAAAATCATGCCATAATTTCAACATTTCAATTTTAAAAATGATAATTCAACAGAATGAATGAAGTACGTGATATTACATGTTATTATTTTTGGTTATAATTGACAACGCCCCACCTTTCCTTCTTACCTTCCTCAGCCTACCCGCCCGCCTTCCAAGAACCATTATGCTTGTTGGTATTAATTTGAGCGAGCCTACAAGCGGCTACAACAGTTAGTTACGATTCCTGAGAAATGGAGAAATCAGTGCCGTCGCCGCTCAGCTGTCGCTATACCGCGGTATCAAATAAACAAGAGGAATTGTTAACCGAACAGAATATACGTGGGTATATATTCATTACTAATACAAAAATATGGCCCTTGAAAATAGTCATAATATGGAAGAACATACGGTTTACTGAGAAATAATAAAAATGAAGAATTGATCCTAATTTCAAGGACTATTATTGTTACTTATATATGGACCCACTTTGTATTCAATCCTTAAATAATAATAGATCCATCATATTTGTTTCAAATATTTATAGTGAATCAGAAAATATATAATTAGAGATGTGTACCAATCGAAAATGATACTAAGAACGTCCTCATGATTTCCACTATTGTTTTAGTATTACAACATATTCAATGGAAGCGTGCCGTAATTTGGTGGAAATTCGATAATTTTGAGCGCGGATACGACAATTTCACGTTACCAATCTGTGTGTACTGGGTGGGAAGCGGAGAACTTGTTGTGCTCACGGACAATGTGGGAAATGAAATGGCAGTCGCATGTGACAAGGCTTAGCGTAACACTGACTAGCAGAGAATGTGCGTGAATTGAATATTGGGGTTTTAAGGCGCATCGACAGCGAGGTCATTTAGCGCCTGTCAAAATAAGTTGCTGAACAAGAAGGTAAGTACTGTGATATAAAGGTGCAAATGAAATTTAAATGAGTACACCTCGATATATATGAAAGTAAGACTAAACTATTACTAAAGACGTTATACACTAATTTGTTAAAACCGAACATGTGTGTGCTGTAAAGGGTCACACCCATGGGACTAGGATGAGAACGTTTTACTACTTGTACTCAGTTCAAACTCACGCTCAAATAGGACTGGAGGAACAACAAACCATAATATTGAAACATGGTTTGATTTAAAATATTCATAATGTGCGAGAGATAAGCATGGTGGTACGGTACGATGTCACCCACTCGACCGACAGTCCGAAATTGGCCTGGACCCTCACTCCAGACCTATGAGAGATGATAGCCATGGTAACAATTGTCTGCAGCCCAACCTGTACGACAGCGAGAGAGCAACAGCCAAGCTGTGAGCGCGAGAGAGAAAGAAACACGTCTCTCTCTCTCGGCAGCTGGCTCGCTTCTACCACTAACAGCGTCAGGCAAGCAAGCAGCGGCTGGCACTGTGACGTCACTCGTCTAGACTCGCCGGCCAGCACCTCGCTCTGGCGGCTCGACACGTCCAACTGGCCATGTTATAGTACGGAGGGGACGGGCGTTCGAAGCAGCGGCTGGCACGCGTGGAATCGCTCGTGACGAGCAGTAACGGTCCGACACACCCGACCGTCCATGTGATAGTATAGAGGGGACGGGCGTTCGAAGCAGCGGCTGGCACGCGTGGAATTACACGTAGTTAGCAGTGATGGCCAACAAAAAGACTTAGAGAAGAAGAATACCAGGGTTTTAAGGCGCATCGACAGCGAGGTCATTTAGCGCCTGTCAAAATGTTTTGCTGAACAAGAAGGTGAGTAGTGTTATATAAAGGTGCAAGTGAAATTTAGATGAGAACACCATGTGGAACTAAGACTAAACTATTACTAAAGACGTTATACACTAATTTGTTAAAACCGAACATGTGTGTGCTGTAAAGGGTCACACCCATGGGACTAGGATGAGAACGTTTCACTACTTGTTCTCAGTTCAAGCTCCCCCTCAAATAGGTGTGGAGGAACGACAAACCATAATAGATATATGTTGAAATATGGTTGGAATTAAAATATTCCTGATGTCTATCCCAAGAGATCGGCATCAAGAATAAGTATCACAACACATCCGACAAAATGGCGGTTGATCAAGTACTTCGTGTGGAGGCACAAGATAAAAATAGAAAAAGATTGGTCTCAATCTGCTATATTTGTGCCAAAAGTGTGAGAGTGGGTTTAAGGTGTTGTAAATGCCTACTTTGGGCCCATTTTAAATGTTTGGGGGGGAATCAGAAGCAATATAAAGCCGAAACAAGCAACCTCGTGTGTGATGGCGGAACAAAGCGGGGTTAAGGGGATATGTTCTGGAAAAAGGATGAATGAAAAAAAGATACACATCAGACCTAGTAAACCAAGCTTAGAATATATTATTGGAATAGGAAAAATGCACATTTCAGAATTAGAGACGAACATGAAAGGAATGGAAAAAACCATAAGTGATTTGAAAAAGAAAGTAGATTTGAATGTAAGCATAGTAGACTTGGGCCTAGATGGAAAAAGGATGGGACTATGGAAGGAAGAAGAAGCTGAATGGGAAAGAAAGGTTCTAGTAATGGAAGCGAAGTTCCAGCAGTTGGAAGAAATAAGGTGCTTCAACGAGAATGTGAAACTGTGAAAGAAATGTCGGAAGAGTTGGTCAGAAAAGACAGTGAGTTGAAAGTGTCCAAAGAAGTAAACACAGTATTGAGTAGTAGATTGAGGGTGGTAATCAATGACAGAGAAGAAGACTTGGGTAGGCTGAGGCCCATACATCAAGGAATGCCTGTAGCCAGGGCAAGCACAGAAGAAGAAGGAAGTAGTAGGCCTAGAAGTAGAGACTGAAGTAAGCAAACTGAAGGCTAGGATTATTGGAGACTCAATGATCTTTCATGCAGGTTTAGGCTACTATTGGCAGAGAAAGGGATAACAACGAACAGTTACAGTGGCATTCGAACTGATCAGCCAAGTTTTGTAGCCGAGAACGATATGAAAAAAGGTGCCAAAGATGAAGAAGAGGTACTAATTATAAATGTGGAAACAAACAGTGTGAGTGATAAGGAGTAGGATAATGTTGTATCAGAAGTGAGAGAGATGTTGAAAAAAGTGCAAAAGAATAACACTGACACTCCTATTGCGATGATGGGAGTTGTACATAGGTCAGATATACTTGATTTTAAGGTGGGAGACATTAATGATAGGATGAGTTGGATTGCTGAACAAATGGGAGTGGAATTTATCGATCCAAACTGTTAGCTAACAAAAAGCAGTCGAGCAAGGGATGGCCTGCATCTGAATAAGAAGGGTAGCCACATTATGGCAAATGTATTATTTGGAGTAGCAAAGAGACTAAATGAAGACAAATTCTCAAAAAACTAGGAGTGGTAAGTGAGGATAGGATTAAAAATAATCTTATAAATAGTGTTAATAGTTCATTGATAGATGAAGCTAGGACTAGGTTTCCTTATATGATAGATGTAAACTTGAGTGATACAGCTATTGTGCCTAGTCTATATAGTAGTTTTAATTCAGAAATACATTCTAGTTTAATGACAGATTGGATACTGTATACTAATATACAGAGTGTAACAAAAAATATTGAACAAATAGAAGAACTAATCAATAAGAGAAGGCCGATGATTTTAGGGCTATCAGAAACGAAACTGACTAAAGATATAGAAGACTGGGAAATAAATATAAATGGGTATAATGTAATTAGGGTAGATTCTGGTAGTAGGCATACAGGGGGTGTAATGATTTACATTGCCAATGATCTCAAATATAATCTAATAAATACTCAGGTTATAGATAAGTTTTGGTGGGTTGTTAATATTAGGATTATGAGTGGGGATTTGAGAGGACTTATATATAGTCTTATTTATGCTTCTCCTAAATGGAAGAAAGCAAACATTGTTGATTCACTGGAACTGAATATTAATTAAATTCAAGAATACCGGTGTAAATGTTTAGTGAGTGGTGACCTAAATATAGACCTTAGTAAAATGACAGTGTACTCTAGAAAAGTAGTGTCCATGTTAGAAAGAAGTGGAGTGGTGCAATTAGTACAGGACTTTACGCGTACAGCGTGCAATATAATAAAAAAAGATAATTCAATAAAGATTTCGGATACAATCATAGATTATGTTATAACAGATTTTGTAGATAGAAATAGTTTTAGTATAAAAGTATTGGAGGATACTATATCAGACCATAATATTATTAGTGTACAAAAAGGATTTCAGAAAAATTATAGAGATAAAGTGGTAAATAAGAAGGTTAAGATTAGCTGTAGAAATTATGACGAAGTAGTAAAGGATGGAGAAAAAAAGGGAAATTTTTTTGTCTTGTCTTCAAAACAAAATCTGGCAAAGTAATTTGGAAGGATTAAATGTGAACAGTATGGCAGAGGAATTTATAAAGAATTTGAGTTCAACTGTAGAAGAAAAAGTATATCGAAATGAATTCATGATTAAAAAAATACATTCAAACAATTAATGGTTTGATAAGGAAGTTAGAGAAATTCAAGGTGAAAAAAATTATCTTTTTCGTGAAGCAAGAAGAGGAAAAGAGGTTGAAGTTTGGGCAAGCTATAAGAAAACTAGGAATGAATTTCTGGCATTAATAAGATTTAAAAAGAGACAGTATTATGTGAATAAAATAATTATATACAAAGCTGACCCCAAAAAACTATGGGGAATATTAAAACAGCTGTATAAGGGTAGAAATAATGATTTAAGAGATGAAATATATTTTAGCAATAAAAAAATGTGTGGTAATTTAGCAATAGCCACCAGATTCAATGATTTCTTTGTATCCAGTATTGAGGAAATTCTGAACAGTATTAATAATGTACCAGGTAGTAGTGATGTACTTGACTCTGTTACTCCAAACAAGTTAAATGACGAGTGGATAAATTTTAAATTAGTCACATATGAGAAAGTAGAGGAAAAGATTAAGCATTCAAGAAAATCCAGCCCGTGGGACGATGGAATAACCAAGGAGATTCTTTTATTAGCTAATAATAGGGCTAATTGTGCAGTGAATTTTTGTTTCACCAACATTATCAACAAGTCATTAGAAACGGGGATTTTCCCGGAAATCCTAAAAAAAGTCAATTATTGTTCCGGTGCCTAAGGTTATAAATACTATACATGGGGAAGAGCATCGACCAATGAATATGCTCCACATAGTGGAGAAAGTGTTGGAGTATATTGTGAAAGAACAGTTGGATGAATTTATTTGTAAAAATAGCATTCTAATGGACGAGCAGTCAGGTTTTAGATGTAAACATGGCTGTGAAACATCTATACAGTTGGTGTTAGCTAATTTAAAGGATAATAATATAAAAAAAGAAGTTAGTGTTGCTGTATTTTCGGACTTAAAAAGAGCTTTTGAAACTGTAGATAGAAAAATTCTGGTTGAGAAATTATTAAAATATGGTATTAAATTATTAATGGGACAGTGTTGAAATGGATCTTTTCTCACTTGGACGGTAGAACACGACAAACAAAATTCAACAAAGAGTTGTCAGAAGTACGAAATAATAATATAGGGGTGCCCCAAGGTTCTGTATTGGGTCCACTTTTAACCATTTTATAATGAATGAATGAATGAATGAATATTGAATGAATGAATATTAGGGTTTTGAGGCGCATCGACAGCGAGGTCATTTAGCGCCTGTCAAAATAAGTTGCAACAAAAGGTGAAAAGTGTGATATAAATGTGGAAGTGAAATTTAGATGATATAAATGTGGAAGTGAAATTTAGATGAGAGAACCTCAATATATATTAAACTAAGACTAAACTATGTCTAAAGTGTCTAAAGACGTTATACACTAATTTGTTAAAACCGAACATGTGTGTGCTGTAAAGGGTCACACCCATGGGACTAGGATGAGAACGATTTATTACTTGTTCTCAGTTCAAACTCCCCCTCAAATAGGAGTGGAGGAACGACAAACCATAATATATAAATATATATATGTTGGAATATGGTTTGAATTAAAATATTCCTGATGTCTATCCCAAGAGATCGGCATCAAGAATAAGTATCAAATGTCAAAAAGCAGTATACTGGTCAAAGATGATTGCACAAACAACGTCATCTTGAACGGACATGATTATGTCCTGATTGGGGCAGTTTGAAAAATGATACTGGTAACAAGACGACTTTATCGTCTAACGAAGATCCACGAGCATGTCAAATGAGATCCAATAGCTTCGATAATCTTAAGAAGCTGAATATGGTATCTATCGATTTTGAATTATTCCCTAAAATCTTTGACATTGTGTCTTCCATACGAAGCTGTCTCCTCAGAGCAGTATATTTCTGACACTCGAGTAATATGTGTCGAACAGTCAAAATCTCGTTACAAATCTCACATCTGGGGACGATTTTATCGGGAGTGACAATTCTATTTTTATCAAAGGGATGAGAATATATAATAGGTTACCAAATATTGTGAAGGAAGTCAAAAATGTTGATATATTTCGTCGAGAGTGTAGTAAAGTAATCAAAGAAAAGGGTTTATTACCTAAAGCTTTTGAAAAAAAAAATTATTGGGATACTCCCCATGTATATTAAATTGTTATTTGTTATTTTGTATTTATTATTTTGTTATTTAATTGTATAACTAAATAGATAAAGTGGGTTATTAGAACTGAAAAATTGAATGTATAATTAGCATGATGACTCTCTTGTAATATTATGCTGATGTTATTATTATTGTTATAGTATTGTATTAATTGTGTGTATGTAAATAGCTAAATTGCTAATAAAGACTATTACTACTACTACTATCAAATGTCAAATTGCGTTTGTGAGTGAATGTGAAGGCAAATTTTCTAATTTGACTACAATTTTTTGATATTTAGGGAATGTATCGAATGAATTTTCAAAAGATTACATTCAGACGTATTATGATGATTTATTATCGCAGAGTTGGGCTTGACATTATATTATATTTTTAAATACATTTTGTAGGTAGTAGTTATGAATAATATTCATTTAGAATTCATTTCAGGCATATGTAGGAGGGAATAACAGGAAACATTTTCATAGTTTTGTTATTAATATATTATATAATATACATAATAATATTAAATAATATTCAACTTTTGTTACAGCGTAGGTCTATGTTGAATGAATGAATGAATATTAGGGTTTTAAGGCGCATCGACAGCGAGGTCATTTAGCGCCTGTCAAAAAGAGTTGCTGAACAAAAAGGTGAGTAGTGTTATGTGAAGGTGCCAGTGAAATTTAGATGGGAACACCTCAATATATGAAACTAAGACTAAACTATTCACTAAGTCGTTATACACTAATTTGTTGAAACCGGACATGTGTGTGCTGTAAAGGGTCACACCCATGGGACTGGAAAGAGAACGTTTGATTACTTGTTCTCAGTTCAAACTCGCACTCAAATAGAAGTGGAAGAACGACAAACCATGATGAATATTGCTAAAATATGGTTTTATTAAAATATTCCTGATGCCTATCACAAGAGATCGACATCAGGGACGGAGCATGTAAAGTTAAGACACAAACACAACATATTAAAACAATGAGTCCGGCGGAATGGCCGGTCTCATTGTCCGGCTCATTTGACACTAGCTCTGGCAGTCTTGAGTGATCACTGATCGGATCTAGGTGGTGTTTCTCCTGGCGGTGAGTGATGGATTAAGTTGTTGTAGCACTTGACTTCTTGAGCATGGTGTAATTATAGTAATTTTAATAGTCTTCAATTATTAATCATGTAAGTGGGCAACATTACAAGGAAAGAGGCGAGGTTCAATCAGGTGACTGCTCTTCCACCTAACCTTGGCATAACATACTATCATTATATACACTTATGGTATAGTGAACTTGATAGAAATAGATCGTATATCACATTGAATGATTGAAAATTAATCTTCACAAGGAAAAACTACATGTTCATTTTAGTTAAATGGGTATCACATGGGCATATAAATAATAATTATATAACAAGTAGGAATAATGCAGTACACCGTGTAATACAAAGAAAACATAGAAAATATTCAAGTAGGCTTACTTTAAACGGTTAAAAATTAATCTCAATATGGCACAACTAAATGTGATGGGGGTATCATCACATAGGCAGGCATATTATATATTTCAGTCTAGGAATGGTCTCGAGTTGATATTCAGTTGATATTATTATCAACATAATGTATTCACTTTTAACAGTGTAATTAGGAGAGAGTGCATTTGCCCTCGCTGTAAGAGTGTCGTTTGAGAGCGGACTCTTATATTGGTATTACTCTTCAAGATGAGAAAATCGATTGCTCGGAAGCGAAGGATCAATTCTTCCCTGAATTGATTATTAAATCCCCATCTACAATTGATACATGGGATGTCATATCAACCTCCAGTATTTGCACGGTTTTTAGAGTTCCTATAGAAGAATCCTCAATTTTTATTTTTCACTTCATTTTATATCATCTCACAATAATTTATTTAGTTTTCGTGTCATGTGAACAGCCCTTTTTCCGAACGTCAATTCTTAATTTGCATTCAAATGCTTTATATTCCATTTAATTCAATTTATATTCAGCCACCCGGCAGTTTTGTTTTTATTTTTCTACCTCTTGATCAATATTCAATAAATCAATTAGTTTTCATGGGTTATATGGTGGAACAGCCACTGTGAATCTAAATTTTGATCACATCTGAATATCGCACTTATATAGTGTCTACTTTTATCATGTATTATCATCTTGTCATTTGTGTCCACTTGAAAATGAAGTATATTATTATTATTATACTACAAGAAGTTGAAGAAGACAGTTTGAGTGTTACAGCTACGGGTGTCGCTACCGTTCTAACTCCAAGTTAATTGTCTCTCTGTTGCGTTAACTAGGACCTGGGAGAAGGGTGTCATACTGCTAGAAGTGAACGAGACAGAATCAGCCCAGCAGAGAGACGGCCACAGAGGTAAGAACACAGTTTCAGCTGACAGTATGTGATGTGTGTGTTACATCTAAGAGTGTAATAATGTGATGAAATATTAGCAATGGAGGAGCTTGAGGGATTCAATAAAATGACTGAGATCCATCTTCGGGTCAACAACGTCGCCAACAATCAGCCAGTATCTTCAATCATTTCTGATTTCCAATGCTTGATAAAGAGTATATTCAGCATCAACCCAGGCATTGATCTCATTGTTTCCGGAATTCTTCCCAGGTACTCTAACAACCATAGTCTTCCTCGTGAATCTGCTTCTTCTGTAGATCAATTGAACTCTATCGCGCGTGAGGTGAATGGGTTACTGAAGCTAGCATGTGACGCTTGGCATGTTTCGTTTATAGACTTGTGGGCATCTTACAGTGGTGGTAGGGGAAACTTGGTGCGTTAGGGAGGACTGCACTTGACATTGCCTGGTAGCAAGCTCTTGAGCAGGCACTTCTGTGACTCTTTGATGCCTGTGGTGAACGAACTTCTGCGTCCGCAGCCAGTTCGTCGACCTGCATCTAGAGTTACTGCAGGATCTGCTTCTTATGCTCCTTCCTTTCTTCCTTCTCACTTCTTTAATTCTTCTGGCACGATTAGAGATGCATGTGATTCTGCTGTGATTATTAACAGCACTACTTCATCCTATTCTTCGGTTGTAGCTACTGGTAGTAAGGCTTTCGGTTTGGGTCAAAGCGATCGTTTGGCTTGGGTTAAAGCACCAAATCTTACGTTTGAGCAAGTCTACCAGGCTATTAAACATAGACGTGGTGGTCTCACGAAATCAAAGATTGTGCGACCTTCTCCTGATGGTCTCACCAGTCATCCTTCTCCTCCTGCTTCGCCTTCTCTCGTAGCAACTTCTGCTCCACGTGCTAGCACTACAACTTTCTCTCCTGCTCTACTTTCCAGCACGGCTTCTTCTGCTTCCCTGACGAGTATTCCTTCCAATAGTACAACTAATTCGGATTTTAGAAATATTTCTTCATCACTTTTTAGTAAACATACAGCTGCTACCTTGGGTATGTCAAAATTGGATGGAACTAGAATTGGGACTGGTTATTCGGTAGGTGGTGGTATGCCCTCTAATCTGCATGTAGGTGCATGTTTCAATACCCAAGATGAATTATTGGTTTCGTACAATATTTGGTGTGAGGAAGGTAGCCACTCAAAGTCAATTAGAAATTCTCATGAAACCGACGGTAATATAACTTTTGGATGTAAGCACTATGGTACCCCAAGACTGAGAGATTGTGAAAGAGGCCAAACTAGAGGTATCTGCCCACTGCATGTCCTGTATTTTCAGAGTTGGTAAATAATAAGCTTGAAAAGTGTTATGGAATTCGTAAAATGAACTCCGATCACTCGCATGAAACTGGTCTTCAAATGCTATCACTTTATCCAGAAGAAGAGAGTGTTATGGTCGAGTTATTAGATTTCGACATGGGCACTAAACAAGTGAAAGAAATGGTGAAGAACAAATACAATGAAAACATGATTTCGCAAGAAGTACATAATTTGGGTAAAAATCGCGGGCAAAAAATGGGGCTGGCAAATTCAGAAATGTTGATAGATGAACTAGACAAGTTTTCTAAATGCCCCGGAAATCTGGTACATGTAGAAAGTGATGAGAATTGTGAGTTGACTTTCCTTTGATTTAAACACAATGGATGCAATGAATGAATGAATGAATGAATTGTGTTGTTTTACGGCGCTTCAACGACGAGGTTATTCGCGCCGATAGTATTCCATATTAGAAACATGAGTATTTTTCAAAAGGTGTTTGTTTAATAAGACCTTCTATTGTAAGTGAGAATAAGTAAACCAATATTGAAAATCATGTTCCGGTGTAAAAGGCCGGAGACAGTTTCTACGTTATCCAATCTGATACTAAACTACCACTAAAAATAATGATACTGATACCATCCTAATACTAATTCTAATAGCACCGATCTTATCATCATCGAAAATAAAAGAGTATGTTCAACAATCAAAGTAAAATGTACACAGCGATTCCGGTGTAAAGGGCCGGGATCGGTGTAATACAAGTAAAATTCCTAATGGTTGGACGATGAAACCTATATAAATATGAATAATGCGTATTAAAACACATCTTAGATCTATATGTCCAAGAACCTACGATGTATAACGTAGATCCCGATTCATGACAATTAAAATTCTAAATAGAAGATAAAAGTTCTGTTTGTACTAAGAAGTCTAAAACCTTATCTATTTTATTCGAGTCGTCAGCTAAAATATCCTTCAATTCGTTGCTCAAGTTCAGTCTTAATCTAATATCACAGTATTTATCACAGGAAGTCAGGATGTGTCTTATTGTGAGCTGCGTGTGACAGTCCTCACACTCGGGAGGGTCTTCACCCGAGAGAAGGAAACTGTGGGTGAGTCGACTGTGGCCGATACGCAGGCGTGAGATCACAACCTCCTCACGACGAGACGGCCGGATAGAAGATTTCCAAGTTGTAACAGAGGTCTTGATTTCCCTGGTCGTGGAGGTCCATGTGGTTTGCCACTGGTTCTGAATAATTTTTCTAACCGATGCTTTCACGTCATTGTGTGGCACCGACACAAGGTTAACATCGGTCCGAGAAGTCGCTTGCTTTGCAAAGGAGTCGGCTCTCTCATTACCACGTATATCAGCATGACCAGGGATCCAACAAAGCAGGACCTTCCTTCCCTGTTTGTGGATCCTGGTCATGAGCATCTGGACGTCCTGTATCATGGGATGGGTGGGGTAACGTTCCATCGCTGATTGGAGGGCACTCAGCGAGTCGCTACAAATGATATAATTGAAATATGTATCTTTAAGAATAAAAATAAGAGCTTGAACAATTGCATATAATTCCGCTGTATAGACACTACATGTTGATTCGAGTTTAAAATTGAAATATTGATTTCCCACAACGAAAGCACAACCTACTGCATCGTTTAGTTTAGATCCGTCAGTATATAAAAATTTGAAACCAGCATATTTAAAAACCAGTTCATTGAAGTGTTGTTGGTATACTTGTGGAGCTGTCGTGGCCTTCGCGTTCTCAGCCAACGAGGTGATGACAACTGGTCGATGGACCGTCCAAGGTGCCACAGCACTGTTCCTTACTGCCACTACGTCTGGAAGACTGTAGTCTAGGCGAGCAAGAAGTTCAGAGACTCTGATTGCAGTTGGACGGGTTGTGGAGGGACGCGAGGAATACTGATGTAAATACGATGGCTGAAGGTTTAGAATTATTCGATTGGTCGGGTGATTCGGCAAGGCTTTCATCTTGGTCGCCAAACTGAGCAATAAATAATCTCTCCGTGAAGTTAGTGGTGGCTCTCCAGCATCACACAACAGGCTGGATATGGGACTGGTGCGAAAAGCCCCAGTACATAGTCTCAGTGCTGCATTATGGACCGGATCAAGCATTTCGATGTAGGATCTTCTGGCAGAGTTGTATACTACACATCCAAAGTCGAGCTTCGAACGTATGAGGGAGCGATATAGTCGGAGCATAGACGTACGGTCTGCTCCCCAAGTTGTACCGCTTATCACTTTCAGGATATTCATCGCTTTTAAGCACTTAGTTTTCAGAAGTTTCAAGTGTGGAATCCAGTTGAGTTTTTCATCAAAAGTCATTCCTAGAAAACGAACAGTCTTTGTAAAAGGTAAGACGTTATTTGCTAAAATCAGTGAAGGGTGGGGATGAAATGTGCGAAGACGACTATAGTGCATGCACGATGTTTTTGCATGTGAAAATTTAAAACCATTCTTGTCAGTCCTGGACCCATACCTAATATACCATCATGAAAATCGTACTACGAACGCTAGTATCGTACTACACTACCTCCCTCTTAGCTCTAGATCTTGTACACGACCTAATAAACGCGTACTACCATCGGACCAGAGACGTACCAGCTGGTTCGGCTAACTTCGGTTACAGGCTCGTCTAGCTCGTGACGTACGTTGCGTGACGTCACTATTTTCAAATGTTACCAACATGGTAGATGTAAAGTTACCAAACCATAATCTTAGAAACGTTGTGATTGGTTAAAAAATGCAGGAAAAGTGTGGCAATCTTTGAACAAACCTTAGTTTGTTCAAAAATTAAGAACGCAATAGAGAAAATACGAACGCAATAGAAACAAATAAGAACGCATTAGAAATATACCAGGATGGAAGAAGCTCATGTGAAGAAATCTAGGAGCTCAGATTTTAGCCTGGCTGAACAAGAAATTATTGTAAAAACTGTAAAACAGTTGTGGACAGTTATTGACGGTGGCTTTTCCCCGTCAATAACTAAAGAACACAAATACAGAGCTTGGGAACAAGTAGTCCAGGCCTGTAATGCTGTGAGCATCGTTCCTCGAACAAGAAGTCAGGTATGTTCTAGGCCTGTAAAGGGCCCCTAATAGGCCTAAGTATTTGTAGTAGGGAATTTTTAAAGCAATCAAATCAGTTCTATTTACCAATTATTGCTATAAAATAAAACATCAATTGTGTTATTGTAGGTTGAAATAGGATGGAAAAGAATGAAAAGCAGTTCTCGTGCAGCAAGAGCTGCAATAAATGTTGACCGCACTGCCACAGGCGGAGGGCCGCAGACAGCTAGGCCTCTAACGTTTCTGGAAGAGGAAATCTCGAGTTTCCTCCGAAAGGAAACGTATGCAGGAATACCAGGGGGACGTGATCTGCAAGCAGGTAACCTATCTTCGTAGACACTCGAGACAGTTTAATTATCACTACGCATACAAAAATACGTCACTAATTAAATGGGGTAGACTTCTGATTATCATAACTTTCTTTTAGAGCGGCAGTCCAACATATCTTTCACCGCACCTCTCGCTACACCCGGCACCTTGCCTGTCAGTTCTACCCCTAGATCCCAATCCAGACCATCTACCCCTTTGTCTCTTTCTAGACCTTCGCCCCTATCTAGGCCTCCAACCCCTTTATTCTCATCTAGGCCTTCAACCTCTTCCTTCTCATCTAGGCCTTCAACCTCTTCCTTCTCATCTAGGCCTACTGCTCCTTCCTCTTCACCCAGGCCTACTACTTCGGCATCTTTCCCATCAAGTGAAACTATTCTTTCTCTTCTACACCAATCCTGTGACTCTCCCATCAACGAACAGTCGGAGGATTATTCTACTGAGAGTGCAGTTGATGCCAACCCCGAAAAAGCCGGTAAAGTATTTAACTTAAGTTAAATGTAAAGCCCTAAGTGAAGCCCTATGTTAATCAATTACGGTATCTATCTATCCATATATTTAAATATATGGGTTTTAATCTTGCCCAAATACAGAAACTTCTACAACATTGTATTGTATCATCTACGATTGTATTTATATACCTTATGGTAATTCATAGACTTGATAAATACATGGAAATTGTTAAACTATAGCAAATGAGGTACTGGTAGGCCTACTGAATGGAATAATATATTATCTGGGCCTAGAAAATTGATATTCCCAAAAAACAGAGCCTTCCATAGTTAGTCTTTTCTGGAGCATGTATTACATAACCCTTACAAATGCCAAATGCCCCTAGACTGTAACAATTAAAATCACAATTTCTCTAAATTTGGCCATTATTTACATACTCAAATCAGTTTTAACTTATTACATTGGATTTATTTATATTCAATGTCGAATATTTTTTCAGATGACATCTTGGAGTTTGACTTTCCTGAACTTTCCGAATCTTTACCTCACTCTTCGGTACCATCATCCATTCCTACCACCCCTCAACCACCACCTCCAACCCTAACTCTACCACAAGCAAAACCAGCTGCACCCACCCGGCGCCAAAGACCAACAGAACCTTTACGTCGACGTCAACGTGCCACTAATTTTCAAAACAAGCTGTTAGAAGTCGGCGATGCCCAGGTGACGGCAACAGAGCAACAAACTGCAGCCATCGTCACAATCAATAACAGCCTTCAGCAAATCCTGCAAGTTTCAACCCGTATGGCTGACAATCTTAACCCAACATAATCAAAAAACATCAACAGTTATCAAATTAATAAGTATTACTACACCTACACTACTTACTACAGATATTTTTTTCTTAGATCTACACGAAAATCATTTAATTCTTAATATGCAATCTTTTTTTATCTTCATTCAACTATTTCTAGGCCAGGTAAAATTTTAGATCAAGTGTGACATAATTAGGGTGAGCGTTAACTGAACGTTGATTCGTGAACACACTTCTTCAACTGCTCATCTGTCAATGACGTTTGTATATAGCGTTTTCCATGTAAGCTCAACACCGGTAGTTGAAAAAAATTAAATGTGGATTAATTAAAAATAATAATTGAAAAGTAATATCATGTTTCATGCATATCATTAATTATATTAAAATGCTCATCATTATTTTAATGTGGGCCCATCTAATTCTGATTTTATTTGACAACCTTTAATGTTGTTGAAAACTGCAAGTAAACATTTAAAGAACTTAAAAACAGACAAAATTATTAGAAACCTATTTCTTCTTAAAATACTGCTGAGAAAATTGACTTCCAACCTGCTTGGCTTAGTCAATTAAGACATTGCCTTTCTTGTACCGAAGTCCACTAGGGCATGGGTTTGAGACCCGGATGTAGCATAGGTTTTTATTAACGTCTATAATTTATTAATTTATCGTCTCAAGTATCAACCGATCATTCACCCCTGAAAAGCCCTAGTTGCCGTTGTATTTGTAAAACATTGTTGAAAATGCATTTTTAATTTTGAATGAATGAATATTAGAGTTTTAAGGCGCATCGACAGCGAGGTCATTTAGCGCCTGTCGAAATAAGTTGCAACAAAAGGTGAAAAGTGTGATATAAAGGTGGAAGTGAAATTTAGATGAGAACACCTTAATACATTAAACTAAGACTAAGACTAAACTATGTATAAAGTGTCTAAAGACGTTATAAACTAATTTGTTAAAACCGAACATGTGTGTGCTGTAAAGGGTCACACCCATGGGACTAGTATGAGAACGTTTTATTACTTGTTCTCAGTTCAAACTCCCCCTCAAATAGGAGTGGAGGAACGACAAACCATAACAGATATATGTTGGGATATGGTTTGATTTAAAATATTCCTGATGTCTATCCCAAAAGATCGGCATCAAGAATAAGTATCAAATGTCAAAAGCAGTACACTGGTAAAAGATGATTGCACAAACCACGTCATCTTGAACGAAATTCGGGCAGTTTGAAAAATGATACTGGTAATAAGACGACTTTATCGTCTAACGCAGATCCACGAGCATGTCAAATGAAATCCAAAAGCTTCGATAATCTTAGAAAGCTGAATATGGTATCTATCGATTTTGAATTATTCCCTAAAATCTTTGACATTGTGTCTTCCATACGAATCTGTCTTCGCAGAGCGGTATATTTCCGACACTCGAGCAATATGTGTCTAACAGTTAAAATCTCGTTACAAATTTCACATCTGGGAACGATTTTTTCGGGGTTGAAAAGATAGGAATGGGTTAAAAGTGTGTGTCCCACTCGCAGACGAGTGAGAACCACTTCCTCCCTCCGTGAACCTCGGATTGAAGATTCCCAAGCACTAACAGTAGGCTTTATTTCTTTCAGCTTGTTGTTGGTCTCCCTGTCCCATTCTTTTTTGAAACGAGATTTGAAAAGTAGTTTGAAATACGCCTTGAAATCATTGAAAGGCACTCTCGGGTTATCAATATCTTCTTTCTCCGTCGCTTCTTTGGCAGCCCTGTCCGCTGACTCATTACCACCAATCCCCACGTGTCCAGGTACCCAGCAGAACACTACACTGACATCCTGCGAGGCAAGGGCGGTCAGGAGTGTCTGCACTTTCTGGACCAGATGGTGAGTTGGAAAGATCTGAGTAAGGGCTTGGAGTGCACTCAAAGAATCAGAACAGATCAGGAAGCTCTTCTCAGATCGTTGTTGAATGTGCTGTAGAGAGGTGACAATTGCAAACAACTCGGCTGTATATACGCTACTCATCGAACCTAATCTGATACTGACACTGGAGGATTCGCTAACGAACAGTGTTGCCAGATGCGGGGGAAAATCCCTGTTTACAGGGATTTTCAGAGGTAAAAGGGACAAAGGGATTTTTGATAAAAAATCAGTAGGTTGCAGGGATTTTCTACTTTCAACATAATTAATGCGGATGTTTTAGAATATTTGTTAAATTTTAGTAACTTATAACAAAAAATGCAACATATAGGTTCGATGGAATTCATATGACCTTTCATTGCGAACTAGGCCTACTGAACCCATACTGTGTGTTTGTAATTGTTTCTAGTGATTACAAAGCTTTAAAACCGCTTGCCGCCAACCGCATGACGGCGTGAATCGAATCGCAAAAGTACGAAAACAAGTCTAGAGAGTAGAGACTCGCACTCGCACTCGCACAGTCGCACACCGCACTACCGGTCGGTAAGGTTAGGTTGATTCACATTTCACATGTGTAGCCACGGTGTAGGTGGGCCTACATTACGTTTCTGATGTTTGTTTTGTCTCGTATTTGTTTCCGTCACCGACTATGAACCAAGAAGAGGAAGGTCAAGAGGAAGATGGGAACTCGACTCCTCCTCGAACAAAGAGTGGTGCAGAAAAGAAAAAAAGGCTTAATATAAAGAAATTTAAACGCACTTGGTTGAATCTACCTGAATTTGCAGGATGGCTGAAACCAGTGCTTGGTGACGATACCAAATGCAAATGTATTGCATGCAATTGTCATTTAACCTGTGGGTTATCGGAATTAAAGAAACATGGAGAAACTACAAAGCACCGGAACAATGTAAAATCCTTGCAAAATATACCTAAGATTACCACTGTGTTAAAAGATGACGGGGAAGAAAAAAGGATACAAAATTTGGTTCAAAGAACGAAGGTAGCTGAAATAAAAATAGCAGCAATGTTTGCCGAACATAACATGGCTTTGATGGTAGTTGACCATATGATTCCTGTCTTGAAAGAAATTTTTCCCGATTCACAAACTTGCCAAAGAATGAGTTTGGGTCGTACCAAGTGCACTCAAATAATCCAGAATATTGTGGCGAAAGTTGAAACTGACGAGACGATTGAAATGTTGAAACAGGTAATGTACAGGACGCAGATCCGTTCATTAGGATGATAATTCAATCTATGACAATATCAATGCGTATGGCCTACACTAATAAACTAATTGGTTTACTCTTGTTTTGTAGGTTAAGTTCTCCATCTTAGTCGATGAGAGTACGGACATTGCCACCTACAAAAATCTGTGCGTGCTCGTGAGGTATCTTTCTTCAGTGGATGGTAAAGTTCGCACCGAACTTTTGGAACTTGTTCATCTTGATGCCAGGAATGGAAGTGCTGAACATCTGTATGAATGTTTTAAAGCATGTTTGAACTCGAAACAAATTCCTTTGAGTAATATTGTGGGCTTAGCCTCGGATGGCTGTAATGTGATGGTCGGAGAATTCAATTCGTTCTACAGCAGGTTGAGAGCTGAGGTTCCATCATTGATTCTAATTAAATGCATATGCCACTCGGCTGCTTTGGTAGCCTCACATGCTTGTAAAAAGTTGCCACGTCGCCCAGAAGAGCTGATGCGACAAATTTATGGATATGTTTCTGGCAGCTCCAAGCGTTGTGACCAGCTTACGGAGATTCAAGCATTTATGGCTATTGCTCAAACAAAAATTCTGAAGCTGTCAGTTACTCGTTGGTTGTGCATGCATCAATGTGTGGAACGTATTCTGTCCAACTGGGAAGCTCTCAAACAATATTTTATTGTTGCTGCCGTCGAGGACAGACTTGAGACCGCTGTCAAGATCCTTGAATCTCTTAACGACTTGTGCGTTAAAGCGTACTTTTTATTTTTGAAGTACGCATTGAACTACTTCAACTCGTTTAATGCATTGTTCCAGTCACGTGAAATACTTATACATTCTTTATCACAAAAGTCGAAACAGCTCTATCGGCAAGTTTGCCAAAACTTTGTGAAGCCTGAATTTTTGAGGGGTGCAGTGGTGCTTGATTTTAAGCCTATCCATTACCTGGAAATAGAACATGTTTATCTTGGTCCAGAATGTGAAATACTGGTTACTACGTTTCCAAGTGAAGTTGTAACTAGTCTGCGCCTTAAAGTCCTCGAGTTTTATGCTGAAGCAGCGGGCGAGATGGCTAAGCGACTTCCACTCAACAACAAGTTGATGGACGAGATGTCTTTTATTCAACCTTCCATTGCTTTATCTTCAGAGAGAGAAAGTCATCTCAATCTCCCTCTGTTGACTTTTCAGTTCAGTGGTAGTGGAATTGACAAGACTTTGGTAGCTCTCGAATGGCGTAACCTACCATTTGCATTCTCTGACGAGGAAAAGAAAAGGTTGTCCTCGTTACCCATAGACGAGATGTGGGAAAGCTTGGCCGGTGCAAAATCTTTTGGCGGAGAGTTGTCATTCAGTAATGTGAGTAAGCTAGCGAAGTTGGTGTTATCACTTCCACACTCTAACGCAGAAGCGGAGAGAATATTCTCTATGGTTAATGATATTAAGACCCGAAAAAGGAACCGCCTTGGAGAATCAACTTTAAATGCCATGACCGTCGTACGGTCAAAGTTTCAGGCGAAGAATGTAAACTGCTGCTCATTTAAAGTTAACAACATCCACCTTGGGCTTCATACTTCTGCTAACTTATACTGTGCCGAAGAAAGTGTTGATGCAAGTGAGATTGAACATGGATTATAGTCGACGATAGTCATTTGCCATACCAAAGAATAAATATTTTCCTATTAATAATCCAAGTTTACTGATCTACAAGTACATGTTGTGTTCAAGTGGATATACCATTGAACTTTGTTCCTTGTCAATTCTGACTAGGATAATTACTATTCAAGTTATAAGTTTATCCAACTAGTCAACTACTATGTTTTTTGAAGCTGTTTATCATCGTTATTTGTGATTGTGAGGGAGATTAGTAATTAAGACTGGTTTGACTTTATTGTTCCTAGTGATTCTGTCACGCCTTATTTCAAAAGTATTTTATTGTTTAATATTGAAATAAACATATTTATTCATAAGAAATCTGTGTTCCTAAAATTTGCAATGAAAGTAGTTTTCCCATATAATGTATTTCTAATTGTATATATAAGCCTATATCTAATATAAGTTGCAAACTTTCGTTCATAATAATTTAAGTAGGCAGGGATAATTTCCAAGTGTTCAGGGATTTTTGCAGGGATTTTTAGCATAAAAAAGGGATTTTTTGATGCTGAGTGAGGGTTTTTCAAGTTGGTCAATCTGGCAACACTGCTAACGAATGCGTAGCCAACTTTTCCGTTCAGTTTTGATCCGTCCGTGTAGTATTTTACATGTCCGGAGTAGTGTGTGCAGAGCTCTAGATATTTTTGCTTATACTCTTCTGCACTCGTGGTTGCCTTCGTGCTTGATGACAAGTTCATCAAGTAATTTTAAAAATACCTACAGGTGTGAGATCAACACAGTGGGACAAGTCTAAATATACTACGCGTAAACTTCAACTTGATTGGCTTAGCCATAGATGAAGAAAAAAATTTAAAGTTACTGTTTTGACAATTTTCCCAACTTCATACTTAGGCCTATAGGGCCTGCACTTGTTCCACAATCTACAATGCAAATGTGGCATGTTTGCTGCTCTATATTTTAACTGTATCTTTCTTGTGCTATTTCTCAGCTAACAATAAAACTATATTTATACTTAATAATGTGACAAACTACTGGAGGTGAAAGTAATACAACGGTTCACCAATTTATCTGACAGGTCAAGTTACTAGTGAGAAGGTCATAATTCCACATTTATAACCATATTCTAATGTATTATTAATCAACTATAATTATAACAGGTCTACTGTATTGACTATTAATTTTAAGCTACATCCTATTTTATCATAGATCTCAGGAATTAGATTTATAATTAGCATTTAGGTTCTCAAGTCAAAACATATAAATAAATGTAATAACTTGAACAAACATGCTCGTGGATCTGCGTTAGACGATAAAGTCGTCTTGTCGCTGCCTTGGTACTTATTTGTCCTATATCCACTTTTTGTACTTTTCGAGTTGAATGTTGTTTACTATTTGTGAGTGCTCATTTGTCCTATATCCGACTCTCAATATGACTTGAATACTCATGATGTATGAAAAAACGAATGCTTATATGTCCTACATCCAGCTTGCATCGAAATCTTCAGATCTTATTTGTCGCACATCCAACTATACCGGAACAAGATCTCCCCTCCAATTGCAGAGCCCTATTCCATCACGTGATCTTTCATTGTACTTGTTGATTTTGTGCGACATAACGCGACGCGAATTCACTTTTGCTGTATTATATTGAAGTTTTATAGATTTACGCAATGGATTGGAATGAATCAAGTGATAGAAAGTGTTTGTCTTCACCTGTACCAGAGCTGCACGACGCGTTAATTGAAATTGGAGCTGAAATCGGGTAAGACTCAAGTATTTTTTTAGGTTATGTCCGGCCATCGTCAAAGCTTGCTTGTAAGCATAGGCTTTCGTATTAATTATATAAATCTGATTGTTTGAATGTTAATGTACGTATTATAATCATTTGCAGACTCTTTGACGATTCTGATAATGAAGCAATTACGCCTTTGCAAGAAATAGACCTTGGTCTATTTCAGCGGCAGCCAGCCGAAGGGATTGTCATTCCAGAGACTGAGAGGTTCGTTTGAGTAGGCATTGTCTAATGATTCTGTTGCAATGACATTAAGTAGAACATGGTATTTCAATTGAATGAAAATATACATTCTATTTAAAACGTATTAGTACGTAAACTCAAAATGGGTGTATTTTTATAATTGTAGTGAGGGCGCATCATCCGACGAAGAATATGTTCCTGTGGGTGACGCGAGTGAGAGTGATTACGAGAGTGATGGCAGTGGTTCCACGCACAGCAATTCAAGTAATCCTCAGCCTCAAACCAGTAAATTAAATTCCAGGTTCGTGTAAAACAACTATAACCAAACATGATTCCGTCGTCTTTGCAATAAAATTCAAACAATATAATTTCAGATTCTGACCGAGCTCTTTGCCTTCCATAGTATTATCATCAAATCTTGAAGATGCCTAGGGCTAGGCCTATAGTGTAACTACAGAATCTCTATTACTATCATACACAAAGTGTTCTTTGATGCTGTCATTTGAACAAAATTTATGAAATAGGCCCAAGTAGAAAAAATATAATTCTCTGAAGATCGTTAGCTCATAATATGGTTTTCATGTTTTTTTGTTTCTAGTGGCAAATTTTGTTTTAATTTTCAGAATTCAAGAGTTTGAAGAGGATCACTTAGCGATTCATCAAGACGACGTTACGTCAGCGTTAATCAACGTAGTCGAGAACGAAGTTGAGTTTGACGATCCTAATGGTAACGGCGACGATGCCGATGAAGATGATGCTGCAGCTGGTGACATGACACCAGGTAAGAAGAGAACTAGGAAGCGACTGCGATATCCTCAAGATTGGGTACGTAATGTTAAAAAAAAGAAGAGGGAATCAGGCCAGGCCTACACAGACAATAAGGGTAAGACGAATCAACCACGGAAATCGAATGGCAAATGTGCTAAAGGGTGCACCTTCAAGTGCCAGGCTAAAATTGTAAACGAGGGGCAATTAGAAATATTTGGAAACTTTTGGCGTTTATCGGATGATAAGAAATTACACTTCTACTCTAAGTTTATTGAACGCCATAACGCTTGCCGCAAGCGTACCCAGGCGGACATTAGCAGAAGGCAGTATTCTTATGAATACTTCTTTGAGGTTCAAGGAGAGCGAATTCGAGTCTGCAGAGAGTTCTTTTTAAGCGTCGTGAACATAAGCCAGAGGAGAATTTATTATTTTTTCAAAAATACCAACAGTCATATGACTGGTGTTGCACCATCACCTGAAAAAGGAAAGCATGTCAAAAAATGCATGAACAACAACGTAATTGATGGTGTGCGTAAACACATCCAAGCTTTTCCCGTGGTCGAGTCTCATTATTGTAGATCAGACTCAAAAAAGCAATATTTGGATGCACAGCTCTCTGTAGAGCAGATGTACCGTCTATACGTGGATAGCGAGTTTGTTCTTGATGGTAATCCGGTATTAAGCAGCAAATATCGTGAAGTGTTCAATAAAGAATTCAATTTGGGGTTTTACAAGCCTAAAAAGGATCGCTGCGATCATTGCGAAGAAAGTAAAAATTTGCGACAGCCAACTGATACACAACAACATGACTATGAATCACACATAAATCGCAAAGTTTTAGGGAAGCAAGAGAGGGACACTGATCGCGCGAAGCACAACAAAGCATCCGAGGACAGGGAAACAGCTGTTTTATGTTACGACATGGAGAAAGTCACTTCGCTGCCCAGAGCAGAAATATCTTGCTTTTATTATTTGCGAAAGCTCAATTGCTACAATTTAACTGCTCATAGCAGTTTGGACAATACCACCTACTGCTCGCTTTGGCATGAGGCATATCTGGTAGGGCAGGGAACCATATCGCCAGTGCTATGGTGAAAATTCTCTATGCACTGCAAAAGGACCATCCGCAGTTGAAAAGAGTAATAATGTGGTCAGACAGTTGTGTTCCACAAAACCGCAATTCGGTTATGAGTTTTGCAATCGCAGGATTTCTTGCTGATCCGAATGTCACTATTGAATCAATAGAACAGAAGTATTCAGAGCCAGGACACGGCAATATCCAAGAAGTAGATGCTGTACACAGCAAGCTGGAGCGAGGAATGAAAAAGGGAGAAATTTTCAGTCCTGTCACATTACTGAGATGTTTGAGACAATTAAGCACGACTAAGGCCCCATTGAATCTTATGCAGATGAAGAGTCATGATTTCAAAAATTTCCAAGCTGCAGCCAAAGGGCTTAGTTTTAATCTCATTCCCTACCTGAAAGTCAAGCACTTGATATACAGAGCTGACCAACCCTGGCATATTAAATTCCGAACCGGTTTTGACGAGGAATTAACACTGGTCCGGCTGAACAGGGAGAAGACTCCCCGGAACAAGAAGGCAGAACAATCTAACACTTCTCCAGGTATTGGCACCTTCCGTAATATTTCCCCGATGAACACGCCGGTCGTTCTATCTCTGGAGAAAATTAACGACCTGAAAAAAATGTTTAAATACATGCCAGCTGTGGACCTTGCATACTTTAAAGCAGTGTTACACTGCAAGTAAACATTAGTGTCTAATTGTAATTTTCTGATGAAATTGTGTCCAATATCAGGACCAGATGTATAGTCGTCACTCAGAGCTCACTTAGCTGAGTGTGACTTGAGTGGAGATATCAGTGAGCAGTGAACCCAAATCATCCAATCACCTCTCACTACACTCAAGTCACACTCAGCCAAGTGGGCTCCGAGTGACGGCTCTGCCTCTGGTCCTTGATGTTGGAATGTTCAGGACGTAAACACATCTTACAATAATCATATGATCATCTTATATAATTGTACGTGTCAGTAATTTGTTGAGGATGAAAATTTTCCCAGCTTCAGGTTGTATTCTTATTGTTTTTGGTTGTTATTTAAATTTAGAAATTACGGTAAAAATATTGTATTAATATGTTATATTTTTTGACTAAATCACGAAAATGTCATAAAATTATGTAAGTAATTATTTAATCAACCTGTATCTCTTTCTAATCCTATCCTACACACTAGCACCAATTATTATCACAATTGAATAACCTAGAAAAGGATATAGGACATTTATTTTCAACTAATAAATATATTCATACATTTTTTGTCCTATATCCAACAGGAAGTACCTGAATTAGGTCAATTTGAAATAAAATTTTGACGTTTTCGAGTGATGACCTTCATTATCTTCAATATAGAGAGCTAATGAACCTTATTTTCAAACACAGTAGCAATTACTTTCATTTTAATCTGAGATAGAATGTTCAATACGGAATTACTCAATTCACTGAAAAGTGGATATAGGACAAATAAGTACCAAGGCAGCGTTGTTACCAGTATCATTTTTCAAACTGCCCGAATCAGGACATTTCCATGTCCGTTCAAGATGACGTGGTTTGTGCAATCATCTTTGACCAATGTACTGCTTTTTGACATTTGATACTTATTCTTGATGCCGATCTCTTGGGATAGACATCAGGAGTATTTTAAATCAAACCATATTCCACCATATATCTATTATGGTTTGTCGTTCCTCCACTCCTATTTGAGGGGGAGTTTGAACTGAGAACAAGTAATAAAACGTTCTCATCCTAGTCCCATGGGTGTGACCCTTTACAGCACACACATGTTCGGTTTTAACAAATTAGTGTATAACGTCTTTAGACACTGTAGACATAGTTTAGTCTTAGTCTTAGTTTAATGTATTTAGGTGTTCTCATCAAAATTTCACTTCCACCTTTATATCACACTTTTCACCTTTTGTTGCAACTTATTTCGACAGGCGCTAAATGACCTCGCTGTCGATGCGCCTTAAAACTCTGATATTCATTCATTCATTGAACAAAATAAGTTGTTGTTTCCAAATAATTTCTCTTTCAATCATTCCATCAACATTCAACAGTGAATTGAATGTACTCGTGGGTTGATGTGAGACTTTCTGAGTTGTTCACAAGTACAAGAATATATTTGAACAAGTTTGTGTATGTCCTAGACTTGTTACATGAAGATTTGGTGCGACAAAATGATCGTAATTGTGCTGTACTTGCCACTGGGGTGTTATCACAAAATTTAGGAATAACAAATGATGTGTCACAAATGTCGTTCAAGTCGTCTTGTTGTTCGCCTACCCGCAGACTGTTGCACAAACGTTGACAACGAAAGAAAACTTGCATCGCAGCGGTGGGGCACTATATTCAAGGTATAATCGACTACATGTGGACGGCAGAGCAGACAAAACTGAAGATCACCGATGTATGTAAGCAAGCAATACACATAGAACTGAAATCAGAATGACTTGAAAAAATATAAGTTTAAAGCCTCTCTTGCATTGTCACCAGAGTCAAAAAGTTAGTTTCAAAACAATTATCTAATGTAGCAATTCAAGTTCGAATATAATAAACACGAGTAGTATGTGCAATTTGGTAAAATAATTTAAAACACTGAAATGTTTTTCTATTGAAGTTACAGCACTTGCAAGAAATAATAGGTTGTTGATTTGTTCAGTTGGGAAGAAAACACTGTTATTTACCAAAAAAAGACTTACAGAATTCCATGATCTAGCACACATTTCAGTTTTATCAACACTACTAGCATTCAAAATAGGCCTAGAATTGATTTGAATGAAAAAGCTTTCATTTTTATATAATGAAAAGACAGTTCCACTACAAAAAGAATCGAAAGTTGATGGTAACGTGTTAAAAGATTGATAAATCACAAAATTTGATTGGCCTCAAATTATTTAGACTTCTTCAAAAGGTAAATTTAGTGAGTCATGTGATGAACTACAAGAGAGACTTTTAAACACATACTGGCTACGTTATTAGCGAGTAAAGTCGTTTGCTACAAGCTGGTTTCGAATGCGTACAGCACGAGCCCGTAAATCCCTACCAACATTACCATCGCCAGCTGCAGGTGGATAAATGAAATCATCAGGTTCAAGAATGTCAGGATTACCTAAATCAACATTATTATCAACACAAATGTTATGCAAAACACAGCAGGCAACGGTAATGTCACAGACACGGTCCACACTGTAGAGCACACAAACTCTCCATCGACTTTAACATGCTGCCATTAACAATTTCAATAAGGTTCCTGACTTTGGCAATATGTGTGTTGTAGCGTACTTCGGCATCATTGGCTGGTTGACGGAACTTGGTTAGCAGCCAAGGTTCCAAGGGGTAACCAACATCACCTGAAAACAGAAAACAAGTTTAGAGGCTCCTTGTAGGTACAGTGGTGACTAAAGAATCTTTCAACGGTTTGGGTTGAGACATGAATTTCAGGTGGTAAAATTAATTTAATTACAGGTAACAATGTACATCTAGGCCTACTGTAAAAAGGGCGTCTTGAACCCATGGGTGTCACTTGGGACCAAAATAAAATGAATATTTTAATAAAATCAACCAACTTTAAACATGAAGGACTAGGCCTAGTGTTTGATGCCCAATTGATTTTACAATTTCCCAGAGAGTGAATTTTCAATTTTCAATAATAGGCATGCATATTGATACAACACAATGAGTTTAACTATTAACCAGCCATCGGTCTGCATCATCATGTTGCGTAGCCCACAGCCAGCCACTGCTGCCATCGGACACTGCCAGGCCATCGGGCTACAACATCGGTGATTTTCAGTCTTGCGTCACACGTCAACTGAACATTGATCGTGTGTCTGCCCCGTCTATCCACATAAATAGGTTTCTCAGCTTTCAATGGTTGGAAAGCCACATGAGTACAGTCAATTATACCTAGAACATTTCGTACCCCACCGTAGCGGTAAAAGTCTTCTTCCGTTGCGTTCATCTCTGCAACTGTCGTTGGGACACGTATGTGGTTAACCGCTATGCGATTCAAACTACGAACAACACGAATAATAATTTCTGAAACTGCTGTTTGTGACACACCGCTCATTGCTCCTACAGTCCACTGAAAACCTCCACTCGCAAGGAAACTTGACCCTACTAATAGTTGGGTGTCAGTGGGCACTGCATAATTACGATCATTTTGTCGCACCAAATCGTCATGTAATAGTTCTAAGACATACATAAATGTGTTCCTGTCTAGCCTTGTTCTTGTAAATAGCTCAAAATCACTCAAATCGCCCATACGAGTATAATTTTTTACATTTTCGTCTAGGAGTGCATCGGCTCCAGCTCCGAGAATGTAGGCTGCCATTTTGAATTTCACTTGACAGTACATCGCTGGTACAGACGTAGAATAGGTCTCGAGCAATACTACCGTAGTACGATACTAGAGCAGGCGTACCAGTGTTGAATGGCATATTCGGTTGGGGCTAGGCTCTAGCACCGGAAATGGTGCTAGCTTCACACTGGTACGTCTCTTAAGTGGCATACTAGGTAAGCGTCCAGCTCTCCAAGCGATTGATCGTTAGCTGAAGTTGTCTCTCGGCTGAGGCAAGGTTCGCCGTTCTATAAAAGATGGCTAAATCGTCGACATATAATGAGGCACAAACAGGTGTACGCACACAGGTAGTTATAGAGTTGATCGCAATAGCAAATAAAGTTACGCTTAAAACAGAGCCTTGCGGCACTCCATTCTCCTGATTAAAAGATGATGATAAAACGTTTTCCATTCGGACGCGAAATGTTCGGTGCGACATAAAGTTGGAGATAAAAATAGGCATGTGCCCACGGAAACCCCATTGAAAAGAGAACGTAGGATCCCATACCTCCAAGTAGTGTCGTACGCTTTTTCGAGGTCGAAAAATACAGCTATCATGTGCTCTCTTCTTGAAAAACTGTCCTGTATCATTCCTTCGAGCCGGATAAGATTATCAATAACAGAACGATCACGGCGGAAACCTGATTGTTCTGTGCATAGAAGGTTTTGTTTCCAGGCACCACATGAGTCTTTTGTTGATCATACGTTCTTGGATTTTACAGAGGCAACTGGTAAGAGCTATCGGTCGATAGCTGGATGCTTCAGTCTTATCTTTACCAGGCTTAAGGATGGGAATGATGATTGACTCCCGCCAAGATGTAGGAAAAATATCACTGTTCCAGGCACGGTTGAACATAGATAATATAAAGTCTCGAGCATCTGGTAATGGATGTTGTCAATACCAGGAGATGTATCTTTGGCTTCTCGAAGAGCCGATTCAAATTCCCAGATGGTGAATGGTACATTATATAACTCTCGATTACTCGACGAAAAGTTGAGGGATTTCCTCTCTTCAATTTCTTCTATTTTAAGAAAGCTATTTGAATAATGACTAGAACTAGACACCTCTGAGAATTGCCTGGCAAGAACATCTGCTATCTCGGGAAGAGAAGATTGCAGCTGGCCATTGTTCATGAGTGCAGAAATAGATTTATATGAGGTTTTACCGCTAAATTTCCTAATCTTATCCCACACCAGTGAGGCTGGTGTTCTGATACTGATGGAGGAAACAAAGCAACTCCAAGATGAACGTTTTGACTCTTTGATAACTCGTCGAGCTTGTGACCGTACTTTTCGGAATTCTTCGAGGTTCAGCTGAGTGGGGAAACGCACGAAAGTAGCAAGGGCTTTTTTACGTTTCTTGATAGCAGACTTACATGCATTTGTGAACCATGGGACAGGCAGACGGTGAGGCCGAGTGGATGACTGAGGTATGGACTTCTCAGCGGCGTTAATGATAGTCTCCGTTACATGATCAACAAGAGAGTCGAGGTCGTTAAAATCTCTATCAAGATTGAAGCATAGTTCCTCTCTAAATTCAGTCCAGTTCGCACGTTTAATTATCCACTTTGGTTTTCGTGGTGGTACGTTCTGAGCGTCAAGGATTGAAACAAGTACAGGGAAATGGTCGCTCCCGCAGAGATCGTTATGAACGTTCCATTCCGTAGCAACTGACAAGGCTGGGGTACAAATAGTGAGATCAATAGAAGAGAAAGTTTCGGTGTGCGGGGTGAAGTGTGTGCTATGGTCATTACTGAGGATACATAGGTTATTATTAGTAATTATGTTTTCCATCAGCTTCCCTCGACGGTCACTCGAGCGACTTCCCCACATGATGTTATGGGCATTGAAGTCGCCGAGGAGAAAGAAAGGATGTGGAAGTTGTGCTATGAGCTGTAGAAGATTATGGTCCGATATATTCTCACCTGGTGGGAGATATATAAATTTGAGAGGAAAGAATACCATGTACATGACACCAGATTTAAAACTGTGCCTAAGATTGAAAAACATCGCACCGCCCTCTATGAGACCGGATTATTCCACAATGGTGTGAAATTTTTTAACAAGCTTCCTGACCATTTGAAATGTATAAATGATAGAAGACGTTTCCGTTCAGAAGTAAAATGTTTTCTCATAAATAAAGAATTTTATAATATAGACAATTTTTACTGTAAAACAACTTGAATCTATGTATTATGACGAAACATAACATTACCGATGTATACTGTGGAAAATAAATTATTATTATTATTATTATTATTAATTATTATTATATTACAAAAGGTTATTGCGTGTGGAAGAAATACTTAACAGGCGACTGCCTGTAAAGGTGTAGTGAGATTCAGGTGTTCAGAATGGTAACTATTATGTGCTGTAACAGAACTCATCCCCCAGCCCTAACATTTAAGAATAATTTTATGATAGTTAGGAATCTTAGTATAAACCCTTGTCCTTCTCCTATACAGACTTGTTTTCAACATTAATTTTAATTGGCTCTGCCAACTTTCACTGCTCGGGAGGGTATATTGTGTGAAAAGATGATATTTTGTCATAAAGTGTGATTTATTGACCTGGAATTTTGACCTTTTTTTGACAAAAAAGAAAAAGAGAAATCTTGAGAAGGGATCATTCTTCAAAACACAAAAGAGAGTTGGGGCGGTTGTAATAAGGCAAGCAATTTAGTTTTACGATTATTACTTCAAATGAGGGTAGTTATTTTTTTTTCAAAAACCAGAACATCGCCAATCTGGACCCGTGTCAATAGAGCACAAGTTTCACCTCTTATATTCAATAAATATCAGTTTCAGTGGGGAAGGGGGAATATTTTAAATTCCAAATATTACCAAAATCTTGACTAAATGCAACCAATCAAAACTCTACTTTCAAAAACCAGTCAACCAATCAAAACTCTGCTTTTAAAAAACATACAGCCAATCAAAATGTACTTTTGATAGTTTAATACATGGAGGGTATGTACCAAGGAGATTTGTTAGAAATATAAGTAAAGATCTACACATTACGTTTCTGTCAACTATACAAACAAGTCGTGTGAAATCTTGTGTAACTGACAAAGAAGTAATCGTCAATTCATTCAAACCATCACTCTTAACATCGAATTCAATTTCGGATTAGCTTATAACCAGTGAAAGTGAGATTTCAAAGGTATTCTTCAAATATCTACAACTTTGCGGCGTCAGCCATTTTAGCATCACTTAGATTAAGTCTAAGAATTATTATAATAAGTTGAAAGTGTCGGTGAAAGTGTGAAGATTTCAGATATATTCTTCAAATATCCAAAACTTTGCGGCGTCAGCCATTTTAGCATCACTTAGATTAAGTCTAAGAATTATTATCAAGTGAACGAAGGGTTATAAGCTGATACGTCCGAGTGAGTGAGTGGTTGTTTGATCTTGAACAGTTGACCCGGAACATTCTTATCATAAAAAACATCTGTCCGACCCAGAAGATTCGCGCCCCTTTTTCGTACCCCCACCTACACACATCACTAAGAAGATCCGTCCGACCCAGAAGATTTCGTACCCTCACCTGAACACGTCGCTACATTCAAACCCTCCAGCGACACACATCAACACATGGTATCGTTAATTTTGTTAATTTGTATTTGATGTATTCTTCATTCATGCTTGTTCACCAGTGTAATTATTGTTTACTTCAATTCGTTTGTTTCCCACCAGTTTACCTGTACAATTGGCTCGCTACCAGTTGCACAAGTAAAACCTGAGCAGTGCATAGATTTACATATATTCTTTTAGTAACTTCAATAATTCTGTACTAGAAGGATATATTTTTGAATGAACTAAGATTTAAAGCAGCCGGAAATCACTTCGCATAAGTATCAAGTCTGTTCCTCTGTCCAATTTACCAATTGCATGCTTGTTCCTAGGGCAAGATTAAATTCACTAGTTTTAGTTAATAATTAGTTAGTTAGTTAGTCGCACAGGCACAGGCACACGACGGCGAAAGGAAAAGAACGCCACAGTACTGCAGTTGCCACGCCTCCTTGCGTTCGGTCTCCAGAAATGAAATCGAAACGGAAAAAATCATAGTTTCTCAAACTAGGACTATCTACTTGTTTGAAATGTGTTTCCTGTAAACATAAGATGATAGGTTTATGATCAGATACAAGCTGCTTGACCTCTTCTCTGCGAGCTGCGTACCCTCGTACGTTCCACTGAATAAATACAGCCATTTCTTACTCTTTAGGAGTCAGGCCCGTAGACCTCGGATTGAGATTCGGAGGTGGAAGAACCGCAGTTCGTTCCGTAACCTCAATCTCCATTCTATCATCTTCCGATGTGGGTTTCACCGTCTCCCCACGATTCAGAGTAACGGTTCGTTTTTAGTCGATTGAGGTTTAGTGATCGTATGTTTATATGGTGTGTTTTTAACTTCTTCGATCTGCTTTGTGAGCAATGCTACTTGTTGTGAAAGAAGATTGATTTCATTCGCTTGTTTTTGTAATAAATTTTCCTGAAGTTTGATTTGTTCGGCCTGCATGGAGAATTGTTCAGCTAGTTGTTTGGCTTGTTTGGCTATTGTTTCCTTCTGCTCATCTACGATTTTCTGGAGTCTGTCAACTTCTGGAGGTGTAGAGGTGTTTGGTTTACCCACAACCGATGCGAAACTTGTGGAAGCCGTTTGAGGGTAAAGTTCGTTGAAACGCTGACGAGCTTCACCGAAGGATATGTTGTTGATCGTTTTAATTTCCAGTATCTTCTTCTCCTTCTTCCACCGTGGGCAGGACCGAGACGAAGAAGGGTGGTCGCCATCACAATTTACACATTGAATATCGAGTGTGCAGGCTTCAGGTTTGTGGCTATCGGCTCCGCAATATTCACATGTTTCTTTGTCGTTACAATTGGCTATTGAATGGTTATACTTTTGACATTTTCTGCAACGCAATGGGTTTGGTATATATGGGCGCACAGGTAAGCATACAAAACCAGAAAAGATCTTTGGCGGTGGAGCGGAAGTGGAGAATGTCAGAATCAGGAGTGGTGTTTTCTGTGAAGTATTGTTTTTACGGCTTTCGATACGGTATACATCGATGACGTGCTGGTTCTCAAACTCTTGCCTAATTTCTTCCTCATCGATATTCAATTAATCGTGACTGAATATCACACCTTAACTAGAGTTCAAAGATTTATGAGGGGAGACTTCGACGAAAGATGTGCCTAATAGCGTTGTGCCCAGTAGAAGTTTGGACTGAGCGCAGCTCGCTGTCTCAATCAACAATGTGCCATTGCGAAGCCGTTTCAGGTTCTTAACTTCTCCTGCAAGTTTCAGAATGTCTTTTTGGATTTTAAAAATGGAAAATTCATTAAAAGTTTTTGGACCTTTAATGGCCATGAGTAAAAAGCGCGGTTCACTTGCAGTACTGAACAAGTCAGTAACAGGTATTAAGTCATCCATCAATGCCCTGGGTCGTTTATTGTTCATGTTTAGGGGGGGGAAGGAAAGATTGGTATCAACTGTATTCATGTTGGTCCCACGAGTAGCTGGGGAAATAAAAGTCACCTCCCACAGAGCCCCGCATGTGGGAGTAAGGCTATGTTAAAACTGAAGGTCGCCCGGTGTTCAGAGTTCATCGTTTGATACTACTTTTTCCCGTAGTCATTCAGCTCCTCGGCACGATTGATTCCACCTTGAGCTTAGGTTCATGTCCATGTACTTTGCCATTGTCGTCAATGTTTGTGGGTGTTCTAAGCGTGCAGAGGAAGCCGGCAGGATGATAAAGGTAAGTAAGGAGAGAGAAATGTAGGTAAAGGGAGAGAAAGGTAAGTAGAGAAAGAGAGAGGTAAGTAAAGAGAGAGGTGAGTAAAGAGAGAGAGAAGGATAAGAATAGAAGTGAGGAAAGGAAATGGAGCTCAGTGCTCCTTCTATACACTCCGGTCACCAAAATGGAACCCACTCGACCGTCGGTCCGAACTTGGTCTGGACCCTCACTCCAGACCTCATCGCCATGGGTGACCCTACTGGGAGCAAATGAGTTGCTCCCGACGATATAGCTCCGGAGATCACGGGGCCACGCAAGCCCCCACACCACGTCAAGGTGTCCGGATCCTTCGTGGGGGTTTATAATATGAAAGTGAGTCCCAAGAAAATGGTCAAAAGAACGGAGCGATCTGTGTACCTACACTATTTCAAGTAGCAACTTCCATTTAATCATTTTGTATGTTATTGGCGTTTTTTTTTACAATTATTCAGTTCGGGCCGCCTTATTACGCACAATGATGGGACGTTGACAATACTCAATTGGAAATTTTCAATGCAAGTTAATTGAAATTCTCAGAAAATATCCAATTGATTAAATATTTTCTGTGAATCTGATAGGATTTCATGAATTTATCTAGGAAATCAAAATTGACTTTTTCAATGATTTCAAAAAAATTATTGCATTTCTTTCAATTAGAACATTGAAAATTTTCAATGAAATTTTTCAACACCTTCCCTCATTTATTTTTCAATTACCGGTAGGTCATTTTCAAATAGAACAGTACAATTGAGGACAGGTGATTGCCGAGAAGTCCAGGCCCAACTATTCGAATGCTTACACTAGGGCTACCAGTACTGTTGTTTTTTCAGATTTATCAGATGTTCTTTCCAAGGCAAAGAAACTAGTTCGTAAACTAGATAAAAAGACTGGCACTTTCAATACCAGCTGGGACTCTTTCAAGGATACTTCCCGGGACACTGTAGAACTCATGGATAGTAGCACACCAGTAGGCCCATCTGTAAGTGAATATAATTATTGTATGGCCTATTGATTGAAATTTTTTAAAATTTCCAATTAATTCATCACCCCAATTAGGCCTAATTATAACATCATAGGCCCATCATTCATTTTTTGTTTTCTTTTATGTATCATGATGAACTTTACATCTGCTGTTAATGGAAAGAAGTGATCATTGCCCAAGAGTTCAAAGTGTAAGAGATCAACATCCATGTGTTTTGTTATGCTGGTAATGTCCATATATATCACAGACGGTTTTTACTCATAATATGTTCCGGACATTTGGAAACTGGAAGACTTTTATCTGCAGCGGAAAATTATGGTCAAAGACAGCCCAATCCTGGTGTTGAAATTCATTACTTTTAAATAATTGAAGTGGATGGCAAGATTGCCCTTGTGGTGCCCCATCCAAACGATCCTACTTTTCATCCATAGCCACAATTGAGAAACTGATTTTGTTACAAGTTTCGATGTTACAAGAAACATAATGATATAAAGAAGATCATTCAGGCCTAAGAAGATTCTTTTTACTGATCAAAAAGATTCTTTTTACTGATCCAAAGGTCATAAGATGCCTTACTTAACACTAAGTTTAATGTTTGTGGAAATAAGTTTCAACTGTGACTGAATCTGCTTCTTCAGTGTTCCGGTAACAGGCCTACTTTGGAGAGGAGCTACGCTTTCTATCATAAGAATGAATCCTCTTCTGATGATCAGCCAATCAAAAGCGATTGCGCAGTGGCTATAGAGGGACTCCGCCATTCGAGTCTTACTACATCTTGTTGATTAATATACGTATTGCACTTGATGGCTTGGACTTGTTATTTACACAAGAATTGTGTTATTGTTATTTACTCAAGAATTGTGTCATTGTTATTTACACAAGAATTGTGTTATTGGCTCTAATGGAAAATGTACTTGTTACAGACTTGTCGGCTTCTTCCTGGAGCCAATATATATATATACAAAATCGTAGCCGCCCAGCCATCAAAGGCTCAAGGAATCAGACGTCCATGGCTCGGCAGCTGTTGGAGGCCATATTCACCGAGAGAGCATTGACTACGTGCTCTGTAAAAGGCACGGTTGCCAAAGGGCCGTTGGGTAAGCCTGGCGAACGGCGGCAAGGCTTACCCAAAGAAGGGGTTAGTGCCATATTAGGTGAGTCTATTCTATTGTAGGCTATAATATTTTTATTTCCACCAAAATCTGTATGTTTCCCAATTTGAAATTGTATCTGTAAAAAAAAGATTGATGACAATCAATTCATTAATTTTGCATGTGGAAATGCAAAATTCAATTCAATACATTTTTCAATGTGCTCACCAATTGAATACAAGTTTTCTTAATTGTCATGTGAATAAAAGATTTTTCTAGTCTAGAATGGTTATAATCTATATTCAGATCCTATTTTTCTTCCCTGTTATATATGATCTAACTATTTGTATTCATTTTTGTATTTCTAGATTACATCCGTCCGGCTCCATGCGGAGAAGGTGGGATGGATATATGACGGCACCAGTGTCGTAAAAGCTATGGGAACTAGACTATCCGAACTTAGATCGAAGAAGATTCTTTCGACTCCTGGTATGGATGAGGCTGTCGGTTAGTACGGTAGAACCTCTTTCAAAAGTTTCTCGATCAAACATTCACTACATTATATTTGTTTTATTTTTTGATCCCACCTAGATGCTCCCCATGTTGGATAGTTTCATTGTTAAATTTTTCACTCTGATACACTTATTTAGTCTGATCCTCTGAAAAACAAATGAGAGGTTCCACTGTGATGTACCCTATCACACTAGGAAAGTGTATATTCTTTTGTATACTATTTTTATGTTCACCCAAAGCTGTGGGCTATTATGTTGATGTTTGATTATTAATTTTGTGGTGCCAGTATGTTATCTCTTTTATTTTATCAGTATTCTCAATACCATGGGGACCCACGTCTGGTCAATTATGCCCGTCGGCTATTACGTTGTTGTTCGATTAATAATTTTGTGGTGCCAGTACGTTATCTCTAGGATTATAGCTATCTACGATGGATACGCGACTGCGTTCAAGGTTACTCGGGAACTGTGTAAGATAGGAATACTCATAGACGAGGAGACGAGCGATGGCTGTCACTGTCAAAA
This sequence comes from Brachyptera risi, assembly GCA_964007535.1. Taxonomy (NCBI): domain Eukaryota; kingdom Metazoa; phylum Arthropoda; class Insecta; order Plecoptera; family Taeniopterygidae; genus Brachyptera; species Brachyptera risi. Next base: position 610,645 of record OZ023331.1, read on the forward strand.
TTGCGATCTTTTGAAAGAGAGAAACAATTAGAAGAAAGTTATATCAACGCATAAAAAGTACATAGTACTATTTTATGTTGCATTACATGTCCAACGATGAGTGTCATATAAGTGGTTCTTACGCTATCCATGTATAAAACGAAAAATAATCAGTAGCTGACACAGTTTTTTCATGTTTGTAGCACATGGCCTAGGCATAACCACGCAGCTTTTAAACTGTACATAGTTGTAGAAAATAACTCATTGCATGATAAAAACATGATAGTGCTCACCAGTGAACATGGGAGAAAACAATAATCTCGTTCATAATATAACTCGGATTTTGGATTAATATGAAAACGAATTATGAAGTACATTAAAAAAAAACTTCGATCCCAGTTGTGTTTGTCTTCCATCTTGATTCCATGTAAGTACCTTGCAGTGCCGCGGCGAGGCGCCACCATATCTCTTACACTGTTCCAAAAATCGCTCTGCATTAGAACTAACGTGAGTGACGTCACAGTTGCGTATCCATCGTAGATAGCTATAATCCTGGGTTATCTCTTTTATTTCAACAGTATTCTCAATACCATGGGGACCCACGTCTGGCCAATTATGCCTGCGGGCTATTACGTTTTTGTTTTATTATTAATTTTGTGGTGCCAATATGTTCTCCATTATATTATCCATTATATTTTATTATCGATATCATGAGTACCTACGTCTGCCCAAATATATGTCTTTGGGCTGGTAATAATTTTGTGGTGGCTAACAATGCCTTTACTGTATTTTCATTTTCATTGTGTACGTATACTGCAGATCCTGTCTGAAGATTGCATTTTTTATCACTGTACTGTTTTTAATAGATGTTATCAGATGAATCAAGATGTACTGTGTCGATCTATATAATTTGAAGGTTTCCTGTAATAAATATTCCAACCATCAATTCCTTCACATTTATCATTTTTCCAGATATGGTTCTGATCTGGATTTTATCTAGTTTTCAACCTGGCGATACAAAATATTAAATCAGGTCCAGATCTTGAAATATCAGATCTGGTATGGATCCAGATATGCTTTTGATCTGGCATCTTCCCAGATATGCCCATTTTCGGTGTCTGGGTCAGATCCACAAAAATGATCAAGTTCTGATCTGGTCCAGATATGATATTTCCGTAAGGGGAAAGAGAGAGGTAGAAAGAAGAAAGGTGAGAAGGAAGATAAATGTGAGAGAAGAACGAGAACAGGATGAGAAAATAATTAAAATAGGAGTGAGGGAAGAAAATGGGCTCAGTGCTCCCTCTATACACTCCGGTCACCAAAGTGGAACCCACTCGACCGACGGTCCGAACTTGGTCTGGACCCTCACTCCAGACCTAATCGCCATGGATGACCCTGCTGGGAGCAAATAAATTGCTCCCGACGATAGCTCCGGAGATCACGGGGCTACGCAAGCCCCCACACCACGTCAAGGTATCCGGATCCTATGTGGGGGATTCATTGTGAGGAAATATATTTTCAACTTGATAATTTGGTCTATTCACGCCGAAAATAATAATTTTATATACACCAAAAGAGTAGTTCAATTGTGAACTAGTAGTGCAACGAACTCTTTTCTCAGTCTAAGTCTGCAGAAAAATGGGTACGATGTGAAAAATGTAGCGGCTGGGCTCACAGCGCTTGTGGTTCTGATGATGGCAAAGCGGCATTCGTTTGTGACTTTTGTTTAGTTTAAGCCTATAGCTCAGTGTTACTCTAAATTATAATTATGTTGGACTTGTTTTCCATTCTATTTGTGCTATTTGACTATATTTTGTTTATTAAAATGGCCCAACTACTTACATTTCTTTTCAAATGATATCTATATTCTATGAAATTGTTTATTGAACAACTTGTACTCGTATCTATCTTAATTGAGTGTATCTGATTACAACCTAAAAGATTATTAAACATGTTGATTTGAATTATTTTTTATGTCTCACTTTGCCCCAAGCTACTTCTCACTCTGCCCCATGGGTGGGGCAAAGTGAGAAATTTGGAAGAGTCTGGATAATCTTACATTTCTCATAGAAAATGCATGCCATCATAATATGATCAAACCAAAACAGGTGGTAACATGACCAGTTTATCCAGTAATCAACAGCTCATCATCATGGAGCACCTCAATAATTTACAAATAATTATCAGGCTGCAACCATTCCACTTTGCCCCACCTCCCCCTACATAGCATGTGATAACATCCCACTAGCATCGTTTAAAATAGTGCTACTGGTGATAGATGATACATTATAATTATTTGTAATTTCAGGATCACGGACTCAGAATACAAAAGGTGGGTGGTAGCTATCATCACCCTTTACCCTTGCGAAAACGCTGGCACGTATTACATACCCTACAGGAAAGGCCCGCCAAAATCGGGAGCAAAAGGCAAACTGCTAAACCGAGTAAACACATTGAAGAGAATTTACAAAGAAAAATCTTACATCAAAGGTACGCTTTTTCATCATTTAAGCTCTCTAAATTGTTTCTTGGCACTATTACACTTGAACGACCTCAACAGTAGCTTGTTCAGAGTTATTATCTTCAATCGTTCTCGCCGTCTTCGGTAGACCCATAAGATCCTCCACTCTTCTACTATCCCACAATTATCGATGAGATCTAAAACCTAATGATTTACGTAAAGCATATTTCGTTATTGTAAACGTAGATTTTATAATTCTAATGTAGGCTTCTCCTATCCTAAATTCTGTCTTGAATGAATAAATGTTAGGGTTTAGAGGCGCGTCGACAGCTAGGTCATTTTGCGCCTTCACAATGTTAAAATGGAGATCAGGTATATTGGATACGCTATACGTTGGACACGTTGGTAAAAAGGGATGTGAATGGGTCTGAAGACCCATACACAATAAAAATATGACTAGGTTAATAGAGTCTCTGGTGAGGAGACTATAGACTATCTTAAATAACAGCTAGTTACTAATTACTACTTTAAAACTCACATATAATATCACACGACTGGATTGAAAGACAGGCACCGGTGTAAATGGCCGGTACCTGTCCTAAACATCTATGTGTATGGTTTAAACAGCCATAAACACGTAACACAGAGAGGACAACACGATACAAACAATTAAAACTTATCCAACAAATTCACACGGTTCAGGAATATAAAAATCTTATCGAAGGATTTAAAACTATCACCAAGAAGTTTTGGGAGTGAATCTTCCATCGACAACTGACGTCGGAGAGTTTCATACTTCCTACAGTATAATAAAATATGTTCAATTGTTAAAACTTCGTTACAGATATCACATTTGGGAGTAATCTTCTCAGCTGTGAACAGATACGCATGCGTGAGTAACGAGTGACCAATCCGCAAGCGTGTGAGTACGACCTCTTCACGCCGCGAGATTCTGATGGAGGAATCCCAACTTTCAATGGTAAGCTTAATATTTTTCAGTTTGTTATTCACCTCATTATCCCATTGTCTTTGCCATCTACGTTTAAAAAGTTGTTTGAAATGAGATTTCAGATCGGTGCAAGGGACTCTTGGAGCATCAACTCGGTTTCTGCTAGTTGCTTCTTTGGCTGCTGCATCTGCAGTGTCATTTCCCTCAATACCTACATGTCCAGGTACCCAGCAGAGTACCACGTTGATATCCTGCGAGGCAAGGGCGGTCAACAGTGTCTGTACTTCCTGGACTAGGTAATGGTTAGGGTAAATTTGCCCAATTGCTTCAAGTGAACTCAAAGAATCTGAGCAAATGAGAAAATCCTTCTCGTGACGATTTTTAATGTGGTTGAGTGATTGGACAATGGCGAATAGTTCTGCTGTGTAGACACTACACATCGGGCTTAGTTTGAAACCATATGATGTAGTGGGATCAGAGATGAAAGCACTGCCTACATTGTCATCTAATTTCGACCCATCAGTAAAATATGTTGTATGATATTTGTATTGGTTGCGAAGCTCTTTGAACAGTTGTTGAAAGATCAGTGAGCTGGTGTCATTTTTACTGTTCACAGAGAGACTGGTGTTACAAACAGGGCGTGCGACTAACCACGGAGGAGTTTTGTGACTTCCCATTGGGTAAACACTCGGGTATCGAAATCTCTCATTGACAAGGATATTATTCAACCTCAATCCTGTGGGAAGTGTTGAATTAGGTTTGGCTCCATAGAGTGCCTGAAATCGAGGGTTGAACATCTGTTGGTATGTCGGATGCAGTTTCATACATTGAAGTTTGGAAGCATATGAGCAAATAAGATAAAGTCGTCGGTTTTTGAGAGAGGGTTCACCAGCCTCACAATACAGGCTCTCCACGCGACTGGTACGGAGTGCTCCAGTGGCCAGTCGGATGCCTGCATTGTGAACGGTGTTGAGAGGTTTCAGATAGCTGTCTCTCGCAGAATCATACACAAGACAGCCATAATCAAGCTTCGAACGAAACCCTCACAAATTTCAACTTTGGGCCTACAAAATTGAAGTTTTGAAAATGAAAAAAAAAATCTGGATATCCATATATATTTTGTTGGAAGATTTTGAAGTTGTGACCATAGTTGCTGCTCAAATCAAGACCAAATTTTGCTACGTGGCGCAAAGTCAAAATGATTATAATCCGAGAATGAATCGTCACAAAAATCTGTAAACTTGGATTTCAACTAAAAATGCATATACCGTCAAATGGGGTTACTTTGCCTGTGGGGGAAACTTTGCCTGTTCTACCAATTCAATCATTAGTAATGCTGTACATTTCAAACTTTGGTGCCAAAATGTTCAATTTTTTTTCTCGTATATTGGTAGACTTGTATTATGGATTGGATTGAAGAAGGCTGCTGTGAAAGTTCTCCCGCCTTTTTATTTCTCATTTGAAGTCTGAGTGCAATAGTTGCTCTTCTGCAAAATTAGGTGAACTTCACCTCGCATACTCAGGAGAACAGACAGGTAAGAATTTTTGATATTTTTTTCTTGCTTGACATTTATTCAATCGATATATAAATTCAAGATTCAGTTTGATCCCAATGTGATTGACTGAATTAAGAGATAGGCAAAGTTACCCTTCATTCCAACTTGACGTGTGGGGTAACTTTGCCTAACCTGAATGATTTTGTAGTTGATGTTCTTTGTGTTTTTCAGCTCTATTAGACCATATATTTATAGGCCTAGGCCTATAAATATATATAGGCCTAGGCATATATATATATATATATATATATATATATATATATATATATATATATATATATGTATATATTTTTTATATATATATATATATATATATATATATATATATATATATATATATATATATATATATATATATATATATATATATATATATATATATATATATATATATATATATAGGGAGCCCGTAGACTGGACCCCGATATTGTGGGCCACAAAAGTGTATTGAATGTCGTGTGGATATAGTGGACCACAAACTAGATATACTGTACCCCAAAGCTCGTTGGACATACTGCACCCCGGTATTCTGGTCCCCAATATAGTGGGCCACAAAACTAGAACATGGGGGTCCAGAATATCTTTTCCAAACGACCGAAGTGGTATTGTGGACTATATATATATATATATATATATATATATATATATATATATATATATATATATATATATATATATAGGCCTATATATTTTATATATTGATTTCAATTCATTGAGTTGGCCTATAATTATTTTCACATTGCTATGAAATATGTTTTTCAACAGAATGCCAAGAAAGCACATTTTTTTTTTTAATATATATAGGAAATGCCAAAAAAAAATATATATGTATACCGTAGATGAGACATGGTTTTACGGCCATGCAAATTTTTATCGTGATCCTTCTATAATTACCAAAGTTATTATAAAAATGCTGTAAAATATAGGCAAAGTAACCCCATTTGACGGTACCAGTAGGCCTATAGCTAATGCCACACAAAATAAAAAAAGATCAAAAATCATGAAGCAACAACTTTCATTTGATTCTGGTGAATTTGAATGGAATTACCCCTTATACCTCGTTCACATTACAGAACTTAACTCCAGTTAAGTAGATAACGTTAGTCAAGTTATAATATGAACGGAACTTGGTTAGTACTTAACTCTAGTTATGTCTTAACCAAGTTTCTAGAACTCAGTTAAGAGCTTAACTGCGTTTAAGAAAGCTACGCCCTCTTGAATTTTTCATTCTGAGGCAACACACCGCCTTATGGATTTGGTAAGTTTTGTTCTCGTGTTATTTCCTGTGCATCCATCAAAAGTTCATCAATATAATCAGAATGACTATACTACTGCTGTTACTGAGAAGAAGAAAAGGAATAATAATTGAACCGATCATCGTGTCACGCAAGTTGTGTGACCTCCGAGCCAATAAAAGGAACAACGTGATTTATAGACGAATTGCGGATGGAATGGCCCAAGTGTCAGATGTGGCACAGAGACAGCCCAATGAGATACAAACAAACATTGAAAATCTTACACGGGATTACAGGTATGTATTACTGAATTAGCACTGGGCCCAGGCATCAAATAGCAAGTATATAACCTCATGAGCGATATTATATAAAATATTAAATTGTTTTGATTTTAGACGAGAAAAAGCTCGAATGGTGTCCGGTGCAAGCCCGTCAACCTGGAAGTTTTATACTCCGATGAACGAGCTCCTGGGATGTCTGCCATCAAATGATGATAGCCTGCTTGATGACACCCTAGATGTAATGGATATGCAGGTTTCTTTCATTATTATTGTTGTAAATTTTAATATCTATATAGGACCCTACTACCTAACCTATATTTTTGTAAAACTAGGCCTATTTGAAAACGGCCGCCCTCAGTGGCTCAAAGTCAGCTGAGGCACCGCTGGGCGTGAGTTTGAGTGCATGGGTTTTTGTAAACGTCCTTCCACTTATCATCACTTCATAGTTTCATAATGATCAGCTCATTTGTACCTCCGCATAATCTAACTCTTGGTGGGGTTGTTAAGCAAACAATAATCAGTCATAATAATCATTTGAAAAGGAAAGCAGGTCATTCCATAAAGTGAATAATGCTAGGTATTGTTTGCTTTTATTACATGGCCAGAATTAAGCATGATTTATTCATTGTTGCCTCATTTTATTCCTCATTTAGATAGTTATTGAAGAAACTACAGTCGATTCCCCAACCTCGCCGCAAATATCGCCCAGCGAAGAAGCGTCTACAAGCTCTGGGCGATCAACCCCAGGGCTACTAATCAGATCTGGCGTCTCTAAACGTAAGATGCTACGGCGAGGCGATACTGCGGGAGATGCTGGAAAAGCAAAAAAGGGCCAATCATCAAGCAGGACAATCAGAGCGAGCTGCTACCGAACTGCTTCAACACAATTTGGTGGCCCAGGAGAAATTTCAGTCAGACATGACAAACATTTTGGCACAATTGTTGGCAAAAAAGTAATATAGATGTAATTTAATAATAAATATGTATAACATTTCTGAAATGAAAACAGGTGATACCTTCATTTGAATATTTATCTGCCACATAAAATTGAACAAATTACAGAAATGGTTATGAAAATATAATAAACATTGTTCAGACTATTCTGTTAAGACTATTCAATCTTCAAAGTGAACACCTAAGTTTGATTTAATAATACCATAATATGAAATGCCTTCATCATACAAAGACACCCACTCTTGTTTCAACAATCAATGTTGCACTGTGGAACTTTTGACGAGGTAGCGAAACATGAACATCATTTTCAGAAAGAAACTTGCAACATACTTCCCTATTAATTATGCTCCTCATCGTAGAGATAATGAGCCAAAGCATCTCTCATTGTTGCGGCAGCTGTCGTAGCTCGCACACTGTTTGCAGTGTGCGGTACATGTGGAGAAGTGTCTTGCATCCAGTTCGAGTCCAAATCATCATTTAGGTTTTCGCAGATGTTGTGAAGCGTGCAGGCAGTCAGTATGATATTGTCTGTATCGAACTCCATGCGTTTCATTACACCACGGAAACGTGCTTTGAGTCTCAATAAGACCTTGTCTGGTTCCAGACAATCTGAAATTGAAGTAGGTCTGCCAATCTGACGGCTTCAACATGCTTGTTGTGAGGCCAATAAAGTGTGGAAGAATGTCTGTTCCATACACATGCATTATGCTTTGACGGTATAAAGGGTTATTAATCAACAGTTTCGAGAGATTTGACTTGGCGTATAAGTGGGCATCATTATTCCGTCCGGGTGCTCCTACATTGAGATGAGTGAATCTATAATGATAGTCACACACAGCAAAAAGAACTTTACTGTAAAAACCCTTAAAATTATGGTAGTCGACACAATTCAGTTTCGGAGGAGAAACTGCTATGCGACAACCATCTATACACCCAATACACTGAGGATAATTCCACGCGGTGTTGAATCCATGCATCATCCTTGCTACCTCTTCAGTTGACTTTGGAAACTTGATCTCATCTGGTAAAATGTGGGTAACGACTGATTGGCAGAATTCGTGGAATATTTCGCACACAGTGCTCTTCCCTACGGCAAAAAGGTGAGCTCAGCCGTGGATGCGAGGACATGAATGGCAATCGCCACTCTCTTTTCAACAGGAATTGATTTCTGGAAAGTTGTGTTTTGACGCTCCAAGAATGGTGCCATGATGAGGCAGGTGTGATCGAACGTTTCTTTCCATGTGGAATCAGACCACTGAAGCACTGTGCTCGACCACCAATAATCATTTCTCGGACGTTTCCAAATTGATCTTTTCGTAACTTTCCTGGCCTTCTTTTTCAATGTCGGGATCAAAGTAGCCGCTCTTGTAGCACATGCAGTTGCATATCTTCTTTGTTCGCGACTTCTACGCAAGAGCATACAATATATTTGCTTGCTGTATTAAATATGGCAAAATGATTGACATATAAATTGAAATGAATTCTCTTTCATCCATAATAAATAATACAACAAACTTTAATATTCAGTAACTTAACCTATAAATGTGACAGTCAAGTAAGCGTGACAGCAGTGAATGTCAAATGGCTCACAGACTTCTAATTCTTACTAAATTCTGTTTAGGAGGCTATGAAATCACGTCACTAACGTCAGTTAAGTCCGAGCAATGTGAACAGAGTTCTCAGTTACCAAAACTTCGCCCACTCTCTCATAACTGCAGTTAATGTAACTACAGTTAAGTTTTGTAATGTGAACGAGGTATTATGGGTATTTTTTAAAAAGTAAATATCTCATATGGATTGAATCCAATTGTGCCCCGAAACCATACAAGTTATAAGTTTCTTTGTTCGGTCTAGTCACCAACAATAAAAACGACAAGTGCAGTTTGAGTAGAGTTGGAGAGACTTTTATAACCATGTAGGCCCTAGTCTGATACGTAGTATATTTGATCTATTTCCAGTTGGAAATATATCCTGAAAAAGGAAACAAGCTCTTGGCCATCTGGCCAGCAATCAGTGCTAAATTGCTTCAATATGGAAAGTCAAAATCGAGACATGAATCGATCCAAAACCTTCTAAATGAAGGTACTAACGATTGTAAGTAGCCTATAAGTTACCTTTTTCATTTCTCTCTATGCATGCCGGGGAATTCGGCTAGTACCAAATAATTATGATTACGTAGGCCTATTTTGTGTTTTGACCTGGTTCCAGCAAAACATGGACACTTTAATGATTAACTTCAAGAATAAATCAAAACAGCCTAATCTTGGCTTGTGAACAGCAGCAATCATCATAACAAAATTAATACAAGAGTAACACTGTTTTCTGTAGATTTGTTTGTCCTTTCTGGTATTACTCTAAAACTTCTACCTGTGGGAGATCAATAATTAACTACCGTATAACAATTTGATCACTGACGCATAATACTTTTTTCTCTTATTGCAGTGTGCCAAGAAGCATTAGCCTTCAAACTTCTACCGATCTCTTTCCGGTTGGAAGGGCTGTCACCAATCTTCCAGCGAGTGAGATGACTTCCTTCCGGCAGGAGGGATTCATCGTCAGCACAATCAACCCGGCCCCGCACGAAACTGCGAGTTCGGGGGAAATAAGGACAGTGAAGAGAGCGCTGTGGAGAATGATCTCCCCAACTCTCTCGAGTCGCCCCCAAGACATGGTGAGCAGCCTGTGCCTGCAGTGCTACCAACGTACGGTCTACTCGCTCACGTGTTTCCACGACAAAGAAAATGTGTTTCCTGTTAGCAGAAAATGGCGGAAAAGTGATAAATGCGTCAATGTTGCTCTTCGAAACTATTCGCTTTCTTGGACTCAAATCAAACTTGGAATATTTTTAAGATACTTTCGGAGCGTCTCAACTTAGTGATTGATGGTGTATATATAGAACAAGTGTTTGTGAATACTATAACCGCAACATTCCCTTATAAACCATGAGGCCCCACCAAGGCAAGGATTCAGGCATGTCTGGCCGTGAAAGAGTATTAAATTGGATCTTGACAGACCGTGTTAATAATATGTCGGGCAAATTGCAGAGTCTGGAAGAGGAGATGAAAAAACTCGTGATTGAGAACAATTTACTCAAGGGAGAAATTTCAAGAAATGGGCGGGTAGGCCTACGTAAAGACAGTGTAAAACCTAACCCAAAAGTGCTTCGAATTTCTTGTGCATCAGAGACGTCAACTACCTTACCGACGCAAACGTTGCTAAAGGTTCAATCCTCTACGGATAGAGAGCACCACGCAGTCTCAATTAAAGTGCTGGCCGATAGCCATGGAAGGGGACTGGTAAAGGGACCAAGACGTGCGATAGGAAAAGAAGACCAATGGAATACCGGTACCAATTTTAAATGCATTTTTAAACCCAATGCACCATTCGAAGAAATTGCAAAAACAACAGAACTAACTGAAAAATGTCAAACAGAAAGAGATGCAGTTGTCATTATCGGAGGAACGAACAATGTCATGTCTGGAACATTGGATAAGATTAGGATCTCTCTTGATAAAATCCATGACCTGAAACCAAAACCTCTCATTACTGTAGTCAACATATTACAGAGATTTGACCCCGAGGGGGCTCACTACAATAAGAAGATAAAGTGGATCAATCAAATGATAAAGAAGAGGATAAATGTGAACTATAAAGACTCTAACATTACATTTCTAAACACAGAGTCAGTGCTAGATAGACAAGACTTTACGCAACATGGCTTGCACCTGAATAATACTGGTAAAGCCAAACTTGCAGAACTAATTCTGAGACATGTAACTAAGCATACGCATCACAGGTTCATAAATAAACGGATGAAAACTAAACAGTTGTTTTTAAAACAAAACATCGAGTGCCTACTTACTCGACCGTCTAAAGAGATGGCCGACAGCTACAGTAAGGAAGAAGTACTTCTTCCCACTCCAATGATGCCAATCTTATGCACTGACACATCTTCGCCCAACTACCAGATCTATTTGGCTGAAGAAATGGCTACCGACGCTGCCACTGGAAATGAGGACATTAAGTATGCAGAGAATCCAACACCATCACCATCTACGGAGCTACCAAAACCAGAGCCAGCTATTGCTCCTTGCGCATTGCTGCCAACCCATAGTCTACCGGAAAAAGATCCTGAAAGCACTCATGCAAAGGTGGAAAACAGAAAAGAAAAACGACAAAGAAAAAAAGTTGTTAAACTTAACCTGTGACGCAAAATAACAGCGTTACGTAATAACACAAGTAATTTAAAACATATATGTCCACCATTTCCCCCATTCAATTCTAATAAACTTAAAATAGGTCACGTTAATATTAGATCTCTTATCAAAAATATTGATGAATTTAAATTAGTCATGAATAATCATGATATCATGGGTATATCAGAAACATGGCTTAAAGATGGAGACCCCCCACTTCTAAAACTCCCTGATTTTAACCTTATCAGAAACGATAGAGTTGGTAAAAATGCAGGAGGTGTTGGAATATATGTTAGATCAAATATTACTGTAAAAACCCTTGAAATAAACGCTATTGCAGGGATTGAACACTTAATTTTAATTCTAAAAATCAGGAAAACATCCTTACTACTCATTACATTATATCGACCTCCAAATCAAGATTACAGTAATCTAATAGAGTTTGGTGATGTTTTATTCGATCTTAGTTCTAAGTATAAAAACCTTATATGTGTAGGGGATTGGAACGTTAATCTATTAAATATAAATTCAAACGCCACAAAAATCCTAAACAATATTTTTCTCACTCTGGGTCTAACACAAATAGTAACATCACCAACTAGAATAACATCTACATCAGAATCATTAATGGACTTGATGATTGTAAATTGTCCTCAAGCAGTCATTGATACTAGTCAATATCCCCCTCCAGGCACCACGGACCATAATATTATCTCCATGACATACAATACAACATTGAAATCCTGCATTACATTCATACCGTGACTTGAATAAGATTGACAGGATACAATTTGCAATGGATGCAGAAAGTATAGCATGGAGAACATCTGTTGAAGCTCATGCATGTGTTAATGACAAGGTAACATCCCTAAACAGTATGATCATTGCATTATTAGATAAGCATGCTCCTCTGAGTGTGTCAGTAGCATCGAAACGAAGCGGACGTGTTTTAATCAGCAATCAGCAATGACATTATCAGTGCATCAAACATTGGGTGTGGATATAACAACGTGGCGGGCGAGAATCGGTGCTAGAGCAAAGTGTAAAAGTTCGTCAAAATGTGTCAATTTAATTTTTGACATAAACTCTGTCTTAGAATTTTTTATTGGGACAATAATTGCAATTCTACTAGTCATTGGTGGGGTGGAAATTAACCCAGGCCCCAACCACACAAATGAGGATATTTTTAATCTACTCACGCGCCAAGGAACGGATAACGCGACCAATTTCGAGAATTTGAATAGAAAACTTGACAACATGGAGAAAAAATTTGCAGATATGGAAGTAAAAGTTCTCGAAAATGATGAGAAAATGGAACAGCTGACAGGCAAGTGCGAGACTTTATTAACAGAGGTTGAAAGATTGAACGTGTGCATTGATCGCATGGAAGAGTATAGGGAAGCAGCAACAAGAATGAGAAATCTCATCATATTTGGCATAGAAGAATCGAAAGACGAAACGAGAGCAGAAGCAGAAAACCGTGTAGTTGAAGTCGTGAAGGGTGACCTGCTACTCAGCATCGTACCCGCAGACATTGAACAAGTTCAACGAATCGGCACGGGCAAGAACAGGCCAATCCTGGTGAAAATGCTTTCATTAAAAATGAAACATGAAGTCTTGAGAAACGGATATCGTCTGCAAGGGTCCAAAAGTAGCATAAATGAAGATTTCTCTCCAAAAATTAGAGAAACAAGGAAAAAACTTCAACCATTTTTAAAACGAGCTCGAAGAGATGGTCATCGAGCCAACCTGAAGGGGAATAGACTGCTTGTTGACGGGTATTACCATACAATTGAGACATTGGAGAGGAACATAAATTCAAGCAAAACAAGAAAAGAGCGTGAATCGGATACTTCTAGCCATGGAATGCAGGATGTGAACCCAAGTCCTACTCAGCGCAACGAATCATCAAGAAGTGATAACTCGTCAATAAGACAGGTTGGAACTAATAGGCGACTGCAGCAATTGGAAGGTATAAGCGAATTCCTCAACTCGAGTATGCATGAAATAGCTGCAAGTCAACATACGACCGGAAGAGTGACGCGCGCCGCAGCACGTGAGGAGAGAAGAGGATCGGATGACATTAACTACGATCTATTTCGCAAATAATGACAATCGCATCCAGAATGACAGGGTAAATAGGTCAAAGTCGAACACAACCGGAATGTTGTGCATAATGAATCAGAATTCTCAATCAATTAGAAACAAAATACCTTTATTAGAAATGGTCATTAAAAACCAAGTAAATTCACCCACAGTATTATGTATCACAGAACATTGGTTGAAATCAAAGGAGGAAGGTGAACATATCATTCTGGAAAATTTCTCAATTAAATCCTCATATGTTAGAAACACTCTCTCAAACGGTGGTTGAGCTGGAGTTTTCTCCATCATCATTGATACAACTACAGACCTTGCCAAGCTCGATCAGTTTTCTTTCGTAGTCCGTTATACTTCTATGCGTGACAATGCTGTCATCATTTGCGAAAGACTTGTTGCTATAGATGTAGCTAAAGATGCTACTGGTTTGGGCATGTTCAAGTTGTTTTGCAAACTATGTGAAAAGCATTTTATGTGTGGTGCTTTGCACACGTTCTGAACCTGGTGGTAGTTGACACTTGCGACTCTTGCGAGGAAGTGAAAAACTCTTTTGGTACCGTACAAGTGTTGGTGGACTTCATGAGTTCACGGAAACGAACGGAAGTCTATGTTCAGTGGCAAAAACAAAAGCACCCTGAGCCAGGAAAACGAGTACGGCGACTCAAGTACCTTGCAACAACAAGATGGACATCCCACTATAGAGCTATTGCGGTTATTGAAGAGACCTTTGATTCTCTACTAGCCTCATTAGAAGAGCTGAAATCGGATAAAGATAGGAAAACCAGTTCATTAGCAGGAATTTACCTCGAGAACATCTCAAAGTTCAACTTCATTCTGAATATGTTCGTTATGAAACGCATATTTGAGATCACGACGCCTCTCTCAGTTTACCTGCAAACGAAGCAACTCGATTTTTTATACGCGCTCAGTCTGGTAGACAATGCTCGGCGAATGCTAAATACGCTAACTGTGAGGGGAAATAATGAGGTATTTCTGGAAATAGTTGAAGATGCCAAGAAGTTTGCAGTGGAACACGAGCTTGAACAGAGGACTCTTAAAGAAGTACGAATCTCAAAGAAGAAGTTGATGCCTGGAGAAACGTCCCGTGACGAGACACCTGTTGTGGCGGCTATTGACCGTTACCGAATTCGAGTATTCTATGAAATAACATCAGCTGCAGAAGAATCTATCAGAACTAGATTTAACCAGTCAAGAAGTGTCTTGCAAGATTTGTCCATTTTGTCAGAGGAGAGAATCAATTCTTTTGTTCAAGGTATTTCTTCATTTATGATTTTTATTGTTCTTCATAAGTGTCCATTTGTTATTCACATTTGAATCCGGATGCAAAATATTAATATCAACGTCTATTTAAGGAAAATGCAGTCTACCTCCTGACACGTTTGACAACATAAGTACGTGGCTAAAAGGTGTGGATGCGTCAATTCTCAGAAGAGAATACACTATGTTTGGAAATAACCTGCAAGTACTGAAGTCGTCCGAGAGTATTCCAAAAGTTGCACAGTCTGACAGATTGTGTAACGAGTCAGATGATGGTCTTTCGGATAGTTCAGATGAGGTAAAAGTTCCAAATCGAAATTTATCCGGAAAGTGGGATGCAAATACAGAAATCTCTTAATGTAATGTCTCGAAATTACGAATATATAATAGATTATTGAGTTTGTAGGAGTCCAGTTTTGATGAACTTATTAATACGTATACATTTCATTACATTTTCAGAAAGAGAGTGTCAAGCCAAGTGAAAGCTATACAATGCTTCGAATCCTGCAGCTACCGAGTAGTTTTGGCTTACAGGCGACTTTTCTCAATTTGTACACGTTGTACAAAGCTGCCTGTACAATCCCTTCTTCGCCAGCGTCGGCAGAGAGATCATTTTCCAAGCTCAAACTCACGAAGACTAGACTCCGCTCTACAATGATAGAAGAGCGGCTGGAAGACTTGATGATCTTGTCATGCGAGCAAGATGCATTTGTTGACATGAATGTAGCTGTTGCTCGGTTCGCGTCATCTTCCAGCGTTTATAAAAAGCATTTACTCTATCATTAGATCATTATCACACCCCTGCTTTTCATAGAAATAAATTTATATCCCTCTCGGTGTTACACAGCTTTTCATCATAGATTGTTATGTTATGCGCATTTTCAATTTTACGCGCAGCAAGTGTACGCATTCAATTTTCCCAGCTTATCTTACCCCACCTCTTTTCCCTTCCCGCTCAAGGGAGAGCTAGTTGTACAATGTACACGTTTCGTCGTTTTTATTCTCTTCCAGTAGGCCTAATTCCAGTTCCAAAGCAATCGAAATTATAAAAACACCTAGAAAAAACATCAAAAAAATTAAATGCGGGGCTGTTAAGGGGCCTTGCCCCCCAAACCCCCCACGGGTCACCGGCTTGGCACCCGCTTACTTCTCTGCGTCTTTCTATTTAACCCACATTTTGCTTTTATATATATGGCTTGTTTGAGTTGTCACACTCTTAAATTTGCCACTTCGAGGGCGACGCACCACGGAGATGGGGTGTACCACCCCCTGTCCGGGGGTGTCTGCTTCTCTCTAATTCGACCCTCTGCACGCCACTGCACAGAGGGGAAATAGAAGTAGCAAATTACGCAAGCTAAAACCGTGGATCACTACAGGGCTAATAACTTCAATACGCAATCGAGACAAAATCAGCAGGAAGCTATTAACACAACCCAATAACATTAAATTGAAATCCTATTATAAACTGTATAGAGTAAAATTTTAATAAGGGAAGTAAAGAACTCATATTATAAGCAGAAATTACAAGAAGTCAATGAAGATTTAAAAAAAATTGCATTATAATTAACAAATTAATCAATAATAAAATTTTCATCCTTAGCCTTAATTGGGGTACAATGATTTTGTATCAAGTTTCGATGTTATTAAGAAAAAAATGATAATAATAAAAATAAAAAATCAGCAATTCTTAAAATAAAAACATCCGAGGGTACTATATTGGCGAAGAAAACCCCGGGCTGATTGCCGACACATTTGTTGACTTTTTCACCGATGTTGGAAATCAAATGGTAAACAGTATATACAAAAAACAACCGAATCTACTAAATCAGATCCCCTCTAGTATTGGGCTAACAAATAATGACTGTATTTCATTAAAAGAAGTAACTGAAAATGAAATAATGAATATTATTAATGAACTAGGGAATAGTTCGGCAGCTGGCACAGATAACATACACATCAAAACCTCAGAAAGTATAAAAAAGTATATAGCCAAACCACTCCAGCATATTATAAATTTGTGTTTTAAACTAGGAATATTCCCTAAAGCTTTTAAATCAGCTATAATTATTCCCCTTCCTAAAACAAAAAATGCCGTAGAAGTTAATGAATTCAGACCTATTTCCATTCTAAATAACCTTTCAAAAATCATTGAGAAATGTCTCAAAACCAGAGTATATTCCTTCCTCGAGAACAATGAGGTGCTATCAGATAATCAATTTGGTTTCAGACTAGGGCTAGGAACCCAAGATGCTATTTTCAACTCAACAGAAAACATTGTGCAAAACATAGATATTAATAAAAAGCCGTTAGCTATATTATTAGATCTTGCTAAAGCTTTTGACTCGGTACCACACGAATTATTACTAATGAAATTAGAAAACTATGGAATCCGTGACAAATGCTTAGAACTATTTCGAAGCTACTTAGAAGAAAGAGAGCAATCCGTCCAAATCAATTACACCCTCAGCAAAAAGAGAACCATAACATTTGGAATTCCACAGGGCACAGTCCTAGGTCCTCTATTATTCACAATATTTATTAACGATCTCTGCAATATGACATTACAAGGCAAAATGATATCCTTCGCTGATGATACAGGACTGTTATTTGCTGAGGACACGTGGGATCAAGTGCATACGATAGCGGAAAAAGAATTAAACAAGGTAAAATCATGGATTGACAGTAACTTGCTCACCCTTAACAGCAGTAAATCTAATTATATTACTTTCTCGCCAAGAATTAATTCACAGCCCCTGAACTCTGGCATAAAAATCCATGACCCTAACTGTACCTCCAATAATAATTGTACGAACTGTTCCCCGATAGAAAGAATCGAATCTGTAAAATATCTGGGAATCATACTTGACCAACACCTAAGATGGGACAAACACATTGACGCGCTCACTAAGAAACTTCGAATCACAATAAATACATTCTATATGCTAAGAAATATACTAAATTTTAATGTGCTCAAGATGATATACTATGCACTAGGACAGTCAATAATCCAATACGGTATTACTAGTTAGGGAGCCGCAAGTGAATGCCATATAAAACGAATTTCAACCCTGCAAAACACAATATTGAAAATTATCTACAAAAAAGGTAGCTTATATCCCACTGAACTGCTGTATAATGATATAGGTGTCTTCCCTATTTCAAAGCTTTACACTCAATTCACCATAACTCTTTTCAGAAGCGTATATCCTCTGCCAATAATCGGACTGGAACTGTAACCAGATCATTAACTAGGCAAACGCGTTATGTGTTTCCGCGTTGATGGATGAGCTGGAACATATCAACTTATCTTTGGATTGGTTATTATATATATATATACACCTTGAGATCCAAACCATTACATCACTGCCATCTTATTTTACATTAATAATTTATATAATAATAAAGAAGGCTTTGTTTTAATCGTTTACAATCAAGTGGTGACACTTGTTGCTTTGATTTAATAGGTATCTTAATAGCTTTGAATAATTGACACAAATAACATTATATATTTTTTTACATCGAAACGGCTGATC
This sequence comes from Brachyptera risi, assembly GCA_964007535.1. NCBI lineage: Eukaryota > Metazoa > Arthropoda > Insecta > Plecoptera > Taeniopterygidae > Brachyptera > Brachyptera risi. Next base: position 629,167 of record OZ023331.1, read on the forward strand.
CGATTTGAGTAAAAGTTCGGAATAATGTGTATCATTATCAGATTGAAATTCTCTGAGAATTTGAATCCTCTCAGATGAAATATTTTTCACGAATGTTTTCCTCTGGCTTATTCTAATGGGATTTTTGAAAACTTTGGAATGAGTTTTCTCAGAAGTTGTTCAACCGATCGTGCCTCAAAACTATACAGCATCAAGTCAGATAGGGGTTCATGTGTGTGCCAAGTTTCAACTGATTTTGAATTTTTGTCTGACCTGTGGAGCGCGAACAAAAAAACAAAAAAACAAAAAAAACAGACACTTTCGGTATAGTGTAATTGAGTCTTCGCTTCGCTCATCCAACTAATAAAAACATTGAAATTATAAAAGTCAATAAAAGCATAACCCAGCAACATGCCATATTTGTTGGACAAAATTATACAACCTGCTACCAGAAAACATTAAAAATTACAACATCGGGTCGAAAAACCAATTACAAATGTTTAAACATGAGCTCAAAAAATGGATTAGTTTATGCCCAATCGACATCATTAAAAATACCATATACATAAAGATGTAACTCTATAATCAGGTAAACCAAATAACATCAATTCAACTTTCAATTATACAACACTCAAAGAAAATTGCAGAATTTTACTGATAGCCTGGAATAGTTTCCATTTGTTGTAACTTGTAACATCATTGTCTTTAGTAAATTAATAATAGATTATTAGCAAATTAGTCTTTAATGCACTCAGTTTTAGTGCTCTATTAATAATGATAATTTAGTAATTTTAGGAAGGAAGCTATCCTTAATATTGTTACTTTCTTATAGGTCTAGTTTAGCATATGGATATACATATATTACTATTAGCATATAGATAGTTATATATAGTCATGATTGTGCCAATTAGTGTTTAAAGAGTTACCTAATATAGAGTATCACTAGTACTGACTGTAATTAGTAATCCTAATAATAATGTGTTATAATAATTAGAGTATTAGTCAATTCGTTTTTAAGCACTCTGAAAGTGATAGTAACCTATAATTTAGTTTGAAGCTCATCTTCATTTTGTAAGTAATGTAATGTCATCTAATGTAATCTTTATACCTATTATAGCATATATCTCCCCAACACAGGTTTTTACTTAAAGGGGAGAGATAAATACAAATGTGATGTAAACATTCCAATGTACAATAAACAAATGAAATAAAATAAAATAACATCATGAGAACCTTATTGGAATGGGAATTAAAAGGACATTTACCAGAATTCATCATCAACTTTTTGGATAATCGACGCTTTCGCGTTCGAGTAGGGAATAATTTATCCGATTTTTTCAATCAAGAGAATGGTGTACTACAGGGTTCAGTGCTCAGTGTCGCTATTGCCATTAACGGAATAACTAAATGTATCCCACCAACAGTGACATATTCCTTATTTGTCGATGATCTTGCTATTTTCTGCAAATCATCTGATATAAACTCAGCATCTCGTCAAATTCAAATCACTATGAACAAACTGAGTAAATGGACGGAAGAGACAGGGTTCAAGTTCTCTTCCGCTGAAACTACCTGTATGCACTTCACTCCGCCTTATACGAGAATACTACAACCAGATCCTGATATCCATCTTCGTGGCAAATCATTATTGTACACTGATTCAGCAAAGTTTCTGGGCCTTATTTTCGATAAAAAAATTGCATTGGATTGAACATATCACATCTCTGAAAAATAGATGTTATAAATCCTTAAATTTATTACGATACCTTAGTGGCACAACGTGGGGAGCTGATCGCACCACCATGTTGATGTAATATAGATCTCTGGTCAGATCGAAACTAGATTATGGGTCAATTATCTACGACTCAGCACAACCAACGTATCTGAAGCCACTGGATACAGTACACCATACAGGTATACGACTGGCCATTGGAGCACTCCGTACCAGTCGAATCGAGAGTGTGTATTGTGAGTCCGGTGAACCGTCACTCAAACAGAGACGACTCTATCTTCTAAGTTCGTACACATCAAAATTAATGTCGATGAGAAATCATAACACATATCAGACAATAACAAGTCCTAGATTCCAACCACTTTTCGATATCAGGCACTCGGCCACACCACCTGCTGGAATTCGCTTATCTCGTATGCTTGTATCCCTTCTGTCTATCCGACCAGGTGCAGCCCAGTTGCACCTTGGTTGGTTACACCACCAATCATCAACACTCAATTGACAAAATTCAAGGAAGAAGATACAAGTTCCAATGTTTATCTTCAACATTTCCTGACCATTAGAGAATATCACAATGAATATATCCGTTACTACACAGATGGTTCAAAGTTGAACAACTCTGTGGGCTGCGCTTTTTGGTGCAATGATAACATCTCACATTGCTTCAAAATCAATTCTCTATGCAGTGTTTACACTGCAGAGATTATAGCCATTCAACAAGCTCTTCTCCATATTTCAAGTAGAAACGAAAAGAAATTCATCATATATTCGGACTCCCTCAGCTCACTCCAATCAATTGGCAGAATATTCACAGACGACTTTCTAATCCAGGAGGTCCAAACCCTCTTGACTACGCTTGCATCCAGAGATGTTAGTGTGGTTTTTTGTTGGGTTCCTGGACATGTCGGAATCAAAGGGAACGAGCATGCTGATAAAGCGGCCAAAGAAGCCACAGAGAAAAATTAGGTTGTTGAACACAGAGTTCCGTGTATGGATCTGAAAGCCCATTTCAAACATCTCTTTAAACTCAAATGGCAGAGTGAATGGAACTCTGTAACGAATAACAAACTTTTTGTAATCAAACCAACTATCGAAAAATGGGATTCCTCTATCCGCAATTCGAGAAGAGAAGAAGTGGTGCTGACTCGTTTGCGAATAGGTCACACACTTCTGACTCGAGCTTATTTATCTACAATAGAACAAATTAAACCTCGGTGCGATACATGCGATGAAATTCTCACTGTGAAACATATTCTTATTGATTGTGATAAATACTCGATTATTAGACAACAGTTGTCCATGGATACCACTTATAAAATATTGTCAAATGACTCTAAACGGATAGATAAACTATTCAAATTCCTCAATTTAACCGATTCACTGGATAAAATATGAAACAAATATTATTAATGCTTTTATGTCTTGAAAATTAAAATTAGAAAACTGATCAAATGGAGGAAAGGGTGATGAAATGACCACGCTGTCGGGGTCACCCATGAAGAGGAGTGGTTTTAGTCGACAAGAATCCGACACTCCCCGCAATTCAACCTGCCCCTGGGGTCTATGCAAGATTCACAAAAAAAAAAGAATGGCTAGAATCGGCTTGAAATCAAATTGTGTAGCAAGAAATATCCAATTACTATTCTTTTCTCTTGTCTTGGCTTGATTTTTCATCAAAACATGCAGAGAAGAGGAGTTTGGCGCAGCGAGCTACAGTACCTGTTGACACACTTCCACCTCTTCCCAAGAGAATAAGGTCCAACACCATCTGTGGAGGACATTTCCACTTCAATTGGTCATGTTGCGGCAACTTGTTCAATGATTTGCGTCAATCTTACGTGTGGTGCCGGGGTATTGTGATGCTTCTGTCCCGACTGAGTGGAGATTGCCACGGCCACTGATATGCTTAGCGGATGAAGCGCTGTCACCCTACTGCCTCAACATTGTGGCAACTTGTTCAATGATTTGCGTCAATCTTACGTGTGGTGCCGGGGTATTGTGATGCTTCTGTCCCGACTGAGTGGAGATTGCCACAGCCACTGATATGCTTAGCGGATGAAGCGCTGTCACCCTACTGCCTCAACATTGTGGCAACTTGTTCAATGATTTGCGTCAATCTTACGTGTGGTGCCGGGGTATTGTGATGCTTCTGTCCCGACTGAGTGGAGATTGCCACAGCCACTGATATGCTTAGCGGATGAAGCGCTGTCACCCTACTGCCTCAACATCGTGGCAACTTGTTCAATGATTTGCGTCAATCTTACGTGTGGTGCCGGGGTATTGTGATGCTTCTGTCCCGACTGAGTGGAGATTGCCACAGCCACTGATATGCTTAGCGGATGAAGCGCTGTCACCCTACTGCCTCAACATCGTGGCAACTTGTTCAATGATTTGCGTCAATCTTACGTGTGGTGCCGGGGTATTGTGATGCTTCTGTCCCGACTGAGTGGAGATTGCCACAGCCACTGATATGCTTAGCGGATGAAGCGCTGTCACCCTACTGCCTCAACATTGTGGCAACTTGTTCAATGATTTGCGTCAATCTTACGTGTGGTGCCGGGGTATTGTGATGCTTCTGTCCCGACTGAGTGGAGATTGCCACAGCCACTGATATGCTTAGCGGATGAAGCGCTGTCACCCTACTGCCTCAACATTGTGGCAACTTGTTCAATGATTTGCGTCAATCTTACGTGTGGTGCCGGGGTATTGTGATGCTTCTGTCCCGACTGAGTGGAGATTGCCACAGCCACTGATATGCTTAGCGGATGAAGCGCTGTCACCCTACTGCCTCAACATTGTGGCAACTTGTTCAATGATTTGCGTCAATCTTACGTGTGGTGCCGGGGTATTGTGATGCTTCTGTCCCGACTGAGTGGAGATTGCCACAGCCACTGATATGCTTAGCGGATGAAGCGCTGTCACCCTACTGCCTCAACATTGTGGCAACTTGTTCAATGATTTGCGTCAATCTTACGTGTGGTGCCGGGGTATTGTGATGCTTCTGTCCCGACTGAGTGGAGATTGCCACAGCCACTGATATGCTTAGCGGATGAAGCGCTGTCACCCTACTGCCTCAACATCGTGGCAACTTGTTCAATGATTTGCGTCAATCTTACGTGTGGTGCCGGGGTATTGTGATGCTTCTGTCCCGACTGAGTGGAGATTGCCACGGCCACTGATATGCTTAGCGGATGAAGCGCTGTCACCCTACTGCCTCAACATCGTGGCAACTTGTTCAATGATTTGCGTCAATCTTACGTGTGGTGCCGGGGTATTGTGATGCTTCTGTCCCGACTGAGTGGAGATTGCCACAGCCACTGATATGCTTAGCGGATGAAGCGCTGTCACCCTACTGCCTCAACATCGTGGCAACTTGTTCAATGATTTGCGTCAATCTTACGTGTGGTGCCGGGGTATTGTGATGCTTCTGTCCCGACTGAGTGGAGATTGCCACGGCCACTGATATGCTTAGCGGATGAAGCGCTGTCACCCTACTGCCTCAACATTGTGGCAACTTGTTCAATGATTTGCGTCAATCTTACGTGTGGTGCCGGGGTATTGTGATGCTTCTGTCCCGACTGAGTGGAGATTGCCACAGCCACTGATATGCTTAGCGGATGAAGCGCTGTCACCCTACTGCCTCAACATCGTGGCAACTTGTTCAATGATTTGCGTCAATCTTACGTGTGGTGCCGGGGTATTGTGATGCTTCTGTCCCGACTGAGTGGAGATTGCCACGGCCACTGATATGCTTAGCGGATGAAGCGCTGTCACCCTACTGCCTCAACATCCTGGCAACTTTTTCAATGATTTGCGTCAATCTTACGTGTGGTGCCGGGGTATTGTGATGCTTCTGTCCCGACTGAGTGGAGATTGCCACAGCCACTGATATGCTTAGCGGATGAAGCGCTGTCACCCTACTGCCTCAACATCGTGGCAACTTGTTCAATGATTTGCGTCAATCTTACGTGTGGTGCCGGGGTATTGTGATGCTTCTGTCCCGACTGAGTGGAGATTGCCACAGCCACTGATATGCTTAGCGGATGAAGCGCTGTCACCCTACTGCCTCAACATCGTGGCAACTTGTTCAATGATTTGCGTCAATCTTACGTGTGGTGCCGGGGTATTGTGATGCTTCTGTCCCGACTGAGTGGAGATTGCCACGGCCACTGATATGCTTAGCGGATGAAGCGCTGTCACCCTACTGCCTCAACATTGTGGCAACTTGTTCAATGATTTGCGTCAATCTTACGTGTGGTGCCGGGGTATTGTGATGCTTCTGTCCCGACTGAGTGGAGATTGCCACAACCACTGATATGCTTAGCGGATGAAGCGCTGTCACCCTACTGCCTCAACTTCGTGGCAACTTGTTCAATGATTTGCGTCAATCTTACGTGTGGTGCCGGGGTATTGTGATGCTTCTGTCCCGACTGAGTGGAGATTGCCACGGCCACTGATATGCTTAGCGGATGAAGCGCTGTCACCCTACTGCCTCAACATTGTGGCAACTTGTTCAATGATTTGCGTCAATCTTACGTGTGGTGCCGGGGTATTGTGATGCTTCTGTCCCGACTGAGTGGAGATTGCCACAGCCACTGATATGCTTAGCGGATGAAGCGCTGTCACCCTACTGCCTCAACATCGTGGCAACTTGTTCAATGATTTGCGTCAATCTTACGTGTGGTGCCGGGGTATTGTGATGCTTCTGTCCCGACTGAGTGGAGATTGCCACAGCCACTGATATGCTTAGCGGATGAAGCGCTGTCACCCTACTGCCTCAACATTGTGGCAACTTGTTCAATGATTTGCGTCAATCTTACGTGTGGTGCCGGGGTATTGTGATGCTTCTGTCCCGACTGAGTGGAGATTGCCACAGCCACTGATATGCTTAGCGGATGAAGCGCTGTCACCCTACTGCCTCAACATCGTGGCAACTTGTTCAATGATTTGCGTCAATCTTACGTGTGGTGCCGGGGTATTGTGATGCTTCTGTCCCGACTGAGTGGAGATTGCCACGGCCACTGATATGCTTAGCGGATGAAGCGCTGTCACCCTACTGCCTCAACATCATGGCAACTTGTTCAATGATTTGCGTCAATCTTACGTGTGGTGCCGGGGTATTGTGATGCTTCTGTCCCGACTGAGTGGAGATTGCCACAGCCACTGATATGCTTAGAGGATGAAGCGCTGTCACCCTACTGCCTCAACATCGTGGCAACTTGTTCAATGATTTGCGTCAATCTTACGTGTGGTGCCGGGGTATTGTGATGCTTCTGTCCCGACTGAGTGGAGATTGCCACAGCCACTGATATGCTTAGCGGATGAAGCGCTGTCACCCTACTGCCTCAACATTGTGGCAACTTGTTCAATGATTTGCGTCAATCTTACGTGTGGTGCCGGGGTATTGTGATGCTTCTGTCCCGACTGAGTGGAGATTGCCACAGCCACTGATATGCTTAGCGGATGAAGCGCTGTCACCCTACTGCCTCAACATCGTGGCAACTTGTTCAATGATTTGCGTCAATCTTACGTGTGGTGCCGGGGTATTGTGATGCTTCTGTCCCGACTGAGTGGAGATTGCCACAGCCACTGATATGCTTAGCGGATGAAGCGCTGTCACCCTACTGCCTCAACATCGTGGCAACTTGTTCAATGATTTGCGTCAATCTTACGTGTGGTGCCGGGGTATTGTGATGCTTCTGTCCCGACTGAGTGGAGATTGCCACAGCCACTGATATGCTTAGCGGATGAAGCGCTGTCACCCTACTGCCTCAACATCGTGGCAACTTGTTCAATGATTTGCGTCAATCTTACGTGTGGTGCCGGGGTATTGTGATGCTTCTGTCCCGACTGAGTGGAGATTGCCACAGCCACTGATATGCTTAGCGGATGAAGCGCTGTCACCCTACTGCCTCAACATCGTGGCAACTTGTTCAATGATTTGCGTCAATCTTACGTGTGGTGCCGGGGTATTGTGATGCTTCTGTCCCGACTGAGTGGAGATTGCCACAGCCACTGATATGCTTAGCGGATGAAGCGCTGTCACCCTACTGCCTCAACATCGTGGCAACTTGTTCAATGATTTGCGTCAATCTTACGTGTGGTGCCGGGGTATTGTGATGCTTCTGTCCCGACTGAGTGGAGATTGCCACAGCCACTGATATGCTTAGCGGATGAAGCGCTGTCACCCTACTGCCTCAACATCGTGGCAACTTGTTCAATGATTTGCGTCAATCTTACGTGTGGTGCCGGGGTATTGTGATGCTTCTGTCCCGACTGAGTGGAGATTGCCACGGCCACTGATATGCTTAGCGGATGAAGCGCTGTCACCCTACTGCCTCAACATCGTGGCAACTTGTTCAATGATTTGCGTCAATCTTACGTGTGGTGCCGGGGTATTGTGATGCTTCTGTCCCGACTGAGTGGAGATTGCCACAGCCACTGATATGCTTAGCGGATGAAGCGCTGTCACCCTACTGCCTCAACATCGTGGCAACTTGTTCAATGATTTGCGTCAATCTTACGTGTGGTGCCGGGGTATTGTGATGCTTCTGTCCCGACTGAGTGGAGATTGCCACAGCCACTGATATGCTTAGCGGATGAAGCGCTGTCACCCTACTGCCTCAACATCGTGGCAACTTGTTCAATGATTTGCGTCAATCTTACGTGTGGTGCCGGGGTATTGTGATGCTTCTGTCCCGACTGAGTGGAGATTGCCACAGCCACTGATATGCTTAGAGGATGAAGCGCTGTCACCCTACTGCCTCAACATCGTGGCAACTTGTTCAATGATTTGCGTCAATCTTACGTGTGGTGCCGGGGTATTGTGATGCTTCTGTCCCGACTGAGTGGAGATTGCCACAGCCACTGATATGCTTAGCGGATGAAGCGCTGTCACCCTACTGCCTCAACATTGTGGCAACTTGTTCAATGATTTGCGTCAATCTTACGTGTGGTGCCGGGGTATTGTGATGCTTCTGTCCCGACTGAGTGGAGATTGCCACAGCCACTGATATGCTTAGCGGATGAAGCGCTGTCACCCTACTGCCTCAACATCGTGGCAACTTGTTCAATGATTTGCGTCAATCTTACGTGTGGTGCCGGGGTATTGTGATGCTTCTGTCCCGACTGAGTGGAGATTGCCACAGCCACTGATATGCTTAGCGGATGAAGCGCTGTCACCCTACTGCCTCAACATCGTGGCAACTTGTTCAATGATTTGCGTCAATCTTACGTGTGGTGCCGGGGTATTGTGATGCTTCTGTCCCGACTGAGTGGAGATTGCCACAGCCACTGATATGCTTAGCGGATGAAGCGCTGTCACCCTACTGCCTCAACATCGTGGCAACTTGTTCAATGATTTGCGTCAATCTTACGTGTGGTGCCGGGGTATTGTGATGCTTCTGTCCCGACTGAGTGGAGATTGCCACAGCCACTGATATGCTTAGCGGATGAAGCGCTGTCACCCTACTGCCTCAACATCGTGGCAACTTGTTCAATGATTTGCGTCAATCTTACGTGTGGTGCCGGGGTATTGTGATGCTTCTGTCCCGACTGAGTGGAGATTGCCACAACCACTGATATGCTTAGCGGATGAAGCGCTGTCACCCTACTGCCTCAACATTGTGGCAACTTGTTCAATGATTTGCGTCAATCTTACGTGTGATGCCGGGGTATTGTGATGCTTCTGTCCCGACTGAGTGGAGATTGCCACAGCCACTGATATGCTTAGCGGATGAAGCGCTGTCACCCTACTGCCTCAACATTGTGGCAACTTGTTCAATGATTTGCGTCAATCTTACGTGTGATGCCGGGGTATTGTGATGCTTCTGTCCCGACTGAGTGGAGATTGCCACAGCCACTGATATGCTTAGCGGATGAAGCGCTGTCACCCTACTGCCTCAACATCATGGCAACTTGTTCAATGATTTGCGTCAATCTTACGTGTGGTGCCGGGGTATTGTGATGCTTCTGTCCCGACTGAGTGGAGATTGCCACGGCCACTGATATGCTTAGCGGATGAAGCGCTGTCACCCTACTGCCTCAACATCGTGGCAACTTGTTCAATGATTTGCGTCAATCTTACGTGTGGTGCCGGGGTATTGTGATGCTTCTGTCCCGACTGAGTGGAGATTGCCACGGCCACTGATATGCTTAGCGGATGAAGCGCTGTCACCCTACTGCCTCAACATCGTGGCAACTTGTTCAATGATTTGCGTCAATCTTACGTGTGGTGCCGGGGTATTGTGATGCTTCTGTCCCGACTGAGTGGAGATTGCCACAGCCACTGATATGCTTAGCGGATGAAGCGCTGTCACCCTACTGCCTCAACATCGTGGCAACTTGTTCAATGATTTGCGTCAATCTTACGTGTGGTGCCGGGGTATTGTGATGCTTCTGTCCCGACTGAGTGGAGATTGCCACAGCCACTGATATGCTTAGCGGATGAAGCGCTGTCACCCTACTGCCTCAACATCGTGGCAACTTGTTCAATGATTTGCGTCAATCTTACGTGTGGTGCCGGGGTATTGTGATGCTTCTGTCCCGACTGAGTGGAGATTGCCACAACCACTGATATGCTTAGCGGATGAAGCGCTGTCACCCTACTGCCTCAACATCATGGCAACTTTTTCAATGATTTGCGTCAATCTTACGTGTGGTGCCGGGGTATTGTGATGCTTCTGTCCCGACTGAGTGGAGATTGCCACAGCCACTGATATGCTTAGCGGATGAAGCGCTGTCACCCTACTGCCTCAACATTGTGGCAACTTGTTCAATGATTTGCGTCAATCTTACGTGTGGTGCCGGGGTATTGTGATGCTTCTGTCCCGACTGAGTGGAGATTGCCACAGCCACTGATATGCTTAGCGGATGAAGCGCTGTCACCCTACTGCCTCAACATCGTGGCAACTTGTTCAATGATTTGCGTCAATCTTACGTGTGGTGCCGGGGTATTGTGATGCTTCTGTCCCGACTGAGTGGAGATTGCCACAGCCACTGATATGCTTAGCGGATGAAGCGCTGTCACCCTACTGCCTCAAAATCGTGGCAACTTGTTCAATGATTTGCGTCAATCTTACGTGTGGTGCCGGGGTATTGTGATGCTTCTGTCCCGACTGAGTGGAGATTGCCACAACCACTGATATGCTTAGCGGATGAAGCGCTGTCACCCTACTGCCTCAACATTGTGGCAACTTGTTCAATGATTTGCGTCAATCTTACGTGTGATGCCGGGGTATTGTGATGCTTCTGTCCCGACTGAGTGGAGATTGCCACAGCCACTGATATGCTTAGCGGATGAAGCGCTGTCACCCTACTGCCTCAACATTGTGGCAACTTGTTCAATGATTTGCGTCAATCTTACGTGTGATGCCGGGGTATTGTGATGCTTCTGTCCCGACTGAGTGGAGATTGCCACAGCCACTGATATGCTTAGCGGATGAAGCGCTGTCACCCTACTGCCTCAACATCATGGCAACTTGTTCAATGATTTGCGTCAATCTTACGTGTGGTGCCGGGGTATTGTGATGCTTCTGTCCCGACTGAGTGGAGATTGCCACAGCCACTGATATGCTTAGCGGATGAAGCGCTGTCACCCTACTGCCTCAACATCGTGGCAACTTGTTCAATGATTTGCGTCAATCTTACGTGTGGTGCCGGGGTATTGTGATGCTTCTGTCCCGACTGAGTGGAGATTGCCACAGCCACTGATATGCTTAGCGGATGAAGCGCTGTCACCCTACTGCCTCAACATTGTGGCAACTTGTTCAATGATTTGCGTCAATCTTACGTGTGGTGCCGGGGTATTGTGATGCTTCTGTCCCGACTGAGTGGAGATTGCCACAGCCACTGATATGCTTAGCGGATGAAGCGCTGTCACCCTACTGCCTCAACATCGTGGCAACTTGTTCAATGATTTGCGTCAATCTTACGTGTGGTGCCGGGGTATTGTGATGCTTCTGTCCCGACTGAGTGGAGATTGCCACAGCCACTGATATGCTTAGCGGATGAAGCGCTGTCACCCTACTGCCTCAACATCGTGGCAACTTGTTCAATGATTTGCGTCAATCTTACGTGTGGTGCCGGGGTATTGTGATGCTTCTGTCCCGACTGAGTGGAGATTGCCACAGCCACTGATATGCTTAGCGGATGAAGCGCTGTCACCCTACTGCCTCAACATTGTGGCAACTTGTTCAATGATTTGCGTCAATCTTACGTGTGGTGCCGGGGTATTGTGATGCTTCTGTCCCGACTGAGTGGAGATTGCCACAGCCACTGATATGCTTAGCGGATGAAGCGCTGTCACCCTACTGCCTCAACATCCTGGCAACTTGTTCAATGATTTGCGTCAATCTTACGTGTGGTGCCGGGGTATTGTGATGCTTCTGTCCCGACTGAGTGGAGATTGCCACAGCCACTGATATGCTTAGCGGATGAAGCGCTGTCACCCTACTGCCTCAACATCGTGGCAACTTGTTCAATGATTTGCGTCAATCTTACGTGTGGTGCCAGGGTATTGTGATGCTTCTGTCCCGACTGAGTGGAGATTGCCACAGCCACTGATATGCTTAGCGGATGAAGCGCTGTCACCCTACTGCATCAACATCCTGGCAACTTGTTCAATGATTTGCGTCAATCTTACGTGTGGTGCCGGGGTATTGTGATGCTTCTGTCCCGACTGAGTGGAGATTGCCACAGCCACTGATATGCTTAGCGGATGAAGCGCTGTCACCCTACTGCCTCAACATTGTGGCAACTTGTTCAATGATTTGCGTCAATCTTACGTGTGGTGCCGGGGTATTGTGATGCTTCTGTCCCGACTGAGTGGAGATTGCCACAGCCACTGATATGCTTAGCGGATGAAGCGCTGTCACCCTACTGCCTCAACATCATGGCAACTTTTTCAATGATTTGCGTCAATCTTACGTGTGGTGCCGGGGTATTGTGATGCTTCTGTCCCGACTGAGTGGAGATTGCCACGGCCACTGATATGCTTAGCGGATGAAGCGCTGTCACCCTACTGCCTCAACATCGTGGCAACTTGTTCAATGATTTGCGTCAATCTTACGTGTGGTGCCGGGGTATTGTGATGCTTCTGTCCCGACTGAGTGGAGATTGCCACAGCCACTGATATGCTTAGCGGATGAAGCGCTGTCACCCTACTGCCTCAACATTGTGGCAACTTGTTCAATGATTTGCGTCAATCTTACGTGTGATGCCGGGGTATTGTGATGCTTCTGTCCCGACTGAGTGGAGATTGCCACGGCCACTGATATGCTTAGCGGATGAAGCGCTGTCACCCTACTGCCTCAACATCGTGGCAACTTGTTCAATGATTTGCGTCAATCTTACGTGTGGTGCCGGGGTATTGTGATGCTTCTGTCCCGACTGAGTGGAGATTGCCACGGCCACTGATATGCTTAGCGGATGAAGCGCTGTCACCCTACTGCCTCAACATCGTGGCAACTTGTTCAATGATTTGCGTCAATCTTACGTGTGGTGCCGGGGTATTGTGATGCTTCTGTCCCGACTGAGTGGAGATTGCCACAGCCACTGATATGCTTAGCGGATGAAGCGCTGTCACCCTACTGCCTCAACATTGTGGCAACTTGTTCAATGATTTGCGTCAATCTTACGTGTGGTGCCGGGGTATTGTGATGCTTCTGTCCCGACTGAGTGGAGATTGCCACAGCCACTGATATGCTTAGCGGATGAAGCGCTGTCACCCTACTGCCTCAACATCGTGGCAACTTGTTCAATGATTTGCGTCAATCTTACGTGTGGTGCCGGGGTATTGTGATGCTTCTGTCCCGACTGAGTGGAGATTGCCACAACCACTGATATGCTTAGCGGATGAAGCGCTGTCACCCTACTGCCTCAACATTGTGGCAACTTGTTCAATGATTTGCGTCAATCTTACGTGTGGTGCAGGGGTATTGTGATGCTTCTGTCCCGACTGAGTGGAGATTGCCACAGCCACTGATATGCTTAGCGGATGAAGCGCTGTCACCCTACTGCCTCAACATCGTGGCAACTTGTTCAATGATTTGCGTCAATCTTACGTGTGGTGCCGGGGTATTGTGATGCTTCTGTCCCGACTGAGTGGAGATTGCCACAACCACTGATATGCTTAGCCGATGAAGCGCTGTCACCCTACTGCCTCAACATCGTGGCAACTTGTTGAATAATTTGCGTCAATCTTACGTGTGGTGCCGGGGTATTGTGATGCTTTTGTCCCGACTGAGTGGAGATTGCCACAGCCACTGATATGCTTAGCGGATGAAGCGCTGTCACCCTACTGCCTCAACATCGTGGCAACTTGTTCAATGATTTGCGTCAATCTTACGTGTGATGCCGGGGTATTGTGATGCTTCTGTCCCGACTGAGTGGAGATTGCCACAGCCACTGATATGCTTAGCGGATGAAGCGCTGTCACCCTACTGCCTCAACATCGTGGCAACTTGTTCAATGATTTGCGTCAATCTTACGTGTGGTGCCGGGGTATTGTGATGCTTCTGTCCCGACTGAGTGGAGATTGCCACAGCCACTGATATGCTTAGCGGATGAAGCGCTGTCACCCTACTGCCTCAACATCGTGGCAACTTGTTCAATGATTTGCGTCAATCTTACGTGTGGTGCCGGGGTATTGTGATGCTTCTGTCCCGACTGAGTGGAGATTGCCACGGCCACTGATATGCTTAGCGGATGAAGCGCTGTCACCCTACTGCCTCAACATCGTGGCAACTTGTTGAATAATTTGCGACTAACACAAGAGGAAGCAGATGCCATAGAGGAAAAGTCTGGAGAGCAGGCAAACTCGGACAAGTAGATCAGTCAACTGGCAGGGCGCATCACAGCTTCCAAAATGAAGTCTGCTAATTGGCTGTGACATGGAGCTTTCAATACGAGGTCGAGAAGTGATTATTCCACGACTGTCCATGGTCAGTACACGACGTCATTACGAAGCAAATTGGCTGTGACATGGAGCTTCCAATACTAGGTCTAGAAGTGATTATTCCACGACTGTCCATGGTCAGTACACGACGTCATTACGAAGCAAACTGGCTGTTACATGGAGCTTTCAATACGAGGTCGAGAAGTGATTATTCCACGACTGTCCATGGTCAGTACACGACATGGGCAACGTCGTGACAGCTTGATTTCTTGAGATTGTGTTTCTTGAGGACGGTATACCACGTCTCCTGATACTCAATTCTGTTCTACGTCAAGTGAATTCAATTCAATTGTATCTTTTCACTTTTCACACCAAGCTCACCCACGAGTCTTTCGACATTTTTTAACCAAATCTTCAAATCGATTTACAGTGGTTCGTGGTATTGACTAATTGAACGAATAGCTGGGGGGGCATTTTCCAAAGGTTGTACAGATTGCATTCTCTTAATTTCCGACAGACTACTCTAACTATACGTTGAACTTCTCAACTCCATATACATTTCTGATATAATTTCTTATATTGAAACATAATTATATTCATAATATTTGATTACATTTATATGGATGAATGATGGCAACACGCCACTGTCTCAAATTTTGTTTAACCATTTGTTTTTGTATGAGGTTGGCTATTATTTCGAATACCTCATGGGTTGAAGAGATATGAGTGGGAAGGCCTAGGCCTACTGACGCTTGTTTCCACAATCCGGACTGCTGTGCGATGTGGGACTCGTTGCTAACCATCGCAAGTTGCTTCAGCTCTTGGAGAATTTATTCCCCGTTCTGTGTCTATGCAGGGTGAGGGAGGGCTTGTGGGTGATGGCTTTATATTTTACTCAATATCCGAGTCTGTGTGGTACGAATGAACTAAATCTTACACTTGTAAGGCTTCCTTTCAGTTTCCTGAATCAAGAGCTATTCAGTGATGACATAGATGTTTGAAATAATCATTGTACAAATATTTTTGTTTGAAGGCACACCAAACTGAGAGCAGTCGGTCATAATATGCCGATGGAATAATATACCACCCAATTACTTCAGCTGTGGGAAAATGGGAGGCGCCGTTAGTTTGAAATTACCGTTGTTTTATTTACTGCCTGGTTTTGCTGGTCTTGTATTTTGTTTCCAACAAGTGAAAATCATAGTAATGTATGGAGGTCTTCAGGTTATTCTGACATGAAAAATCTACAGCCATCTTTAGGAGTAAAGACCACATTCAGGCAGATGTGCGTCGGCAGAAGTTGATGGAGCCAGCCACTACGCAGACAGGTATTTTAGCGGCGTCGGTTGTGTTGGACAGGGAAAACCAAATGCAATCATATCGACGCTCACAAAATATGAGATCGAGTACGGAAATTACATCAACTTTGTTACCGACTTGGCAAGATACATGACCGCGTGTTTCAATGTTATCCGTGTCATTATCGGAGAACATCTCATTCACACCCAGTGCTGGGCACACACAATCAACTTGGTGGGCCAGATATGGCAAAATGAAATGGACAAATTGAATGCTGTCATTTCTAAAGTAAAGAGTGCGTTTTTGAACACACGTAAGAGGAAGCACCAGTATTCGGATTTTCTTCGTTCCAAATATGGCGCAAAATATGAAAAAGTTGAATTATTTCCGATGTCCGTTTTAACAAGGTGGAACTCATGGTGCAAGTCGGCAATTTACCTGGTTAGATTATGTGTACGATATCGTAACGTATTTCGATAGTCTGGGGGATGAAAATGCCTGTGTTGAATACTCGAAGAAGATCCACAACGACGATTTGAAAATAATAGAAATACAGGCTTGTTTTGTCACAGAAAATTGCCAGAACCTGATTAAACTCATAGATTTTTTGAAAGGAAGTGCATATCCAACGGCCCACACACTTTATTCTAAATTGAACAATTTATCGTCAGAGTTTGACCTTTTGACCAAAGGTGTCTTCTCTGAAGATGTGCAAGAGAAATTGGGAACCCTAAATACACTGGAGAGGGGTGAAGTAGTGAACAGTTTGAAGTTGGTGGCGCAACATGTGAATACGAAGCTGATTGACTTGATGTTGAAGGATCCTTCTGAACGTGAACTGACGTCCTTGAATCAGTTATTTAACCCAAGGAACATTACCAGGATTGATGTGACTGACCAAGTGATTCGTCCCCACATACAGAACTTGCCCGGTGTTGTCAAGCTTAGTCTAAATATATTTATACAGGGGTATGTCGTTCTCAAAAAGCTTGTCATTGAGGCACTAGGAAAGCCTGATGTCAATCATGTAGTTATGTGTGAGCTGCTCTGCTCGTTATAGCTAGACTTCTCAGACTTTGTCAACTTCTCATTATCATGTATTTGGTTCTGCCCATCAAATGTGGACGCAGAACGTTCATTCTCGCGATACTCCATAGTGGTCAGTGATACGAGAAGAAGTTTGAAACCGGAAAATGCGGAGATCCTGACCATGGTTGCATTCCAGTGAACCCTGTTATTTCTAATAACTTTATCTGTTTTTCAATCTCCTTTTGTTCCCAATTGCTGATTTGTAACAGTAAATTCATTGTTGAATTCAAAGTTTTGGATAAATGATCAACAATGTGCATAGTTTTAAAAGTATTACTTGTTTCATCATTTCCTTTCCTATCATTAGAGTAATCATTAATTATGAACTGAGCTTCTGACATGAACATGAACTAGTTGTTTAGAACTTGCGCTTTCTTATATCTTCACCATGACACTAATATCTTGTCTGTTCCAACAGAGTCATTGTTGTCTCAAGCAGCTGGTAGCTGGCCTCACAGCATTAGACCATCATTATATCTTTGAATGCATAAAAGTTTGAAAATACCAACAAGTTTATTCTTCTCCCTGAGATTACCAAGTGTTTGTTTTAAATTTAAATTTCAGTTCTCCCTCAAGTCACATTTATAGTCCACACGGAAAAATCGTACCTGTTTGCCCTAACAATCCACGTACCGGTATTGCTAACATTTTGTTGGCTATAACAAACGTACATATATGTGGGGCACCAATGTGACTTGCGGCAGCACCAATCTGGAGTAGCTGAGGAAACAACTCACGTCCAAGTCCATTGTATATATTGCTACCATACACATATTGGAGACAAGATTATTGCGTTGCTACACGAACTGACCTTTTCATGTTGTGACAAACATTAGGCCTGTGCTCGAACTCGACTCGAATAGGCTGAGGGATTTGCTCGAAATTTCGGGTCTCGAACGTTTTTCGAGAATAAAATCACTGGACTTGACAAATCGCGATGTTTCAACTTTTTAGGTTAGGTTGCCATGTTGATCCCGCCTAGAGGTATGACGTATTGTATCCTACCAACCTAAGAAAAAACTCCCCAACATTTTTTTGCGCTCTGATCGCTCGTGAACGAGCGTATCGGCCGTGATAAATTACGAATTTCTGATCCTACTTCTACCACGCCAATCGGCGAAAACTTACGAATTTTCAAAAGTACAGTACATCTTTTCGTTTTTGAAATTAGAACACTCACTTTTGCTCAGTTTTGTATTGTGCTTCTTGAGATTAGTACAAGCTACTATTTAATTAAGAATGAATAGTGATTATGAAGATGATATATTAATGGAAGAGGATGTAAGGCCTTCTACATCTTCTGTGCCTTCACCTACACCTCTGGCCAAGCCTGTGGGTGAAATGGAGAGTATAAGTGACGGTGCAACTTCAACCCGACGCAGTCCAATTTGGAATTATTTTTCCAAATGTGATCTTGGAGGAAAGTGCATTACATGCAACAAGATTTTCCCTATGGGCAAGACCAGCACCACAACCGGTCTTATTCGTCATCTTGCCAAACACCAGAAGCTGTATTCAAAATATATGGAACATAAAAATTTGGCGAAGTCAACTAGGCCTACTCAAACAAATATTAGCCATCCCAAGGGTCAGATGGGACTCAGGGCTGCCTTTAGTGCCCGAGCACAGGCAATTACCACCTGCATCACCCAAATGATGTGTCTTGATTTTCAACCTTTTTCCATTGTTGAAGACGCAGGCTTTCTGAAGCTTCTGAAGGTAGGCCTAGGTGTACTAATTACTGTAATTAGTAATTTTGGGAAACTCGAATAATTTTTATCGAAGCAGCAACGCGTATTTATTATATTATGAGCTCAAACTTTCAAGTTTTAAATTTAGTAGGTATACTAGGCCAACATTCCTAGGCCATGCTTATCGTTACAATACAGTAGGCCTAAGCTTAGTCAAGTCAGCAATACATGTATGACTAAAGTTGCCTATAAATGATGGATTTTTTTCAGGTTCTAGAACCACGCTACCAGGTACCTAACCGTACAACTTTCTCCCGCACCATTGTACCCAAACTGTTCAAAGGAGAGCAGAAACGGCTCGTTGATATAATAAATCAAGATTTGATTGATGGCGTGGAAGCTTTGTCGCTTACAACAGACATGTGGACTAGCAGAGCAAATGAAAGTTTCATTTCTCTGACTTTGCACTATCTTACAAAGAATTTCAAATCAAACCATTTTACTTTGAACAACAGCCATTTCCCAGGAATGCACACGGCAGACAACATATTAAAAAAAATGGAAAAACTGGTTCTTCCTTGGAACATAGAAGACGGCACGCGTCCTATTTATGTTGTGTCAGATAACGCAGCAAACATTAGAACAGCTTTAAACAGGTAATATTTCAAAATTAGAAATTATCAAGGCCTAAATTAATTGCTTTCAATTTTTTCTACTTATTTTTCTAATTTTTTCATCTAGTCCTAATCGCCTATCTATTACATTCATTTTTAGGTCAAGATGGACTGCAGGCCAGTGTTTTGCACACACCCTTCAATTGGTGATTGAAGACTCCCAAAAGGAGTTGTCTGGTATGACAGAACTACGTAAGACGTGTTGGTCACTACAAGCGCAGTAGCTCTGCTAAGAACGACAAGCTGCAAACAATCTACCAGAACATCACCTGATTCTAGATGTGGAAACAAGGTGGAATAGCCAGTATGCAATGTTTTCACGTTTACTTGAACAACAGAAAGCTGTGACGGATGAACTATCATCATCAAAAACCAATGTGGAAAATTTGTCCAAAGCCGAGTGGAAACTTTTAAAAGGCTTTGTTCGGAATACTGAGACCGTTTGATGAGGCTACTACAGATCTCTCTGCAGAACGTTATCCTACAACATCAATGATTTTTCCATCTTTACATGGTCTAGAGAATAAACTTTTAAAACACATACAGTCATCTGTTCATGGCACTGGTGTTATGCTGGCTCGCAGCTTGGTAAAAAATCTAAGAGCTAGATTTCCAATGTACAAGCAGGACACAAAACTTGTAATTGCCATGATGGTAGATCCAAGGTTCAAAATTATTCTACTGGATGAGGAGCGTGCCAGGGAATGGGCACAGAATATTCTTACATTGGAATGTAAAAAATGTTCAACAACACTACCAGCAGAGGAACCATCAATTCCAGTTCCAGAACGCACACCTTCCTCATCTCTGTGGGAAGATTTTGAGCTGAAAAGACAAGTCAAAGAAATCGAACAGCCGATCGGTGTGGCAGAGTCAATCAAGATGGAGGTGGTTGCATATGTGGGTACTCCAACTATTCCTAGGAATGAAGATCCTCTCGTTTGGTGGAAGAAAAATTCGGACAAGTATCCATTTATTGCCCAAGTAGCGCGCCACTAATTGAGTATCCCAGCTACACAAGTTTCTAGTGAACGATTATTTTCCTCTTCAGGCAACATCGTCACATCCAAGAGGGAATCTTTGGCTCCAGAAAAACTAGAAATGCTCTGTTTTCTTAATTCTAGTTTAAAACACAATGCTCAATAATAACTACTAGATTTGCATGTTATTCCACTTATTTAACATATGGTTAACTTTACTTTATATTCCAGAACAACAAAGAGGAGAGAAGAAATGAAGACAGGCTTACATGAAAAGAAATCAGTGGAAACCTATGACCCCGATCGGTCAAAGCCCGAAGTGAGTGATCACGTTGAGATTTTAGAACCGAGGAAGGTGAGAATTATTGGGGACTCGATGGTATTCCATGCGGGTCTTTTGCTTGAAGATAAAGGAATCGTTACAAACAGTTTCTCGGGAATCAGAGTGGACCAAGTTGGTCATGTGACCAAGTTTAAGAAAACAGTTGAAGCCTCTGACAATGGTATTATAATAAATGTTGGTACCAATAGTGTAAAAGGATGGTGTCGTAAGGAAAATGTAATTGAGGAGGGATGCTGGACGAGTTGAAGAAACAAGGAGAGAAGAAAATGGTGTTAATGGGTGTAGTCCATCGACGAGATGTCCCAGCATACAAAATTGAGGCTATAAACAATAGAATGGAGTGGGTAGCTTCTGACAGAAATGTTTTATTCATAAATCCAAATTGTTGGATAAAAAAGGATGGCCTAGCTAGAGAGAGATGGCATACACCTTAACAGAAAAGGTAGCTGGATTATGGCCAATGTACTGTATGGCGCAGCAAATAGAATAGAAGAAGAGATTAGCTCAAAAAACTGAAGCGAGATAGAGTAAATAGGCTCGACGTCACTGTTGACGATCCTATAAATACTGAGAGTGTATATTCTATCAACAAACCGAACCAAGTACATACAATTAGTAATAATACAATTAATATTGCTACTCGTAGGCCTAATTTAAATAAGCATTCAACCTTTACTACTGATAATAATAGAAGCAATAAGAAAAGAGTCAATAATATTACAGAAGAGCATAATATAGTTTATATGAATATTCAAAGTTTATACCCAAAGAAAGTAGAATTAGAACAATTGATAATAAAGTGTAAACCAGTTATAATAGGACTTACCGAAACTAGAATAACTAGTGATATTATGGATTGGGAAATTGATATGAATGGGTGCAAGACTATTAGAATAGATTCTAGTAACAGACATACGGGAGGGGTCCTCATCTACATTTTAAATAGTGTTAGGTTTAGAATTATTAACTCGACCACAATAGACAAGAAATGGTGGAATGTAAATATAAACATTCTTAGTGGTAGGTTCAAGGGTTTTATATATAGTTTGACATATGCTTCACCGCAAATGGCTAAATCAGAGATTATTGATAACATTGAACAAAACTTGGAATATTTAGGTGAAATTAATAATAGTTCTAGAATAATTATGAATGGTGATTTCAACATAGACTTAAGTAAAGACTCTGTGTATGCAAGAAAATTGAAATACATGTTTGATAGGATGGGAGTAAAACAAATTGTCAATGAGTTTACAAGAATTGCAACGCGTAACAATAAGGACAATACCACCTCAATCACTAGAACTATAATTGACTATGTGATAATCAACATTGTAGATAAAAATAGTATAGTTACAGAAGTATTAAATAATATCATATCAGATCATTGTATAATAAGTATTAAATTAGACAATATTAGACATAATAAAAATAGTACAACTAGGAAGATCTATGTACAGAATTACAATAGGATTACTCAGACTAAAGAAAATCAGAACGTATTTCTGGAGGGACTGAAAAAGAAAGACTGGAGTAAGAATATTATGTTAGGAGACCTAGAAGATAGAATGATAGAAATAATAGAAAATTTGAGATCTGCCATATTAGAAAATAGCAAAAGCAAGTTGATAATAATTAAAGATATTCATGCAAATAATAAATGGGTGGATTTGGAAGTAAGGAATAGTATAAATAAAAAAAGCTTCCTATTTAGAGAGGCAAAGAGGTCGGGCTCTATGTCTAAGTGGAATTATTATACTGAGGCCCGAAATCAAACATTGTCGTTAGTAAGAAAAAAGAAAAGAGAATTTTACATAAAAAAAGTAGATGAAAATCATTTGAACCCCAAAAAATTATGGAGTACTCTTAAAACGCTATACAAGGGTAAGCAAGGTGAGAATGAAGCAATAATTAAAATTAAATGAAGAATAAATTAATAATAAAGAAGTGTGTGGAAGCCAAAATATAGCTGAAGAATTTAATAGATATTTTGTTAATAGTATAGAAAAAATTGCCAGTAATATTCCAAATAATCTTGATTTAGAACAAGTACTTGACAATGTGCAAAAGAATAAAAAGAATTTAATTATGGAGGAGTTTAATAGTGTAAGTAAGGTTGAAGTAAATGATATTATTAATAAACTGAAGGAATCATCTCCTGGAGAAGATGGAATATCAAGTAAGATTCTTAAAATATCAACAACGGTATTGAATACTTACATTACAGAAAGTATAAATGCTTCATTAAAGGAAGGGAAAGTACCCGACATACTAAAAAGAGGGATTATTATACCTGTACCTAAAGCTTCAAATACTTTGGAAGCAGAAAACTATAGACCTATCAATATGTTACATATTTTAGAAAAAATTTTAGAAGATGTTGTAAGAAGACGAATTGAGATCTTTATATCGGAGGCTGAAATCCTGACTGAACAACAGTCAGGATTCAGAGGAAAACATAGTTGTGAGACTGCAATTCAACTTGTTATTAATAATTTAAAAAACAATATGATAAATAAAAATGTAAATATTGCTGTATTCTTAGACTTAAAAAGAGCTTTTGAAACCATTGATAGGAATATATTAATTCAAAAGATGAAGAAATATGGTTTTGGTGGAAAAGTGCTTGAGAATTTATGATTCTCGGGTCGAATGATTGTAGTGTGTTAAAGTTGCCCTCGACAACGTCCACATGCTATAATCATTCGACCCGAGAGGATCATTGGGGTAGATGATTGGAGCGTGTAGACATAGCATCAGACACCACTAATTGCCATGCCAATTCCATGAAATATTCCCTACTTCACCCCTTCAATGTATAAAGTAAAAACCAATCGGGTAGCAGTTTACTAGTCGCTCAACCCACGCACATAGCTTCATCTTTGGTACAATGTAAGTTGGTGATGATTTGTATTTAGTTGTTCTCAGATTTGTCACAGTTAGACAAGCTGGTGTTCCGTTTAGAACCATTTACTTTTTCTTTCTCTCTGCGAACTATCTCCATCGTGTTTATTTGATCATAATTTGTGTTTTGAAGAGAATGGGTATTGGACATGAGTGTGTTTTTCAATTTTGTTTTTTATTCAATTTTGTTTTTATCTGCGAGTTATCTTAGTGTTTATTTTCTGCGGGAAAGTCACAATGGATAGATCATTAAGCAGTACAAGTGGTGCGTCCAAAAAAAGAAAGCAAAGGAAGAAAGAAAATGAGAATAAAAAGTGCATGAAAATTGAAACATTTTTTAAAACCAAGAGTGTAGAATCCGTTGAACTAATTTCAAGCATTCCCTCTACTTCAGGCACAGGACCATGTTTTGACAGTTTCGCAACCTTGAGTGAAGTGAATCTAACAAAAAGTGTGGGTCCGAGCGATGAGCCTGAATGTACGATTAATGTAGTAGCGAGTGTGAGTGATGAAAAGGTGGACCCGAGGGACGACACTGAATGCACCCGAAGTGAGTGTGTCGCTGGACCCGTCAAAAGTGACGTTGATGCTACAAATAGGACTTTTGATATTAGTTCGCTCATCCACAACAAACATCCAACAGACCGAGGACTGTTGTAAATCCTGTTAATTTAGCTGACGCTCATATCAAACGATTTGTTGTGCAGAACGGTCCGTGCAGGCCCCCTGGACCGTTTCCACAAGACAATAAGGGACGATCATTTTCCGAATCGTATTATTACGCGATTTCCAAAGCCGGATTGTCTCTACCCGTAACATGGCTATGCTATTCCCCTAATCTAGATGCTGCGTATTGTGAGGTGTGCTGGTTGTTCGGTGACAGAAGTGATCCCGGTTACCGAGCATCATGGAGTACGGGTATATCAGACTGGCAGGGCTTGTCCAAGAAGATCAAGAAGCACAAACATTCAAAATGTCACGTCCAGTCAGGTATGGTGTATGACCAGTGGAGGCGGCATGCTGTTCTAGACGAAGGACTTGAAAAGCAGGTGGCGCAAGAAAAAATATTTTGGCGCGAAGTTCTTGGTCGACTAGTAAAGATCACGCTAAACTTAGCTTGCAACTCGCAGTCATTTGGGGGTCATCGAGAAAATATTGGTGATGTTTACAATGGAAACTTCCTTTCTCAAGTCGAACTGTTGGCAGAGTATGATCCTGTCATGAGTGAACTCATTAATAAGCCAAAAGGTTCTATCAAGTATCTAAGCCCAACGATCCAAAACGAATTAATTTCCCTGCTTGCAAAACAACTCGAGGCTAATATAATAAGTGAAATTCAGTCTTCGTCTTTTTATTCAATCATTGCTGACACAACGCAAGACATCTCCAAGAAGGATCAATTGAGTCTAGTGCTTCGATATGCTGTCGTGGAGAGAGACACGAACGGAGAACCAACCGATGTTAAAGTTGAAGAGAGCTTTCTTGGCTTCTACTGGACACGCGATCAAAGTGCTGCAGGACTGTCTTCACAGATTGTAAGCATTATTGAAGAAAAGGGGTTACAACTGGACAAGTGTCGTGGTCAGAGGTATGATGGTGCCAGCGTTATGAGTGGTGCGTATGGTGGCGTTCAGAGACGCATTTTAGATATGCAACCATGTGCCAAATACATTCACTGCGCTGCACATAATCTGAATCTAGTTGTTAATGACGCCGTGAGTGGAGTAAAAGAAGTTGTAGCGTTCTTTACACTTCTGCAAGATGTGTATGTATTTTTTGGACAGAGTATTTGCAGGTGGGACCTTCTGTCGTCGTTCACTCGTGAATCGTCTGTCACAATAAAAAAGCTTAATCCGACACGCTGGGCTGGACGTATTCTCACGTTATTAGGAGTAAAGCACAACTTTATCGAAATAATGAAAGCATTAACAAACATAATTCTCCGATCGAAGAAGAAAGAAGAAAGGGAAGAAGCATCTCGATTGAGAAAATCTTTGGACAAATTTGAATTTGTTTTATTGCTTGTTGTGTTTTCGAAGATCCTTGGAGCAATAGATTTTGCTTCAAAGTACCTCCAAATGAAAGATCTAGACCTTTCACTTGCTACGCAGCATCTAGAAACTGCTTTAGAGATAACATCAAGTTACCGACACAATTACATTGAGGCAAAAACAGAGACAATTTTGGTATCATGCAAATGGGGTGTGGAAGTGAAATTTCAAAGTAAGCGTCAGAAAGTGTACAAGCGCCAATACGGTGAGTTATCCGAAGACCATAGAATTACAGAGTCAGAGGATCGTTTCCGCATCAACGTATTTCTTCGGGTGCTCGATATCGTTAATGAACAATTAAAAATTAGATTCAAAGGAATGAGAGAAGTGGTAGAGAAGTTCTCTGTTGTTGACCCTACCTTACTTTGCAAGGCAACAGAAAGCGAAATAATAAATGGTGCAACTGCCTTACAAAACGCATATCCTAATGATCTCTCCACTTGTTTCCCACTACAATTAGTTTCCTTCCGATCATCGATGCAAACCGAAATATGTAAAACTAAAAGTGTGAAGCAGCTTGCAAAGCTTCTAATTGTTGATTACAAAGCTATATCTTCAAGTTATCTTGATGTGTGCACAGCGTTGTTATTGTTCATCACTTTGCCAGTTACTGTCGCGCAAGCAGAAAGATCGTTTTCGAAACTGAAATACATAAAAAACTATTTACGTAACACCATGGGACAAGAGCGGCTCCAAGGATTAGCCATACTTAGCATAGAAGCATCACGAGCAAAATCTATGGACAGAGAATCGTTGATTGATCGTTTTGCCGAAATAAAATCACGCAGGAAAAGTCTTGGAGTGAAATAAGGTAAGAAGATACAGTAACCTAGTGTATTTGGGCATTGAGACTACAAACTCAATGATTTGGGTATGTGTGTGAGCGTGAGTGTTTGTACTATACAAAGGTTGTATTTTTTTTTAATGGGGGGGGGGGGCCTGTTCCAAAATCTTGCGGGGGGGCCCAGGTTTTGAAGTTACGCCACTGTATATAATAAAGAAAGTAGCACAGAAAGTTGGATTATTCAGACGAATAAATGGTTGCTTACCAATGAAATCTAAAGTGTTAATCTATCAAGCAATAGTAGCGCCACACATTGATTACTGTAGCTCCATTTTATTTCTTTTGGACAAAAACAAAATTACAGCTTTACAAAAACTTCAAAATAGAGCAATGAGGAGTATACTGTGGGTTAAAAGAGATTCCTCAATAAGAAAGATGTGTGATGCCCTATCATGGCTAAATATCAAACAAAGAATTATACTTAACACTTTAACACTAATTAGACGAGCTTTAGCGAGGATTCAATTTGACATACTGAAAAAAATTGGTGTTCGTTTTTATGTTTTTTTTGTTTTTTTTGTTTTTTTTTATGTTTTTTTGTCGGTTCTCCACAGGTCAAACGGCTACAGCTATCAACTTCAAACTTTTTTTCGTCATGGTTCCTCATCTAACTTAGATCTGTATAGTTTTGTGGCATTATCGGGTGGTAACTTTTTTTTTATGAATTTTAGAAATTTCAAAAATCCCCATTAGAATAACCCGGAGGAAAATACTTGAAAAATCAAAATTTTTCAAGACCTCTCAAATTTTCGCCGAATATAAAGGAAACTATTAAGCACATTTTGAGAGATTTTTCGCATCAATCGGATGAGAAATAACGAAGAAAACGCATTTATAAAGCATTTTCCCATCAATTTAGGCCATTACGGGAACCAATTAAATCTATAGCAACAAGTGTCACTGATTAATTCAAAACGATTGAAATGAATGAAGAAGAAGGCCGTGACATAACTGATTCTCGTAAGGTTTTTGAACGTTTGGAGTGATCCAAGGTCTGTAGATGTAGATTGGGTTGACAAATTATTTTTCATTCTAGATTTCTATACCCCTAAGCTCGTCTAACAACGCGCATCCCGCGTTTTCCTAGTTTTTAAGATTACTCAAGGACTAGTTCCTAATTATCTAACTATCAATCTAAGATATAATAAACATGTTAGCAATAAATACAGTTTAAGAAGTAAAAATGATATTTATGTACGAAGAACTGTTTGTAAAGATGAGGACAATAGCATCTTTGTAAAAGGAATTAAGATATTCAATAGAATTCCTCTGAAGATCAGGAAACTTAAGAGTGTGCGTAGTTTTAGAAGAGCTGGTTGTCTACTAATTAAAGAAAATAGGCTAACTCCCAAACCTTCTGAGGTAATTAAATATTGGGACCTAGTAACATAGATTAAGTAATTCTAAGTACCATGTAATCATGTTTCTATGTATGTACAATATTTAGATATATTGAATTTGTAACTTCAATGATGAATCATTTATGTAAAACAATTATTACTGTTATTACTCATATATTATAATTATGTACAATACAAAAATAGCAAAAATGCTAAACTAATAAAATTCTATTCTATTCTATTCTAGTCATTCTGTGTGCGTTTGTACTATTCACCAGAATGTTAAACTTATGGTAGAAGGCGGTAAACTAGGACATTTACCGGCAGATGACGAACAGCCACTAAAAACATACAAAGATTGTTTGGCGGCGATAATATGCAAACAACCTTGTCCGGCCTGCTACTTCAATGAATGTGATTCTTGTCCTGGAATATCTCCAGAACTTGATGGATGAGGAGGCAATTGAATCGATTACATATCGTCAGTGGGTTTCGGTAGGCAGGATCACTCTTGAAATGATAACGAAGTCGTCCAAGAATTATTTAGAACATCTATTCGAAAAACTTGAAAAACTTTTAACCCACTCATTCATCGCAAAGCAGCAATCTACTTATCAAACCGAGAGGAAAGGAACCCTAGAAGGAGGCGAGTTTCTAGTAATTTGTGATTTTTCCGAAAACTATTCCTTCGTTCTACAGGATGTCGCGCAGGGCTTCCATTGGAATAACGCACAAGCGACCTTTTGTAGCCTATTATAAGGAACATGGAATTGTGAAGCATGTTAGTTTCACTATAATATCAGACTGTCTACGACATGATACAGTTGCCGTTCATCTGTTTCAGAAAATTCTTATTAATTTCTTATTCGAAAAGTTTGGAAAATTGCCACAAAAAATGATTTATTTCTCAGATGGAGCAGCTTCCCAATACAAAAACCGTAAAAACTTCATCAACATTTGTTTTCATGAGATTGATTTTAAAGTGAAAACCGAGTGGCACTTCTCAGCCACATCCCATGGAAAGGGGGCCAGCAATGGAGTTGGTGGCACAGTTAAGAGGTTAGCTGCTCGTGCAAGTATTCAGCGACCGTACAACGAGCAAATCATGACCCCCCGGCAACTCTACGATTGGGCAACAGTAAACATTCCAGCTGTTGCCTTTGATTATTGTACAATTCCGGAGCATGACAGTGGAGAGAAGCTTTTGAAAGAAAGTTTTTCTCGGGCATTAACTGTTCCTGGAACCTTGAAGCTGCACTGCATACTGCCAATATCAAAAACCAAAATATTGGCTAAAACTTATTCCAACGCCTCAGACTTCAAAGAAGTGAGAGTCTCGGACGATGAATCAGAAGATATGAGTGTTTGCAGCAAAAATCTTGCGTTAGACGATCTTTGTGGTTTCGTGACATGTGTGTATGAAGGGAAGTGGTGGCCAGCTTGTGTCTTGTCAGTCGATGAACATAATGAAGAAGTGAAAGTAAGCTTTCTGCATCCTGATCCTCCTTCATCTACTACCGTCAGACGGGGCTACTTTGGACATGGAGGGTTACTTTGGACAAGCTACACTGTTTTGGTTGGGTATTTTTCTAAATAACATCTGTTTAAATATTCCTGGGAAATATTTTTTTTCGTGTTTCCTACACTGTTTTACAGCTAATCATTCCACTGCCAACTGAAAATACTTGTGAATGTAGATTTTGGCGCAAAAAGAAGAGACGATTAAAGTGGTCATCATTGTAAGTACCTCCAAACTTTTAGGTATATCTTACGAACTAATGGGTGGATTGCAAAATTGTAAAGGCAGAAAAGATAGTCCATCTTCTCAGCATTACAAATCAAGTATTACATTTTATGATATCAGTTTACTTCATCACCTTTTTCTGGTTTTAACGAATGTGGGGCTACTTTGGACACTTGCCTAGATAAACATAACCTAAAATGCTTGTATAATTATTGTATAATAAATCCACTTAAATCATGTACTAGTCCTAGGCCATGGTGTAGAAGTTTGTTCCAGGTTGTACCTTAGACACTACTTTTATTATATTTCAGTTTATCCTCCAACATGGTCCGGAATTATTGTAGGAAGCCCGGTAATAGGAACTATAGAAACTTTACGGACGATGCGTTGCAGAATGCAGTCCAGGAAGTAAGATTGAAGAAGATGTCACTACGCACAGCATCCGAGAAATATAATGTTCCAAAGTCAACAATATCCAACCACCTGAAAAAGCCTGATGATACTCCAGTGTTGAATGGTAGCTTTGCGGGGCATCCAATGGTTTTCGATGCCGAAGACGAAAGGTGTTTTGTTGATCACCTTATTTTACTAGCAACTTGGGGCTTTCCATTTTCCAAGCTTGACTTGAGGTACATGGTTAAAGCTTCTTTAGACTCGTCGGGAAGAAATGTGTCACAATTTAAAAATAATCTTCCTGGAAAGGATTGGGCGGCTAGTTTTTTGAATCGTCACGACGATAGTCTGTCGTCACGTCTATGCCAAAACATTTCGTTGAAGAGAGCTAAGGTTTCCGCTGTCGATATTGAGACTTACTTTGAGCATCTCGGTAAGTCTTTAGAGGGAGTTCCTGCAGAAAACGTTCTGAATTACGACGAAACCAATCTGACAGATGATCCAGGTCAAAAACAATATATATTCTGTCGCGGAGCAAAGTATCCCGAAAGGATCTTGAACTCGACAAAGTCTTCTACATCGATAATGTTTGCTGGAAGTGCAAGTGGACACTTACTACCACCATATGTTGTATATAAGGCACTGAACATGTGGGATCAATGGACATTGGGTGGGCCTCCAGGATGCCGATATAATCGTTCGAAAAGTGGCTGGTTTGATGAGGTCTGTTTCAACGATTGGTTTCACTCAATAGTTGTCCCGTGGGCAGAGAAAATTGAAAACGATCATCCAAGAATTATTATCGGAGATAATTTATCGTCCCACTTTAGTAAGCCAGTGCTAGATACTTGTAAGAGGTTGAACATCGCTTTTGTTTGTTTACCGCCAAATGCTACGCATCTGGTACAACCACTGGATGTGGCATTTTATGGCCCTCTGAAACGGTACTGGCGAGAAATTTTGACTTCCTGGAAAATGAACAAGGGAAAGAGGTGTTCTTCTCTACCTAAAGACCAATTTCCTATCTTGCTATCCGAGCTTGTGGGGAAATTGTCAGAAAGAGAAAGTGGGAGTACAAATCTAATATCAGGATTCAGAACTTGTGGGATTTTTCCTATTAATTCTGGGGAAGTTTTGAGAAAGCTCCCAGATGGTCTAGAAGCTCAAAAGGTGTCTCCTACTGTTTCGACGGTTGTCGTAAATATGCTAAAAGATATGAGACACGACGTTCAAGGAAAACGTGTGACACGTAAGCGCCGTGTCAACGTTATACCCGGAAAAAGTGTGTGTTCCGACGATCTGCTTGTAACGCTCCAAGAAGATCAGCCTCTACAGAAAAAGAAAAAACAGTATCGCGTCGCGTAATATTGGACGATGTTGATGAGCTAGGTCCTGAATTGGAATCTGAGGAAGATGAAGTCGACGAACCTCAATGTATCGATGATGATATTGATAGAGATAGACAGCAACCAGAAGCCTCGTCACTTTCTGTAGTAAATCTTACAACTATCAGACCATCTCGTGCCAACGCTTCCACTCACGTTAATACGGATACCTACACAAGCGGACAGTGGGTTATTGCCAAATACGAGTCAACTAATGGTAAAACAATCAAACATTTTGCTGGGCAAGTAATAAAGAAGAATGTAGACGGTACACTCAAGACAACGTTCTTGCGTCACATCGCAGAAGATCGTTTCCGTTGGCCGTCTACCGATGATGTAGATGACATTATCGAAAATAATATTATTCGCTCGTTAAATTCACCAACAGTCCATTCTAAAAATGATCGCATTCTCTTTCTTTCTTTTAATAACTCGTTCAAAAACCTCTACATGTGTTAGTTGTGAGTAGGCCCATCAGTTGTAGAGTAGGCTATAATTATATTTGACATTTATCACTTACACATTCATCATTTGTATCATCTGTAACTTCGATACAAATGCTCCAATTAAAAAAAAAGACACCATGTAATTCTTGAAAAAGCAGTGCACTTTTGCACTTATCTAGTTTAAATATATCTAGATATTTAGAAGTTTGAACCGATGAACAAAAGGGAAGTCATTATATAAAACATTGTTTAATTGTACCAATATCACGTAAATAATGATAATAAAAAAAATAAAAAAACAACATATTAGTGCTTGACCTGATACATGCTAGATCTGATGTCCAAAGTAACCCTCCTGGTCTGTGTTCCTCCATTTTTAGCATTTTCTTATGAGTGTCCAAAGTAGCCCCTTCCTACGGGGCTACTTTGGACAACAACAAAATATTTAAATTAGATCAAAATTATAATGGTAAAAATTTGGGATGTCCATTTTGAGATATCACCAATATCAGGTGAACACCACAAAAAGAATGGTGATAGAAGAACAAAGAGGGAAAAAGTTATGCAAGATAAATTGAAAAAAGTGTCCAAAGTAGCCCCGTCTGACGGTACATCTTTTAAATATCCAAATCAAGACGACATTTTAACCATTCCTATGAAGCACGTTTTGACCAAAATCGATCCACGGACTGCTACTGGACGCTCTTACACTCTTTCTGCTGGAGAATCTTCGTCTGCCTCGCAACAGTTAGAGTCATGGAATGAGGCCTCTACTTAATCCGATTATCATTACGTATGTAAGTGATTGCATAACGACCATATTTGCCATATACATGTAATTTCTGTAACTCATAAAGATATAGGGCATGCACTTAGGCTCGGTATTACGATCTTTATATTGCCGTGGTAACAGAATAAAAGAGCATGAGTAACCAGGGTTGAATTTATAAAAAGATCATTCACGAGTTGTGCAACTAGAACTTCAGTTACCCATTTCAATTTCTAGCCTTAGTTCCATAAGAAGATGTATGCAATAATTATACGTATTACTGGATTAATAATTTCATAACTTCTGATTCCATTGAGTCTCCAACCCAAGATTTGGTATACATGAGTAAAACACATTACAGAACATATATAAAAAAAATTTAAAATCTCAAAAAATGGTTTTGGATTTTATTCAGGGTCAAAGGTTACATGGGTGATGGATGATATTTTGCACTGAGATAAAGTGGGTGTATTTGAGCTCATTTGAAAGGTCTTGTCAACAGCTTCAAAATGATATTTTTTCCAGCTCACTATGATCATTAGGAGAGAAGTTATGCGGGATATCGCAGATGCCAACGCGCCCAAATTTGGCTTTACGGGCAAATTTGGGGGCTCCGTAACTCATCAGCCGTTGGACCAAGAAATTCAAAATTTTGTACGATTGATTTTAATGTACAGCCTGGTAGGTATACCAAATTTCATGCGGATCGGTGAGATGAAGTATCTTTTTGGCCCTCGGCTGTGTTGATTTGACACGGAATCACGCAGGTTGCCGTGAAGGAGGCTCAGTGAATCACTACAATTCCGATGAGCACCAATTTCATCTTGACCAGTTGGAAGCGGAGGATATTGACTTTGACTTGGACGACATATGGAATATGCCAATAATTATGGACGAACGACACTACTGAAATTCTGGCAACCTGGCAACCCCGCGCGTACACCGGTCCGGTGTATCTCCGATCTACGCGCAAGTAAAGCACGCACAGGGTTGCTGGATTTGGTTATGCTCGTGCGTATGACTGCTCTGTTGAGCCGCGTCAGCCATACTGCACAGAGAACTGGCAACGTTGGACCCACGTTCTAATCTTGAATGTGCATCGGAGCTAGCAGGAAGAGATACATTTGTCCAGTCAGTAGTCTTCAGTTATGAACTTGCGTTCAAGTGAGGAGGTTGTGGTCTGTGACGAATCAACGGTTGTTATTTCGTGTTTACGCTGCCTGCCAACAATGGTCAAAGTTTCAGCTACTGCTGCTTCTAGAGCAAGGAAATTTAAAACAAACGGATTTTACCTTCATGACAATAAAATATTGATGTGTAAATTCTGTGATTGTCGTTAGTAATATGAGAGGAAAGAAACTCAAACATTGTATCAGTGAAAAACACAAGAGCGGCAAAGTTCGGGTGGAAACCAGTGGATCGAAACGTCAGCAATCAGTAGGGGAAGCTTACGAAGCGAGTAAAAAGGCAAGAGATTGTATTTATTCTCGAAACCTCAAGAGCATTTGTTGCGGCTAATATACCGGTTGAAAAGTTGGACCACTTGGCCATGCGAGCATGGATGGCCAAGTATGTAAAGGGGAGCGGGGATCTTCCGACAGCAAATCGAAAAAAGGGAACATTATATACCAATTTTGAGCCAACAAAAAAATTCTGAAATAAAAGCTGCTGTAGAGGGTAAACCCATTTGTGTATTGTGTGACGAAACCACGGAGAAGGGAGGACGTTGTGTTTTTAGCGATGAGCCAGAAGACTTATATAGCTGCTACTAATTGCAGCCAACAGCAAGAACTGTTCTAATGCCATCAACGATACCCCGACAAAGTATGGGATTGCAAAGACTTTGGTAATCGGCTTAGGTAGCGACCCGGCTCGTTAGATGACCGCCACCTGCAACACTCTGCAAGGGTTTAATAGTGAGTTGAAGCACTTACAATGTTGGGCGCACAAAATTAATATGTGGCAAGATATCCTCCAAGAGCTGAACGTTGCTGTAATGAAAATCAAAAGTGCGATTTTGAAAACGAGAAAAAAAAAGAATCATGACTTTCTTACTGAAAAGTATGAGGATGAAGAAGACACCGCTGGGCTTATTACATTATTCCCAATGCCGGTCAACACGAGATGGAACTCATGGTTCACGTCAGTCAAGTACATTGCCGAGCATTTTGATGACCTGAACGAGTTTTTCAATTTGCTCGAAGATGCAAATGCTGGTATACGTTTTTTTTTAAGCGCAACCGATGTTGAACTGCAAGTTATAAAGATTCAGGCACTTTTCACGGCAGAAAACTGCAGTACCACGACTGAACTAATAACCTTTTGGAAGGGTTTACCTACCCAACAGCCCATTTGGTGTATGGTAAGGTCAATGACCTCGGCATTTCCATCGTCTTGGGTGATGGGGAATACTGATAGTGAATAGGGAATACATGCTTATCTAAAGGAATTCAAGCCATGGATCGCAAAAGAGGGCACGCCGCTACCAATATTCCTCATCATTGATGGACACTAAAGCCATCTTGACCTTGAGGTCTGTCAATGTTGCCAAGAAAATGGAATAATATTGTTTTGCCTGTTCCCCAATGCGACACATATTCTCCAGCCTGCCGACGTTGGCGTTTTCCACGCAGTAAAAGTGAAGTGGCCGAGGTTCCTTCAGACCCGTAAGATTAGTACAATGGGTACACCCATTACTAAACAAACATTTGCTGGACACTCGAAAGCTGTGTGGGACGAGTCCATCGCCCCACAAATAATAAATGCTTTCAGAAAGTGTGGGTTGTCACCCTTTGATGCCAATGCGGTAGAACAGAAGCAAGTACGTAGATGACCGCCTAAAAGAGCACGTAGATTTTACCATCCCTCGGCCACTTGACGCTGCAGCAAGCAGCTTGGAAGCGTATCTACAGCCAGACCTAGTCAACACCTTCAAAGCAATGGACCAGGCTGGAGACCACAAATGAAAAAACCCTGTTCAGCTATTGGACGGTGGTCAATAATGAAGTGATGGCCCAAAAGAGTACCAATAAGTTGAATAATAATTCAATTACCTATTTAATTGAATCTGACTGATTAATGTAACTGTAGGATGATAAATGCATTCATTAACATAGAATTCACGTAACAACATTTATTCGTGATATTCTTGATGGCTGTTATTTTCA
Source organism: Brachyptera risi (assembly GCA_964007535.1). Taxonomy (NCBI): domain Eukaryota; kingdom Metazoa; phylum Arthropoda; class Insecta; order Plecoptera; family Taeniopterygidae; genus Brachyptera; species Brachyptera risi. The sequence goes on from OZ023331.1 coordinate 664,892, forward strand.
ATCAGCTATTGTTCTAAGCTGAGTATGCTTATTGTTTCTTATGTATCTCAGTTCCACTTTATTATCAAGCAAATAGTTCCATTATAAAACTAGTATTATTAATTACAAACTACACATTCAATATCTGATCTAACTGTTATTGTTAATGAGTAAATGTAAATCTATATATTGTTGATACTACATTTTGTAAATTCTAGATTTTATCTTCACCCTTGTAAATTCCTACAATGGATAATTATATGAATATTGATGTCATAAGAGTCCATGCTTCAATTAGTATGGTTCAAATATTTCATGATTTGTTCAGATTATGGTTGTTAGAATCTTGTTAAATCTTATCAAGATTTGTAATCTAGTCAAGCTTTTGTTCATTTTCTATCATATAAATATCACTTCTTACATAATACTCGACCCTATAAATTCCTATACATTCAAAAGCTAGCATATATTTTCTTTTTCTACATTATTCAAACATTAATGTACAATAAATACTTAATAAAAACAATTCCGAAGCCTATGCAAGTGTTTTCGTGAAAATCACCAACTTGTTGCTCTTCAACTAGTTTGTTTTCCCACTCCTCACTGTTCGCGTTCTGGCGCGCAAGTTCAACAGCCGTTCGCTTCCTGAAGAATTACACTTTTAAAATTGAAACCGCCAATCATCATCTCCTTGTCGGTCTACTATTGGCTGAAATAGATTTTTGGCTACCAATAGAAGACGAGAATCAAGTCGATATATTACAATCGATTGCAAAGAGATTAGTTACGAAGATATTCACATGTAAAGTCAAACATTCTCTTAGCTGGTCGCTTACTGGCCTCAGCACCCTACTGTACCTATATAACCTCACTTGTTGTCACATGTTTTAAATAGTCAGAAACATGGGGGAAAAAACTAGAAAAAAGAAAATGCGTGTGCAAGATATGGAATTGTGTCTAGTAGAATAGTTCAAGCAGAACAGAGCGGCCAGTATGCCAATAAGCGGCCACATTCTATCAGAGAAGGCAAACAAGACTACACAAAAATGAATTTGCCAGACAATTTCAACATTTTAAACGGTTGGCTGTGTAACAGTCACCAACTGTTTGATTATTTATATTTCATCATTATCATAATTTAGTATTATTTCACTTTATTCTGTTAGTTTTAGCTCATTTCCTGTTCTCAATACTGTTTCGCACATTTCAGTATTTCACGTCCCGTTAGCTTTGCCTTTTCTAAAATCATACCTCTACTGTAAATAGGTCACTGATGCCCTCAGCCTAGTATAGCCCTCCCTTTTTGACCAATAGCATTGTATAGTGATTTCGCGGGTCTTCAACTCGCGAATCACAACCCTTCTTCATCTTTTTACCGTTATGTTTGTTTTTGACCACCCCCCTTAGAATAGTTTATAAATAAGTGTGCGAACGGTAGAGAGTTAGAGAGTTACAGAGAGAGTTATATAGAGTTACAGAGAGAGACAAGCAAGATAAGTTAGAGAATAGAATGTAAGAGTTGTTGTGGGAGATGAGCTGCTGAGTTCGAGATGTAAATGTAAGTTGTATCATGAGTATTATTATTATCATTATGTATTAGCTTAGATTTTAGGTTATAATAAACTATGCTTAATTTTGAATAGATTTGTCCCTATGTATATTTCCTTCTTGCATTCCCCCTTCCGCTTCACAGCAAGAACCCATTTTAAACCAGTGTGTCCCAGGTTCGAAACCTGGTGGTGACAGCAACCTACAAGAGGCCCAAACGTTATATTGGTGACAGCTTGGGTGGGATAATCATTGATCATTCTTAATAACTTCATTAATCAATTCTAACGTAATATTCACTTCGATTCTCGTGTTGTATTTTTTCTTAATTTGTTTTAATGTCTTATCCTTATCATTTCCATGTGTACATAGAGCAATGTCTGTTCATAATTATGGCATAGTTTATTTAGTTATAGTTAGTTAGCTTTGCCCGCCAAAACATGTGCGATATGTTTCTCAGTTAGAAATTAGATTTAGAGTTCCTAGTGTATCATGGTTTTACTTTAGATCTTGCAAGACTAACGCTACGTCACGGCGATAATGTTATTCCCTCGTTAGAGGATAGGTTAGTTAATCATAGAAAATTGTATACTGTAAATCAAAATCAACATGCATGTACCGGTAATGTAAATGTAACGCAACGACCTTCAACAGTCGACCCCGTTAGTGGGCTAGGCCACTCGACGCTCAGTTTACCGACAGGGACACCTGCGGCCCTACACAGGGTTATCTCTCACGAGAACGTTAACTTTACCTCCACCCTCCCTCACGGGAACGTCTTCACCAAGACAAACCTAGTTTAAGTATCTCTCCCGAGAGAAGCTCCCCCGAGCTACCTATTCATACTCAGCCTAATATTAGTTCACCTAGTAATAAGATTTCCGCGGCGGCTAGTACCAACACCGGACCGGAAGTTGAGACTAGGGTACGCCTGACAAGGACCAACGTTATCCCGGCTCGCTCCGAAGTTCTGTGTGGAGGTTATCTGTCCAGAAGGATAGGTTTAAGAAGTGGCACGGACCTATGTTAGTCATAGCTAAGCCTACTCCCGTTACTTTTCGAGTACGCGATATTCAAAGTGGTAAGGAACATAAATGTCATGCTAACCGCCTGAAGTTATATGAGGCATTCAATCCAGATGATGAGAGTGAAGATGAAGTAGATGAGGACGAACTAAATGCACTTAGGCCTACCGATGATAATCATGATGATAACTCCGACATGAGTGATGAATGTGATGCACTGACAAACAAACCATTCACGTATGATGACCGTGAACATGTTCGATTTGTTACATCTGAATTAAATAGGTTCACAATACCAAATGATTCTACCACACATACACCGGGGTTGTATTCTGAACTCATCGCCACTAAAGCATTAGTTCACACGCCACATACCGCGCCAAAATCACGTTCCACACCTTATAACACACGCCGTGAACATGTCCAAGCCTCTTTAGATGCTATTGTCGAAGTTGAAGAAATTCCACCCCCTATTACACCTGAGTCAACGACCAGTGCGCCAGAAGCCAACGACTCTAACCTGTGTATACCTACCCATTCTCTTGATGCTACCTGGCCTATGTTAAACGCCAGTCACAAGACAGGTGTTCGATCCCGTCAAACTCGATATAGTTTAAGAAAGCTCACTCCTGTTAATTATAAGATTTAGAGACTAGTAATCAATAAATTGTCATTACATATTGATAATCATCGATTAGTATAAGTTATTCAATAAGTGTATAGTACTGTTAAATAGTAGTTTAGTTATAGGCCCTGTAAATGTCATTGTTATGTACTGTACATATGCAGAATATTATTTTGGTTAGCGGTAGTTCCATACTTCTGAGAGATAGGACTTACAATAGAGTCCAACTTCGACGTTTCAACCGTAAGATTAGCTTGGTCACAAAGAGTGATTTGGTTTAGACTTGTGTTATCAATTATAGGTTTTTTTAAGTTCAATCAGTGATAGTAACGAGGTTCCCCATTAATTGTGTGTATAATAATTACTGGTTTTCATACTACATTCTGAACGAGTTGTGAAGGCATTGCCTATTGATAAAAGCTAGTCTAGGAAGTGTAAATTCGTTGACTCGCAGGCTCATGATGGACATGGGAATGCAAGGTTGTCGAAGGGAGATAAGTCGCACTATGATCATGACACAGTGATTGACAGTCTCTCAACATATTTTAGCTGCCAAATTAAGGGCCAGAAGTCACATCGTTTCGTGAGAAGATGGATAAAGATGCTTTCTATGCACAATGGTGGTTGGAGTCCTTGTTCTTTGTTGAAGGAGTTATTTTTCTCACAGAGAGCTTATTCCATAACCTATCCCAATATCTTGTTGACCGGATACTTCCTGGAACCTGTAAATATGATTGACACATTCCATAAAACACTATTCACCGTTGCTTTCCCTAGACCTAAGTAGCTGTACATGTTGACACTTCAATAATACTATACCCTGTTCTTGGAAAGATGGAGATGTACAGTTCTTGTCTAAAATCCTTCCAATTTGTCGTTTCGATGACAGGTAGTTTGAAACTAACAAGTGTATTTCTTGAAACCCCGTTAGTCTATTGTTGCTACCCTCTGTTTGTCCTATTAAAAAAAAAAAAAAACACCTGGAGTTAATGAGCAGCACGTGCATGGTATTCATTGGCAACTAACAATCCCTTGCTTATGGACATAAAAGAAATGTTATCTCAATAAGAATTTGCAATGTTTTATTAATACAATCATTGAGACTAAAACTTCCAGTGGTCAGTATGAAGCGCTAACTTGAATTCGAATGTACCGCATTTCTCTTGTGGTAATAGTAATTATTTTTGGTTGATTAATTTTGTTCAATTAGAGAATAATGGATGCGACTAAGTGTGTCATTCAATTAATGCATAGTTCATAATGTCCATAAGTCAATACTATTAGCGCTATAAAAATGAAAAAAAAAAAAAGAAAAAAAAACATATATTGTACCTATTGATGAATGTTAACGTAAAATCGAATGCGGACGTATGATTGTGAAACGAGAGAGAGGAGAGAGCGGAGCCATGAGCAGTCGAAGACCGAAGAATTGGACGACCCTACCCCTAAAGGATGCGTACCCCGTTCCACGACGCCGACCGTGATCTCCGGACATCGAGATCTCACGTGTCTTCTGGAGACCACTGACAGTTGATGGTCACCCCCTCCCTCCCCCGCTGTGTTCCTCGCCAGTTATGGGACCAACGCTTCATGCCAATCATGCCGACCTGTGGACATCTCGCCCTTGTGGTCGACGTCGTTTAAGTTAAGTTTTTGTACATATTTTGTAAGTCGAGTTAAAGTCAAGCATACAAATAAGAACACTGTTTTTCACTTGTGAATATCTTGTTGGATAATTGGTCAATTCAGTTATTATGAGTTGATAGGAAATGAACACTGGTTCGATTAAGCTTTTGACTGACTCATGTCACCTCACTAATAAGTATTACTTTATCGAAGTTAGTTAAATGTTCAGGCTAGTTTTCTTTTGATTCAATTATTGTCTCGTCATACTGAAGTATAATTTCTCATCCAAATGTATTAGTTTCATAGTTAATTAATCAGTTGTAACTTGTAAATAGCGTCTTGTATCTTATTGTATCGGTGATCTGCCTGAATTTTGTCTTTTAGAACTGATGCATCCCTGAGGTCAGCGATCTGCATCTGCGAACATCACCACCTAACCTACAAGGAGCCACACAGAAAAACGGGACTTCTCGGGACGAAAAGCAAACTAGGCCAAATCGAATACAACAGATTCCAAATGTACCTGGTTCGTCGTCGAGGCACCAAAGTCCGTAGCGTGTGTTCCAAGAACTAGAGAATACGGTGACGTGATTAGTAGTGGAGTAGACTCGTTTGATTCAGTGGTTGTATCATTCTAATCGAATCCAATTGTTATACAAACGGAGGGAGAACATTATTTTACTGTGGATAACTTGTACTTCAATATATCGGACAGCTATTTATGATTCAGCGCGTAATTCTAATTACCATGAATGTACTATGCTTCGTCAAGATGGAAATTTGTATTATACTTTTATTTATCCTATTTTAAGTGACAATTGATTTTTGTTATTATGTTTTTGTATTATGTTCTATGTTTGAGTAATTCATGTGAGCTGTTGAACTTATGTTATCTTTCTCACTGATTTGATATCAAATGTTTTGTCACATATGCAGAAATGGTACACTAAACTTCTCATATGTTATACACACTATCATATTTTCTGTTAATAAAGGAAGATTATCTCTTCAGAGAGATAATCTCCTTTGGAAAAGGAGAGGATGATGTAACAGTCACCAACTGTTTGATTATTTATATTTCATCATTATCATAATTTAGTATTATTTCACTTTATTCTGTTAGTTTTAGCTCATTTCCTGTTCTCAATACTGTTTCGCACATTTCAGTATTTCACGTCCCGTTAGCTTTGCCTTTTCTAAAATCATACCTCTACTGTAAATAGGTCACTGATGCCCTCAGCCTAGTATAGCCCTCCCTTTTTGACCAATAGCATTGTATAGTGATTTCGCGGGTCTTCAACTCGCGAATCACAACCCTTCTTCATCTTTTTACCGTTATGTTTGTTTTTGACCACCCCCCTTAGAATAGTTTATAAATAAGTGTGCGAACGGTAGAGAGTTAGAGAGTTACAGAGAGAGTTATATAGAGTTACAGAGAGAGACAAGCAAGATAAGTTAGAGAATAGAATGTAAGAGTTGTTGTGGGAGATGAGCTGCTGAGTTCGAGATGTAAATGTAAGTTGTATCATGAGTATTATTATTATCATTATGTATTAGCTTAGATTTTAGGTTATAATAAACTATGCTTAATTTTGAATAGATTTGTCCCTATGTATATTTCCTTCTTGCATTCCCCCTTCCGCTTCACAGCAAGAACCCATTTTAAACCAGTGTCCCAGGTTCGAACCCTGGTGGTGACAGCAACCTACAAGAGGCCCAAACGTTATGGCTGCGTAGGTTCAAGATAAGATTTGGGTCGACTTGTGAAAAGGTTTGTGGTGAGAGTGATGCCGTGAATCAAGGGACCGTGTACCTGTACGCCTATCAGAGTGGTAACGTAGCCCGAGTGCTTCAAACCAATCACGTTACGGCCTGGAAGTTTCCAGAACAATTTGCCCAGAGTTTGAGACAATCTTCAGGCTCTGGTTTAATCCACTGATCCATCTCCACCTGCCGAAGTACCGTGTCCTCAAGCTGCCACATCCTGAAATATGAACAAGGAATAATAAAACCCATGTATAAAGCGTTGATAGCGAACATCATTTACAATACCTAGTTCTGTATCGAATTTAGGCTCATCAGCTGCTATATTATAATTTACGTTGCGTTACCGGTAACATTAAATTGAATGATACATCATTAAATTATATCTTGAAGTATTTGTATTACTTTAACTTGATAAGGAGGTAGGCCTACGCCTTAAGCCAGATAATTACAATGACGCTACCGCTGTTGGCCCGATATTTAAAGCTAGTTCCCGAAAAAGGAACGCGGTTTTTTAGTCAAGTTCCTACCATATGGGCCTATATATTCTTTGTATAACATCGAAAACTTGACGCAAAGCCATTGTTTTCCTCAGTACTGTAAATTTATAATACATAGCACCGCTACACCACGCGAAAAGAATCACATCATCAAAAACCAATCACGAGATAGCAGGCTATATACATTTTAATCAACCAATAGGAAATACGTTCTCATGAAGCATTGACTTTGAACAGACCATCGAAGCCCACACGGCTCGCACGTTACATTGTTGTTTCTACTTTCTCACTGTTCAGTCACGTTGTGTATATTGTTTGCACGGAAATCGCCATGACCTACTGGAGTAGGCGATTTTTGCAACTTTTCCGACTGTTCTGTAATTCACAAACTTATCATCAAGTTCAGCATCCCTCTGACTGTCCAGTGCTGAGAATATTTGCATGGGGGGAGGGGGGGCTATTTTCAGAGACAGAAGAGGTAGACTTTCTGATGAGAAGTTTGAGGCTCGAGGATTAGGATTGGACTGTAGAAGATAGTTCTACTGTATTAGGAATAGGGCCTAGGATATTTATATACTGGTATATAGATTTTACCTCATGCATAGACTATTATATATACTGGAAGCACCATTCTTACCATTGTCTTTGAAGAATCGTGGAAAAATATGTGTGATGAACAATATAACCAGCTGACAAGCAAAATCCTCTGTGGTTCCCTCCAAACGTTACCCCCATCTAATATAAGATACAATTCAACATTTTCAATTCTCTTTGTCTGAATACCAAGAAACTCGCAATAATTTCTGCATCAAGAACTTCTGAAGGAACTTTTACATATTTTGGGAACTTGGAAGTTCATTTTTCATCTGAGGAACTCAACTCAGTTCCTTTTATAGGCAAGGAACTGAACTTTTACTCTGTTTCTTCATTTTGGGAACTTACCCAACTCTGACTAGATACAGCAAATCAAAGGTGGCAGCTCCTTAGGTGGTAGAGTACTATACCTACAAGGTTTATTTGGAGCCATATTGACTGCAAAGTTCAACCTAACCTCATGTTCTACATGCAGCTTGCTTGTCGCGTGCGTGCGGGCAGAACGTCCCGTTGGGTTAGATGGGACGCCCGAGTATAAGTCACTGCTGTGACGCATGTGTGTGTGACGAGAGCGGTCACAATGCATCATGCCGACACCTAGATGATGCAATATTACCCACATACCGGTACCGGTACCCATGTTTGGCTTGTGCTCTCTGTGAACCCGACCCAAGTGAACGGCATTCTATTCTCAGAATGCCACCTCATATTGATTTTACAAAAGTTTCTACGGCAAAATGTCAGGTAGGCCTAAGCCGATCTGATGGGTCTACAATACACTAGAGCTTGAGCCTGGGTTAGGCCCACCAGTACTACAAACTCAATTCCTATCTAATGATTATTATTGTTTTCTTAATCAACACGGTTGTTCGAGGGTTCCTATCTAATGTTATGAATATAGGGCCAACAATAGAATAAAGCCTAAATCAATGCTTAGGGCCTAGGCATGGGCATTGATTTTGTAATGGCATAGGTGATAGGTCATTCTACAAGGGTCTGGCTAGATCTCAGGCCTATAGGCTATAACTTCGAGTAATGGTTAATAAGGCAAATAAGGTCAACAAAGTATAAGTTCCTAGGCCTAGACCTAAATATACAGTGGTCCACATTGATCTTACGTTAGAACAACTTAACCAGGTTTTCAGACGTTCATCATGGACGTTAGAGTTGGATAAAGTAAGGAGGTTATCTTCTCTAGACTCTAAAACAATCACCCCAAACAGATCGGCGCGGCTTACTAAATATTTACCAAAAGTGTAACCATGGGGTCGGAAATTCGAAGAGCCTTGGCCTACCCTAACCACCAATACAGTCACAACAAACGGAATATTAGGGGGCCTACCGTAATTAAATTGAAATATACCTACAATACACAGATCTAAACTTGATACAGCATTTGTCCACAGGACTAACTTGAAAAAAATTCCGACGCTGATTGTACGTCTGGTCCAGCCCGTATAGCCCGCTCTGCGCTCGTAGGCCTACAGTGCTGCAGGTTACATCTTGATTGCTGACACTTGTTGCACTTTTGGCTAAATTGTTTGCGATCGCAGTGCGCAGTGCTCACACAAACATCCAAACACATGGGCCAAAAACAGGAATCGAACAAGTTGAAAGATTAAGATGGTGCTGAACCTGCCGGCAACGCGTGAGACTACTGCAACGTGTGCGGCATGACGTCATGAACGATTCGCGCGAACATTTCAAGCGGGTTCAACATTTTAGTACGCACCCTAAAATGGTTTGATTGACCTGAATTAATCTAATTCCACTGACCCATCTAGTTCGACCAGCCAGAAAATTTGGACAAAAACTAAAAAGATGGCTAGGTAGGTTGGATTACTTAGACGAGTCAATGGATGTTTACCTTTGGAGTCAAAAATCAATCATATTGACTATTGTAGTTTTGTTCTTTTCTTACTAAACAAAATCAAATTGATGCATATCTAAAACTTCAGAATAGAGCAATGCGTAGTATTTTAAAAGTAGGTGAATCAACTTCAATTAAGAAGATGAATACAGTGTAATCTTGGTTAACGGTTAAGCAATAAATTGTGCTGAATACCCTCTGTTTAATTTATAAGATCTGCAATAACTTGGCTCCTAACTACTTATGTAGAATTCTGAAGTATATTGGTGATGTTCAAAAATATAATTTGAGAAATAAAAAGAATGTATTCATTGAAAGAACGACAAATACGTTTCAGAAAAATAGCATTTTCATTAAAGGTATGAGATTCTATGATAGAATACCATTAGTTATAAGAAATTGTGAAAGTGTATCTAGGTTTAGAAGAGATTGTAGAAAGTTAATAAAACTAGGAAAGAGGGTGCAAAATCCTAATGGAAAGGTACATTTCTGGGAGTCTTGTTTGAGGACTGATTGAATAATCTAATCAGATGAGCATTAGCGAAGATTCCATCCCACTCTTATAGGGCTTTGTCTGTGTGTTTTGTTTGTTTGCTTGTTTGTGGGCACTCCACAGGTCGCAGGGGTTGACTGATCAACATGAAACTTTTTCTGTACACGCAAACTTATCCAACTTAGAAACTGTATAGTTTTTGATATGAATCGGTTCGACCAATTTTGAGAAATATCATCTCAAAATTTCTAAAAACCCCATAAGATTAGGCTGAGCAAGAAAATTTGAAAAATAAAATCTCTTCAAATGGAATGAAATTTTCTGTGTGTGTGTAGGGGCTATACATGAATGATACACATTATCACGATTTTTTATCCAATTCGAACCAGCCGTTTCGAAGAAAATAATTGAATTATCTGTTTTTGATAGTCATAGATCAAATATTATAGCAGATTCATGTTGCCGAGATTCACTGCTTTCTAGATTCGATATTTGCTCAACAATGAAGTCTTCTTCATATGCATCAAGGTGTGTGGAATACCAGAGTTGATAAAGTAGCAAGTGTAAAACTACTTAAACTTCATTACTCCATGGTTTCACCTATGACTATCAATAACGTATATTATAATTACGTTATCGATAGTCATAGGTTTCACGAAGATTTTTTCGCCTTCTTTCTTCCTAATGACCACTTGTCCCGAGTCCGCTCATCATCAACAAGGCAGTGGTTACCCTAGGTATTCGCGCTGGTTTCGTGTGCGGCTAGTTGAATAAACAAATATACCGTATATAAGTTTTATTTCTGCGTGTGAAGTCCAATATTATTTATTTTGCTCGTTGTGAACTTAGTATTATCGTAGTTTGAACACTTGGGGTATAGGTAGGCCATTAGCGTATGTAGGCTGAGCTCTACAGCAAAGTGTGTAATAAGGCTAGCTTGTAGGCTTACTGTCATTGAGTAAATCTACTGCCATGGAATCAATGCCTGGCATAGATTGTAGTGTTACTAACTCAATGACGTAAGCCTAACCATTTTATATTTATTCATTACATTCTTATTGATTGCGTAGACCTGGGCTCCGCCTAGAAGTCAACATAGGGACGTAAAATCTGAGGCCGTAGGCATGCCGATCTATTTTGGGGTTATGTCAAGTTATGGTTACGGCTAGACCTGAATATTATGATGAAGATTAACCTTGAAGTTACGATCCTAATGTTCATGCCACACAACCCTAATCATCATGAAAAATCCCTGAAAACCGTTGAAAGTTGACCTTGTACAACCCTTAAAGAGAACTTTGCAGCGCACTTCATATAGCCTGGGTCAATGCCTGGGCCTACCTATGCATCTCGGGTAGGTGCTCGATTAAATGCAGGGCAGAATGTCAATAGGTTCAATGTACTCACATTTTGCAATTCAGTTCATTGGGCCCAATGCTAGACAAAGCCATTGAATAGATCTTTCATTTATTGAATAATTAGGGTAACGATTAGTTTCATATTATTGAGATGTGAGCTTAGAGGAAAGGCATTGAACGTTATAAGCCAATGGCACAGGTGTCGATAGGATCTCGATAGGGGTTTGGCAATGATAGTGTGGGCATTAATTCTATGGCGAGGGTCACAGGTTTAGTCGAGTCAAGAATCCATCAAATCACGTTACCGTTTGAATTGAATGTCTTCTGCCATAAACACGTGAGAGTATAGGACCCATGCCGCTGCCTCCAGTGGTATATAGTCTCATGTCGGTAGGTACCAGTACTTGCTTGTAATGCTCATGCCATACAACTGGCCAGTGACATTTATTTGAGACAATCTGGATCTAAAATTTGGTGCTGTCAAACACTTCATATTCTGGAAATCTAGACCTACGAATGAACTCAATGTAATCTTCAAACTTGGTTAATGATTGGAAACTTCCAGTATTTTTAATACTGGTTTGACATCACGCAGGTCAAGCCTAGATCAACACAATCAATTCTTCCCGTACGCCTAATAGACCGACACATACGTTCACGTTTCCTCGACGATGCCCAGTGCCAAATGGAATCACTTGTGGGTGTGATCAAACAGTCGGTGTATATAAGTAGTGTCTAGGCCTACATGTTTGTGACCAAAGTACAGTAGGCCTATGGATTCCTTGGATGAGTGTAAGGAAATAATTTTTCTTATACCACATGTCAAACAAAAGTTTTATTCGTACTCAGCTATTAACATACATGTCCATACAGTGTACATCTGGCTTGATACTGGCACTGGGTACTGTTCAGTTCTGAGGCTCACTCTGTTGAACCACTTTTCAGAAGAAACACTTTGAAATGTTGAAAAATCACCTAAGAATAACTCCAATGGGAAAATATGAATTGGGTGAAAGGGAAAGAAAGAACAGCAAGCAGCTTACCGAGATTTATGAGTAGAGAAAGGCCTACTCATGGTGGAGAGCCCGTTGATAGAACACATAGAGATGAAAGTTACACGAGTTTACGTCGTTTCGGCTAAAGGCAATAGCCGAAACGTCGAAACCTCGTGTACCTTTCATCTCTATGTGTTCTATCAACGGGCTCTCCACCATGAGTAGGCCTTTCTCTACTCATAAATCTCGGTAAGCTGCTGTTCTTTCTTTCCCTTCCACCCAATTCATATATTCAGCCTCAGGCTTCTTTCCTATACACTCCAATGGGAAAATGTTGAGGAAAGAATGAAACAAATTCCGTGTATGAATGGTAGGCTTACACATACCGGTAGCGAGTTTGTGCACATGGATCGAATCAGCCATATCACATCACGTATTATCATTGGATCAGCCATTTGGGTTCATACTGGGATAGTTCCTTGGCTGCAGGCCATGACGGACTTCTTCCCACTATCCAAGATACCTAACGACATGACCTTTCATGTCTTCACTCACTGATTGATGTAGATCTTAGCCATCAATCAGTTTAGTGCGTTGCTAAACCAAATATACCGGTAATATAGAAACACTGTCTTTCACAATGTTTTATTCAGCAAGCGTTGGTACAGGCTAAAATTATCATCACTGCTAATTTCCACTTCTTTTTCCAAAATGTCGTGTTTTTGATAGATCTTGCGTGGATCTACTCAGAAAAACCACCGCACACTTGGAATTGATGAGATACCGGTGTAATTGTTGAAAACTGACTCAAATGTGACGAAATTCCTGTAACCACAAGCTCTGCCATTGTTTGTTGTTGAAGTATACTAGGAAAACGCCATATATGCGTTGTTAGACGAGCAAATAGTAATAGTATGTCGATTTTTCTGCCAAACTTTTGCCTACATTTGCCAATTGGGTGACATTTGAGTTATAAATGGGTAAAAACTGCTTCGAGTGGCAACAATTCAGCTTATTTTCTGCTTTTTCTTCAGAATGGCTGACCCGATCAAGCTGAAAGTTTTCAGAATGTGGATCAAAATGTTATTTAGCTTCATGCAAAATTTCATTTTTTGGAAAATGAAAATATATATTTTTTTTTTCCGCTGTGTTATTCTAATGGGTATTTTTGAAATTTCTAAAATTCATAAAAATAAAAGTTACCACTTGATAATGCCACAAAACTATACAGATCTAAGTTGGATGAGGAACCATAATGTAAAAATGTTTGAAGTTGATAGCTGTAGCCGTTTGACCTGTGGAGAACCGACAAAAAAACATGAAAAAAACAAACAAAAAAACATAAAGACCATCACCAATTTTTTTCAGCATGTAAAATTGAATCCTCGCTAAAGCTCGTCTAATTAGCTCTGTTCGAGGCTTGAAAACTAACCCAACCTGACCCCTGTCCACCTTCACAAGGGAGGTCCATCATGAAGGTGGACAGTAGGTTAGGTTAGTGTCCAAACCTCGCGTATACCGCCGGCAGGCGGGACGGAGCTTCAACAACAAACAATGGCGGAGCTTGTGGTTAACTAACCCAACCTGACCCCTGTCCACCTTCACAAGGGAGGTCCATCATGAAGGTGGACAGTAGGTTAGGTTAGTGTCCAAACCTCGCGTATACCGCCGGCAGGCAGGACGGAGCTTCAACAACAAACAATGGCGGAGCTTGTGGTTAACTAACCCAACCTGACCCCTGTCCACCTTCACAAGGGAGGTCCATCATGAAGGTGGACAGTAGGTTAGGTTAGTGTCCAAACCTCGCGTATACCGCCGGCAGGCGGGACGGAGCTTCAACAACAAACAATGGCGGAGTTTGTGGTTAACTAACCCAACCTGACCCCTGTCCACCTTCACAAGGGAGGTCCATCATGAAGGTGGACAGTAGGTTAGGTTAGTGTCCAAACCTCGCGTATACCGCCGGCAGGCGGGACGGAGCTTCAACAACAAACAATGGCGGAGTTTGTGGTTAACTAACCCAACCTGACCCCTGTCCACCTTCACAAGGGAGGTCCATCATGAAGGTGGACAGTAGGTTAGGTTAGTGTCCAAACCTCGCGTATACCGCCGGCAGGCAGGACGGAGCTTCAACAACAAACAATGGCGGAGCTTGTGGTTAACTAACCCAACCTGACCCCTGTCCACCTTCACAAGGGAGGTCCATCATGAAGGTGGACAGTAGGTTAGGTTAGTGTCCAAACCTCGCGTATACCGCCGGCAGGCGGGACGGAGCTTCAACAACAAACAATGGCGGAGTTTGTGGTTAACTAACCCAACCTGACCCCTGTCCACCTTCACAAGGGAGGTCCATCATGAAGGTGGACAGTAGGTTAGGTTAGTGTCCAAACCTCGCGTATACCGCCGGCAGGCGGGACGGAGCTTCAACAACAAACAATGGCGGAGTTTGTGGTTAACTAACCCAACCTGACCCCTGTCCACCTTCACAAGGGAGGTCCATCATGAAAGTGGACAGTAGGTTAGGTTAGTGTCCAAACCTCGCGTATACCGCCGGCAGGCGGGACGGAGCTTCAACAACAAACAATGGCGGAGCTTGTGGTTAACTAACCCAACCTGACCCCTGTCCACCTTCACAAGGGAGGTCCATCATGAAGGTGGACAGTAGGTTAGGTTAGTGTCCAAACCTCGCGTATACCGCCGGCAGGCGGGACGGAGCTTCAACAACAAACAATGGCGGAGCTTGTGGTTACAGGAATTTCGTCACATTAGAGTAAGATTTAACAATTATATCTTATCAATTCCAAGTGTGCAGTGGTTTTTCTGAATACATCCAATCAAGATCTTTCAGAAAACTCCAATTTAAGGATGAAAAAATGGAAATTGGTTGCCATGCGGTATATGACAATTTTACGAATGGTTAATACGGTATACTGTCATTCAGGAGACCAGGGTTCACTTCCTGCCATGGTCAACCATCCTTGCAGGGTTTCTCGTGGTTTCTCTTTATTGTTCAGGTCAATACTGGGATGCTTCCTCAACAACAGGTCATGACCGACTCCCCCCACTATCCAAAAACTTCTCACCCCACCATCGCATATTCATCATTGACCGACGCCCATAGATCGCAGTCACCAGTTGGCCTAGAGTGTGTGTTGAAACCATGAAAAAACAGCGCCGAAATCAAAGCCTGGATTATCACGAATGCGTAAAAAGAGCAATTGTTCAATCTCTATTAGAAAACTTGAGGACTGATGAGACGAGATGATGAGACTCCACCATTAGATCTCGCTTTGCCTCATTTGGTGTTGGACCGCGTAAGAGACTTATATCTATCAGACACATATATACGTCACTTTGGGCTCTGAGGAAAAAATTTGAACCATCTTATTGGAGTCCCACCTCAACTCCATACCGACCAATGATGAAGCTGGAAAGTTTGTCCGGTACATCCCCCCCTCTCCACACTGATACTGCTGGCTGGTCTAGGTGACGAGTGATGTGAATGAATCGTGTCAAGTAGCTGATACAATAAAATGAAGAAATATACTAATACAGTCACACTTTGGCCTGGGAAGGTCAGTCGGCATCCCTCTGTATTTGTTGATACAAGGTTAGGACAGGACGATTGCTCGTGTCTTCCATCAATCAATACTGACGATTGGGTGTTTCAACCGTCAATAACAAGCTAAATATATAATGTGTCGTCAAACCATCATTATTATCAGTTTGTTACAATCCCAGCTTGACATTTCCGATCGAGAATGTTGTTTGATGGGAGAAACGACAGAACAAATGACTACTACTATACTGGCGATACGTTTTATAAGTCCATTGTTACGTGTAGCCACAAAACAGTGTTCCTACTATCCACACCGCTACCACGCGGGTGGTTCAAGTCTTCGCCTTTCGTGTTCCTGTATCACCCAAGAGAGATGAAGGTTCCGAGTGACTGTCTCCCATCCCGCACTACTATTATTGCAGGGGGGGGCGGGTGACCTTTGTCGTGGATAATGTTCCTACTATCCACACCGCTACCACGCGGGTGGTTCAAGTCTTCGCCTTTCGTGTTCCTGTATCACCCAAGAGAGATGAAGGTTCCGAGCGACTGTCTCCCATCCCGCACTACTATTATTGCAGGGGGGGGCGGGTGACCTTTGTCGTGGATAATGTTCCTACTATCCACACCGCTACCACGCGGGTGGTTCAAGTCTTCGCCTTTCGTGTTCCTGTATCACCCAAGAGAGATGAAGGTTCCGAGCGACTGTCTCCCATCCCGCACTACTATTATTGCAGGGGGGGGCGGGTGACCTTTGTCGTGGATAATGTTCCTACTATCCACACCGCTACCACGCGGGTGGTTCAAGTCTTCGCCTTTCGTGTTCCTGTATCACCCAAGAGAGATGAAGGTTCCGAGCGACTGTCTCCCATCCCGCACTACTATTATTGCAGGGGGGGGCGGGTGACCTTTGTCGTGGATAATGTTCCTACTATCCACACCGCTACCACGCGGGTGGTTCAAGTCTTCGCCTTTCGTGTTCCTGTATCACCCAAGAGAGATGAAGGTTCCGAGCGACTGTCTCCCATCCCGCACTACTATTATTGCAGGGGGGGGCGGGTGACCTTTGTCGTGGATAATGTTCCTACTATCCACACCGCTACCACGCGGGTGGTTCAAGTCTTCGCCTTTCGTGTTCCTGTATCACCCAAGAGAGATGAAGGTTCCGAGCGACTGTCTCCCATCCCGCACTACTATTATTGCAGGGGGGGGCGGGTGACCTTTGTCGTGGATAATGTTCCTACTATCCACACCGCTACCACGCGGGTGGTTCAAGTCTTCGCCTTTCGTGTTCCTGTATCACCCAAGAGAGATGAAGGTTCCGAGCGACTGTCTCCCATCCCGCACTACTATTATTGCAGGGGAGGGGGGGGGTGACCTTTGTCGTGGATAATGTTCCTACTATCCACACCGCTACCACGCGGGTGGTTCAAGTCTTCGCCTTTCGTGTTCCTGTATCACCCAAGAGAGATGAAGGTTCCGAGCGACTGTCTCCCATCCCGCACTACTATTATTGCAGGGGAGGGGGGGGGTGACCTTTGTCGTGGATAATGTTCCTACTATCCACACCGCTACCACGCGGGTGGTTCAAGTCTTCGCCTTTCGTGTTCCTGTATCACCCAAGAGAGATGAAGGTTCCGAGCGACTGTCTTCCATCCCACACTACTAATATTGCGGGGGGGGGGGGGGGGGTGACCTTTGTCGTGGATAATGTTATAACTCTACCCGCACCCAAGTCAATTGTTTCATTAAAATATGTACAGCTTTCAGCATTGTAAATCATATTGATACCGGTACTATCAAGATAATCGATAAGCGATGAAATGTTGTCAGTTTAGACATTTAACCGGTTGTTTCTCCATTACATCACAGTCTCATCGGCACACGGACGATATTGTTCCTTGTATATTGTCGCCGCATGGTGATTCAGTGCGTCCTTGTCACACACATCTACAGCTCAGACGACCGTCTCTCTTATCAATCATCATCAACGGTCGAGTGTTGCTGATGATGAAACTAGCTGATGTCCTTGTCACACACATCTACAGCTCAAACGACCGTCTCTCTTATCAATCATCATCAACGGTCGAGTGTTGCTGATGATGAAACTAGCTGATGTCCTTGTCACACACATCTACAGCTCAGACGACCGTCTCTCTTATCAATCATCATCAACGGTCGAGTGTTGCTGATGATGAAACTAGCTGATGTCCTTGTCACACACATCTACAGCTCAGACGACCGTCTCTCTTATCAATCATCATCAACGGTCGAGTGTTGCTGATGATGAAACTAGCTGATGTCCTTGTCACACACATCTACAGCTCAGACGACCGTCTCTCTTATCAATCATCATCAACGGTCGAGTGTTGCTGATGATGAAACTAGCTGATGTCCTTGTCACACACATCTACAGCTCAGACGACCGTCTCTCTTATCAATCATCATCAACGGTCGAGTGTTGCTGATGATGAAACTAGCTGATGTCCTTGTCACACACATCTACAGCTCAAACGACCGTCTCTCTTATCAATCATCATCAACGGTCGAGTGTTGCTGATGATGAAACTAGCTGATGTCCTTGTCACACACATCTACAGCTCAAACGACCGTCTCTCTTATCAATCATCATCAACGGTCGAGTGTTGCTGATGATGAAACTAGCTGATGTCCTTGTTGAACCCATCTACAGCTCAAACGACTGTCTCTCTTATCAATCATCATCAACGGTCGAGTGTTGCTGATGATGAAACTAGCTGATGTCCTTGTCACACACATCTACAGCTCAAACGACCGTCTCTCTTATCAATCATCATCAACGGTCGAGTGTTGCTGATGATGAAACTAGCTGATGTCCTTGTCACACACATCTACAGCTCAAACGACCGTCTCTCTTATCAATCATCATCAACGGTCGAGTGTTGCTGATGATGAAACTAGCTGATGTCCTTGTCACACACATCTACAGCTCAAACGACCGTCTCTCTTATCAATCATCATCAACGGTCGAGTGTTGCTGATGATGAAACTAGCTGATGTCCTTGTCACACACATCTACAGCTCAAACGACCGTCTCTCTTATCAATCATCATCAACGGTCGAGTGTTGCTGATGATGAAACTAGCTGATGTCCTTGTCACACACATCTACAGCTCAAACGACCGTCTCTCTTATCAATCATCATCAACGGTCGAGTGTTGCTGATGATGAAACTAGCTGATGTCCTTGTCACACACATCTACAGCTCAAACGACCGTCTCTCTTATCAATCATCATCAACGGTCGAGTGTTGCTGATGATGAAACTAGCTGATGTCCTTGTCACACACATCTACAGCTCAAACGACCGTCTCTCTTATCAATCATCATCAACGGTCGAGTGTTGCTGATGATGAAACTAGCTGATGTCCTTGTTGAACCCATCTACAGCTCAAACGACTGTCTCTCTTATCAATCATCATCAACGGTCGAGTGTTGCTGATGATGAAACTAGCTGATGTCCTTGTCACACACATCTACAGCTCAAACGACCGTCTCTCTTATCAATCATCATCAACGGTCGAGTGTTGCTGATGATGAAACTAGCTGATGTCCTTGTCACACACATCTACAGCTCAAACGACCGTCTCTCTTATCAATCATCATCAACGGTCGAGTGTTGCTGATGATGAAACTAGCTGATGTCCTTGTCACACACATCTACAGCTCAAACGACCGTCTCTCTTAGCAATCATCATCAACGGTCGAGTGTTGCTGATGATGAAACTAGCTGATGTCCTTGTCACACACATCTACAGCTCAGACGACCGTCTCTCTTATCAATCATCATCAACGGTCGAGTGTTGCTGATGATGAAACTAGCTGATGTCCTTGTCACACACATCTACAGCTCAAACGACCGTCTCTCTTAGCAATCATCATCAACGGTCGAGTGTTGCTGATGATGAAACTAGCTGATGTCCTTGTCACACACATCTACAGCTCAAACGACCGTCTCTCTTATCAATCATCATCAACGGTCGAGTGTTGCTGATGATGAAACTAGCTGATGTCCTTGTTGAACCCATCTACAGCTCAAATGACCGTCTCTCTTATCAATCATCATCAACGGTCGAGTGTTGCTGATGATGAAACTAGCTGATGTCCTTGTTGAACCCATCTACAGCTCAAACGACCGTCTCTCTTATCAATCATCATCAACGGTCGAGTGTTGCTGATGATGAAACTAGCTGATGCCAAGTACGGGCAGTTTTACTTGTAAGAGAACTTCTGTACCACACAGAAGTTCAACTACAGAGGTTCCTTCAAGAGGACAAACGCTATCGTATCCTAATTCATATACATGAATAGTAGGCTTACAGTGCTTGAATCTATAGTACCGCCGCTAATAATATATATAACGAATAAATAACTTTTATTCTCGATCGATGCCTCAATCTACAAGGCTTTTCAAATATAATAACAAGCTTACGAAAGCAGCAAAAGCCCGATGGGCTAAACGTCGTGAGAATGAGAAAAAAGAATTTGAAGTCAGGCAAGATGCTCTCATCGAACCCCCCCAGAATATTTGTTCCGAAGAGCAACCCAGGTAAGTGTCATTCTGTAAAAGCAGGCTTGTAAACAGCAGGCCAGTAGCCGCATCACTGCCCTCCGGATGGTGTCTTCCTGTCAAGCCAACACGTAGCATTACAAGTGGCTGATATTAATGGATAAAATACGTGTTGTAATGTATTTTATCAAATATCAATTTGTGACTGAATTGAGATAAAATCATATTCTGGTAAATACCAAGTTGCAGGTAACTACTATTCTCCCATACCTGCTGAGCATACGCAGCCATTTAATAGCCACCCGCAGCACTAGTATCGCCCTGTTCTAAAGAACCATTATTTGGTACCCCTTTTTCATGTTGATGAGCTTTTTGTGTAAAAGATTCATTCGATTATACAGTTCCTACAACATACGTGGGATATTCTATGAAAAATTGTCATTTTTGAAGGTATTTTTGTGATTTACGAGCAGTTTTGGAATCTGATGAATTTCTTTTTTGTTCAATTATTATCAAAAGGAGAACTCAACACACACTGGGAAGGGAAAAAGGGCCCCAGCCCCGCAGAAATTTTATCACGGGAATTTTTAGTACGGTATCCTTGCATATTCTGGAAATGTTTTCATTGTTTCATCATGTTTGGAGTGTTATCAGGATTACTTCATCATGTAGGCATAGAAGAAAATCCACATTGTGGCCTGTTTTTCTTTCTGAAACGCAGTACAGAAATCATTGGGAATCATACAAACACACTTCAAATAGTGTATTTGTATGATCAGTATATAGTTTTTTTTATATACCGGTACCCGGTACGTTAATGAATGTATGTTGTAGAACGTATTTCCTCCAACCTACTTTTACGGGGTTCTCTCTTCACTAGACATTTTACAAGCACTGGCGGTCATTAGAATATTTCCATGTTTTGAACACTAAAAAACAAATTTTCGGAAAAGTTATTGAAAAACATTGAAATGTAAATTGTATCGAGTATGGCTGCCATCTGAAATCGGAGCAGCAATATACACCGGTATAGCGTTCTCTTTGCCCAGTGAACCAGTTGATGCTGACATTCTGTATCATCTCACCAGAATCAGATGTAACTCATGTGCTCTAGTGGAACAGTTTTGTGACGGACGGTCGTTTTTTCTCCAAATAACTCAATATTGGATGTTGTGTTTCTGTGACATTGTGAGTAATCACAATTCACAACTTACCGACTCGTACTCGACTGAGCTCAAGATACTAGGAAAGTTTGAATGAGCTCCACTTTTATTGATGAACAGTAGGCTAACTAGACGAGGCTTGAATAAAAATGTGGAAATGTCGTCAAGCAATAACGTTGAATGTTTGTCCAGTCTCGTGTGTGTTGGCCAAAATGATGTCATATTACACTGATGGGCAACTCTTCAGAGTGTGTGTTGACATTTGAATGTTTGTATTTGGTTCCTGCAGTTATCTTGTGAGTAAAACAGTTCACTTGACACATGCTTGTCCCTGACCTGCCCTATCCACACTCAGAATCGTGGAAATAAATATGAGCTTTGCACAATTCTGAGCTGTTATTCATCTGAAAGAGATGCGTAGGATTAAGTGGTTTTCACAAAACATTAGCCCCAGTTTGTAACTTCATCTCCAACTTTACGGCCTACTATTTCCAAATTATTTCCAATGGTCTAGTTAATAGCGGGTATCTCGGCTTTCAACTAGAACTGGTCTGACGAGATGTTGGATCAGCGTCCAAGCTTCAGTTAGATTTAGTTTGTACGAGTTGATCGATCTCGTTAAACCTTGTCTCCAATAATACCGGTAGTCAGATCTCTGTTCTATTCGTTTCAACACACGTTACATTCGTAGGCATACATAGGTTGGATGTCATCTTCTGTCAAGTTCTTTTTCTTCATTTATTCATTCTAGTGGTGCATGGGGTCATCACTCTAGTTACAACCATTCTTTGTTGATTTCTCGTTCTTCATTACGCTTCGTTAACCCAGCTTTTGTATGGACAACACTGTGGTCTTCATTTACATTTAGTTTACAGGTACAGTCGAGTCATTCCTAAACTCTCTTTGTTTACCATGCCAAATCAGTTCCCCGTTTATGGTATCATTTTTGGACTCACCGTATCCAAATTAAAATACTGTCAGCTATATTTTCATTCACGCTAGCCAGATGCTACGCTAAGACAATTATTATTAATAATACGGACAAGTGTTTTCCGTCAGTTTGTGCGTACGCGTTGAGCCGTGCCGTGTTCGATACGAGTGTGCGCTCGCAGCAAGCAGACGTGTGGCGGCAATTAGTCACACAATACACTTGATTTGCATCATGAAGAGAAAGCTTCGTCTGTCAGACAGAAGAAAGAAACAAACTGGAAACTCACTAAAAGAGTATCGCCGTCTCAAGGAGATTGCCAAGTAAACAGTAGTTACGATTATCTCATTCATACGTATTTGTTGATAATATTGATCAGAGAGTGACGGACACACTCAATACTGGCTCATATTGCTAACTTGTGTGGATCAGTAAAGTAGCTCCATCTTCAGCCTTACAGATCTGTGTTACACTTCACAGTAGCAATATTATCAACAAATGCTCTATTTGTTTGATTTGATTTTTTAAAATTTATATTGGGATTAACAACGCACTGTAGGCCTACTGATGGCTACGATCTATTGGTGTCGATGAATGAGATGGTGAGATGAATTGTTATTTTATTAGGTGGATAGGCCCAGTGGGGAGGATTCGGTTGTTAACAAACCATCCCAGTATTGACCTGAACGACAGAGGGAGTCGTTTTGCGTAATTTACAGAGATGTGTTTCGCACCATCTCTTTCAATTTCTGTCTACGCATTAGCCCGCGTCTTGCCCGCTGAGCGTGTTCCCAAGCCGTGGCAAGGGGGGTTGATCCACGATACTAACTAACACACACAAGGGTTTCACAAGTGGTTTCTATTACAAACGCATGTGTGTCAAATATTAGATGAATGAATAAATTTCATCTTCATTATGAAGACGAGGAAATTTCCATCATCAAGAAGAAAGAAACCGAGCGGAAACTGGCTGAGGGAGTATCACCGCCTCAAGAAGATTGCCCGGTAATATGTATTTGTGTTTTCATTTATTAGCAGTTTTAAGAAAACAATAAGTACATATTGATAAACATTGTCAAGTAAGAAAAAATAAAATCAACAAGAGATGAAGTCATCTATACAATAGAATTGGTTTTCCATTAAAAATTCTTTCAGCATTGATTTAAAAACCAGCCTGCTTCTTGCATTTGTTATGGAAAGCAAGAGTTTGTTGAAGAATTTTCTACCAGTTTGGATCACGCCCTTGGCAGTGGCGTTCAGACGGCAGAACTCCTGGACAAGCAAGTCCGCTCCTCTAGTTCCATACTGGTGTTGAGGTTTGTTGAAGAGATGTTGAACCAACATACGGCCATTATGTGAAGACTCGGGAAAGGCAGCACCTTTAGGTGACGGAAACCTTGTCTGCAGGAGGCCCTGGGATGCAAGCCTTATATTGAGCGTACGATTCTCTTCTGCGCTCGAAATATTTGTATACTGTCTGCAGCTGATCCCCAAAAGACTAGTCCATATTGCAGGAGAGACTGTACTTGAGCATGGTAAACAGTACGCAAAGTGTCATTGTTGCATTGACGAGACAGTGTTCTAAGCACAAGCTTCTTCAGTACGTCATTAATGTGGGCCGACCATGTAAGTTGTTGATCAACAATTAATCCCAAGAATTTGGTACTAGGCACTAACTTGGGAAATGTAGGCAACTTCATCGTTTTCCCTCTGGGAGTGAAGACCATAACCTGAGTCTTGTCGTTGTTTAAACGAAGTCTATTTGAAGTGAACCAGTTGGCTAGGTCCTGCATGGCAGGTTGAGAGTAGTTGCGTCCTCTGCTTCGACAATAGCACTAGTATCGTCAGCTTTCCTGTTCCTCTTGTCGAGAGCAGTACTAGGGGCCAAATCGTTCACAAGGAATGAGAACAGTAAGGGCCCAAGTATCGAGCCTTGTGGTACGCCACATTGAATGATCTCAAAGTTTGATAGGGCATGTTGGTTTAACATGACGCGTTGAGACCTGTTCGAGAGATAAGATTCAATCCACGCCCTCGTGACTCCGCAGACACCGTACCACTCGAGCCTTTTTAGTAGCAGCTTGTGATCCATTGGGTCGAAAGCCTTCGACAGGTCACGTAGGATTGTACCAGCTTTATATTTACTTTCCAATGCAGTAGTTACTTTGATGATCATCTGGAGAGCTGCAGTCATGGTGGAACATCCTTTCCTAAAACCATGCTGGTCTTGGGAGAGCATGCCCGAAGAATTTAGATGCTCGGTTAGTATTGTATTTGTATTTGTATTTATTTATTTTCCATTTGATTAATACAGTGTACCAATATAGGATTTATCATGACTAAAACTATGCTAGAATTAAAGAAGCTGGATAATTATGTTACAATTATATACAGGAAATATACAGAACAAAGTAAATAGTGAAATTATAAACATTGAATACAGAAGAAAGAGGTTGAGCTCAAAGTTGATGCTGGAAAGTCAAGGACTTTTGATAAACTCATTGATACTATAGAATGGATTTAAAAGGAGATATTTTTTGAGATTAGTAAGGAATATATTGAGTGTGTTGGATTCAATGATGTAAGAGGGAAGGTTATTATATAAAGTGGTGCAAAGGTATTGAGGGCTTTTGGTATAAGAGGACTTATTGTGAGATGTAACATGGATGGATTTGCTGCTTCTAGTTGGGTAAGTGTGAACAGTGGAATTTAAGGAGAAAAGTTCAGGGTGAGAGCGAACGAAGGAGCAGGCTGCTAGAATCAGGGTGGAGGTAAGAGTCAATATCTTCAGGTCAACGAAATGTTGTCGACACGAGCTGCGTCGAGATATACCGACAATTATTCGTAAGGCACGTTTTTGAAGAATGAATATTCGGTAAGCTTGGGGAGAGGCCCCCCTGAAAAGAATACCATAGGATAGAAATGAATGAAAGTGTGCATGATAGGTGAGTTTGAGAGTATGGGGGTTAACTATTTGTTTCAAGCGTCTTAGGAGAAAGCAGCATCTTAAGATTTTAGCGGATGTAGTTTGGACATGGAGTGACCAGTCAAGGGTAGGGGTTAAGAACAAGCCGAGAAATTTAGTGGAAGGGGTAGTGCGAATAGATGTGCTGTCAAGTTTAATGAGGGGGGTGAAGATGGGGGTAGTTCTACGTGAGTGGAAGTGGACTAGGACAGTCTTAGTGGGTTAAGCAGTATGAGGACATGAGAGAAGTTTGGGTATTGGCTGTGGAGATTAGGGGAGTGAGCAAATGTTTAGGAGCAGTGATCAGATGACTGGTATCATCAGCATAGATGGAGAGAGTTCCCGTATTGAGAAGTGATGGAAGGTCGTTAATATAAGCTAGGAAGAGAAGAGGACCAAGGACAGATCCCTGTTGTACTCCACTAAGAACGGTGAGAGGATTAGAAACAGTTGAAGTAGGGAAGGTGGAGTTAGAGGATTGTATCTTGACAATCTGTGTGCGATCTGAAAGGAAGGAGGATATCCAATCGTTGGCAGTACCGCGAATGCCCAGGTTATTAAGTTTGGAGAGTAGAAGTTTGTGGTCGATGGTATCAAAGGCCTTGCTGAGGTCATAGAAGAGACCCACAGCATGGTCACCTTTATCAAGAGAGGAGTAGAGGGGAGATAGGAAGCTATAGATGGCGGTAATGGTGGACTTATTTTTTTGAAAGCCGTGTTGGTGCGGAGTTAGGATGTTATGCTTTTTGAAGAAAGAGGTGAGACGGTTAAGCATAATTTTCTCTAGGATTTTTGAAAAGGAGGAGAGAAGAGAGATCGGTCTATAGTTGTTTACATCGGATTTGCTATCTTTTTTATGGATTGGGATAATGACGGCCTTTTTAAAGTTCTGACATTCCAGTCTCCGCCAACAATTATGGTGTATTCATCCGGTATTGAGATTAGATGATCATTTAAATGTTTCACCAAGTTAAAAGCACGAGTATTATCCTGTGGCATATTAACATTAAAAAGAACACATTTCTTACCATATATATTAACTTCAAGTTTATGTAGATATCCCGGCACTATAATATCGTGTGCTAAGACTTGTATATGTTGGTTGAATGATTTTTGGATTGCAAAAGCTGTACCTGAGTTGGGAGGGAAACAGCTTCATTTATTTGGAAATCAAATTCATTGAGGTTATTTGTTGACGAATCATGTAATAAATTTGTTTCTTGTAGGAAAAGTATATTAGCTTTCACACGTTGAATGTAAACTGACAATGCGATTTGTTTCACATCTTGAACTAATCCTCTTACATTGACTGTAAGGAAATTAGCCATGATGATATATAAAAATAAAAAATTCATCTAATTTTCTAATAAATGCTCTTGAATTGCTTTGGTGATTCTCATTAATCTTCTCCTTAGATTATAGTTTTTGGTGTACCGGGTGATTTCTACCGTCATTTTAAAAAGTCCTTCAAGATCTTCCGTATATTCTTTAGCAAAGATTATTGGCTGCTTTGATCCTCGCGCTTTGTTCAAAAACTCGGCATATTTTTTTACCGTCAATGGATAATAAGCTTTACTTCTCAAAATTGAAGTAAATTTGTCAATTATTATATTTTCTTTTGATATTAGTTTCTCTTGCGATTGTTGACTTCTGTTGGGTTTTTGGCTCACGGTGGAGTCAATGGAGTCAACGGAGCTTAGTGAATCATCATCAGAGTTGTTATTATCGTCTTCCACTATTACCCGCTTGGCACTTTCTTCGTTTTCTTTTCTTATTTCATCTTCGCCGCCGCTTAGTTTTCTTTTCGTGTTGGTAATAGTTGGTAAAGAAGGTGTGTTTGATGATGGAGAATTTGTTTCAAGTTTGGAAATGTGTTTGCCATTGGTGTGGGATGTGTAAGAAATTGGCCCTGTGTAATGAAATACTCCATTGCAGGATTAGATTGGTTGACAGAGATTTGACTGGTTGGTTCATCTTGGTTTGCTTCAGGCACCTGGTTTTCTGCTTCAATATGTGATTGTTGAGTAGTGGACGGGTTTGGTTCATCTTGGTTTGCTTCAGGCACCTGGTTGTCTGCTTCAATATGTGATTGTTGAGTAGTGGACGTGTTTGGATCAGCTGACTGAGGAAGGTCAAGTTGGGTTGACATTCCTGCCTAATCCGACGCAACGATGTTTTCCGGATTGATTGTATTTGCGTTACTGAGAGATGCATTATTGTTGAAGGATGGATAATGCATTTCTGATAGATCTTTATTTTGAGATTGTCTAGTACGAGGGTTAGATCAGCTACTGGTGATGAATCTACATGCATGGACATCTAGGAGGATTTAACTATATTTCATCTGGAGTGGATATGGCATGCGAGCGCGCACGTTACTAGTTGAAGCCACCTCCCACCACTTCTCTCCCTGGGCAGCCATCTTGATGCTGGCAAGAAACTGTGTCAATGTATAGCATAACCCAGTAGACCTAGTAACTTCATACGTTTATATTATTTATTACTACTTTAAAAAGTAATTATTTGATACCTTAAACTACTGCCTTTCAAGTGAGATATTCAGTAAAATATAAGTGGTATATGTTCAATTGTTCAGACCACTAGATTTGAACTGAATAAACTTCAAACTACCGGTATGCAATATATTCTGTAAAGGTGATAGGAGCAAATGTTGCAGCTTGAATGGTGATGAAATAGGAATACATTCATACATTTCTCACTTGTTTTATTCTTATAAGTTTCGTTTAGTCGAAAGTCAAGCTAGTTTTGTATAATCTATAATTTTAATTCACTAACAAAGCACAAAATATTATAAATAAATCCAATTATTTTTTTAATTTGTAGGCCTGTAACTTGAAGGTCAGATAAGCTACCAATACAAATGAATGCATTTCATTGACAAAACAGTAATACAGACATAGTAAAAGCTAAATCAATGTATGCGTACTTATATAAGTGCCTCTATAATCTGTTGAATAACAATATTATTCAACTCCAGCTGAAGCTAGAATAAACTAGAAGTTTAATGCTTCAGTTTATTAATTGAACAAAACACTCGGTATTGACTAGTGGTATAAAATAAAATGTTCGAAAATTAATTATAATACCATTGTACAGGTCTAATTCAAATCAATTATCAAAGAAAAATATAGAAAACAAATTAAATAAGTTGACATTTTGTAGGCCTGAAACATGAAGGTCGGATCAGCTACCAATACACTTACATATACGGTTGATTGTCAAACAGTAATAATATAGGTACATGACAAACTCACCAATTTAGGCTCAGTATCATAAATGAATCTAATCCAAAAATATAAAGAATTGGCAATATAATTTAGGACACATTTGAAAAGAAACAAATATCAAACTAGATATTATCACAGTACACTTTTTATTATTGAGTCCATCAATTAATTTGAACAAAATACCCCTTAAAGATTGCTTTATAAAAATTAAAAGTTAATTATGCCATACAAACTAGGATGGTTTCTTGAAATATTTGATCGATGAAGTCATACAACGTATTTACATTGGCTATCAAAGAATAAAATGAAGTGATCTGAAATAAACTTCAAAATCATACAAAGGGCCCATAATTTGCCTCAACAATTAAATAAAAAACGAAAATTTTCAAGTGTAACTTACTAAACATACATAAAAATATCAAACTAGGACTAGTTTATCACAATAAAATAATCATCAGTCCATCAATTAAATTGCACAAAATATACCCTTCATTAATTATGCTTTAAAACTAGAGAGGTTTCTCAAAATATTTGATTTATGAAGCCATAAAAATTATTTACATCGACTATCAAAGAATAAAATAAAGTAATCTGAAATAAGCTGCAAAAAAATTGAATATAATCTGCCTCGACAATTAAAAAAAAACGAAATTTGTGAAGTAAAACTTACTGAACATACATAAAAATATCAAATTCTAGGACTAGTGTATCACAATAAAATAATTATCAGTCAATGAATTAGATTAAGCCCTGGTATTACCAAGTCCAGTTAGTCTTTATCTGACAGTTCAAACTTGTTATCACCATGGTTACTTATGCTATTTGTTTTTACCAACTCTCAGATAAATACTAACTGGCCGTGGTAATACTGGGCCTAAATAAAATAGTCCTACATATGGCCTAGGACAATAGCTATCTATGAAAGATACGAAATAATAATAAAAAATAATAAAACCTATGCTGTGCTCCATTCGTGAACTCAGCTGTTTACATTTCTTGCCAGCGTCAAGATGGCGGCAGAGGGGATCGAGGGGAAATCTAGAAAGTGAAAGTGGCTTCAACCGTGCCAGCTCATATCCACTCCAGATGAAATATAGTTAAATCCTCCTAGATGGACATTGAGGGCATGTTTTGATTGTGAACAGGAGTCAGAGGATTGCTTCTGTTCGCTACTATGTCTGCAGTAGATCGAGTTTGTTGTTGTGAAATTGGTATGTTGGTATCTTGAGCTTCTTGTGTTGGCAACTTTTTGCAATTGCGGGCAATATGACCTTTGCCTTTGCACCTGTAACAGACGACGTCATCTCTCGAAATATATATTTGGTATTTATTATTGTCTTGTTCGATTATTATTGATTCTGGTAGAGCATCTGGATTTGTTATGATCATGTAAATGACTCTTCTGAATGAAATCATATGGGAGATATCTTGCCTCTTATAACCATTTGTAATGTGTCTAATTGTGCTGGCTACTTTTCCATATCGTGATAATTCACCGGCTAGTTTTTCATTTGGAATTATTGGCGAAACATTTGACAAAACTAATTTAATTGCTTCCGTCACATACCGACGTATCTGAATGAACACGCCGCGAATGATGAAAGCCCGAAAGGTCAGCCCGCAAAGCTTGAACCGTGCCGTGCAGGGCTGGGCGATGGGCGACTCGCGAGCGCGGACGATACACACAGAAGGGTGATACGTACGCACGTGCGACAATATTAGCCATACGATACATTTCATCAATCTCCGCCACCGTCCATCCTTACAGGGTTTTTCGTGGTTTCCATCTGTAGTCTAGGCTAATGCCAGGATGGTTCCCACACTATAGGCCATGACCGCTACCTTCCCATTACCCATAAAACCTTCATCTCATCATCCCATCATCTCATTAATCTTTCATCCGACGCCAATAGATCTCGGTCATCATTACAGTGCGTCGTTAAAACCCAGTATACAAAAAAAAATACATTTCGTCACATCATGAAGACAAGACCATGCCTATCAGCGAGAAGGAAAAAACGAACCGGCACCTCGCTGAGAGAGTATCACCGACTAAAGAAGATTGTCGGGTAAATAATATTCATGCTAATATTATTCATTTTTATTTGTTGATGATATTGATCAAAGTGTGATGAATAGACACATGTTACTTGATACACCAATCCACTACTGATACGGGCTCGTGCTAACTTGTGTAGATCACCAGCAGCATCTCTCCATTTCGCTATACAAGGCACGTGATCAGATGCTTTCTGTATTTGCTCATCATTTGTGTGAAAACCACAATAGGCATGATGTACCTAAATAACACTTAGAGCAATAGAACATAGATCATTCGATTGCGTACAAAATAGAACACGTGTAGGCCTGATATAAAATGGATGGGTGTACCGCGCTTGCTTCGTGTGACCGTATTATATATATAAATATATCCGTATTGCAATAATCGTGTTGGAGATGGAATGCATTCGGAGGAACCTGTAACTTGCTATTACCGAGATTCAGATTTATTATCGTAAGCACCAACTCTGTATTTGGTCATCATTTCTTGACGGGTTGCACGCCCCCCCCCCTTGGCCCCTCAATGACGTCCCTGATTATAATACTGTCCATAAAAAAACTGTGGGTTTGTAATTTTGTTTTTGCAAAGTTTGTGTTGTTAATTCCAATTATTTTGAAGTTTGAGAAATAGAAAAAAATACATTGTTTTCAAATATATTGCAAAGTTGATTAGTGTATGAAATGAGATATATGTCCGTGTACCTATGTAGTCTGATATTTGTAATAATGCGTTGATAATGGAATGATTTTCAATAATAGGGAATAAAAGTAGGCCTACTAATGTAGATCGAATGACATGGTTGTTTTACATGAACGTGCGTAAGTGTAATAATGCAAGGGTTGAACTAAAATCTAGTATTATTTGTCGTCGGGTTGCTTCTGCTCTGATTTCACTCGGCTCGTCAAGAATGTTATGTGTTGTGACCTATTGTTGCTGAGTGGAGGGTGTCGGTGAGAGAGCGGAAGCGATAACTTTGATCATACCGGGAAGTGCTTTGTGGCGTGATGAATCAGCTAACCGTTCATATATCTTACTATATATCATTACTGTAATATATCATACTATATATCATTACTGTAATATATCATACTATATATCATTACTGTAATACATCATACTATAATATACTATATATTACTACACTTACAAATATCTTACTATAACTATAGGCCTATTGAACATAGAACCTTCCAGTTCTGAGAGTGCAAGCGAGCGTTCGTAACGCGTGCGCACGTGCATCCCGGCCAGTGTTGCCAGATTGACCAACTTGAAAAACCCTCACTCAGCATCAAAAAATCCCTTTTTTATGCTAAAAATCCCTGCAAAAATCCCTGAACACTTGGAAATTATCCCTGCCTACTTAAATTATTATGAACGAAAGTTTGCAACTTATATTAGATATAGGCTTATATATACAATTAGAAATACATTATATGGGAAAACTACTTTCATTGCAAATTTTAGGAACACAGATTTCTTATGAATAAATATGTTTATTTCAATATTAAACAATAAAATACTTTTGAAATAAGGCGTGACAGAATCACTAGGAACAATAAAGTCAAACCAGTCTTAATTACTAATCTCCCTCACAATCACAAATAACGATGATAAACAGCTTCAAAAAACATAGTAGTTGACTAGTTGGATAAACTTATAACTTGAATAGTAATTATCCTAGTCAGAATTGACAAGGAACAAAGTTCAATGGTATATCCACTTGAACACAACATGTACTTGTAGATCAGTAAACTTGGATTATTAATAGGAAAATATTTATTCTTTGGTATGGCAAATGACTATCGTCGACTATAATCCATGTTCAATCTCACTTGCATCAACACTTTCTTCGGCACAGTATAAGTTAGCAGAAGTATGAAGCCCAAGGTGGATGTTGTTAACTTTAAATGAGCAGCAGTTTACATTCTTCGCCTGAAACTTTGACCGTACGACGGTCATGGCATTTAAAGTTGATTCTCCAAGGCGGTTCCTTTTTCGGGTCTTAATATCATTAACCATAGAGAATATTCTCTCCGCTTCTGCGTTAGAGTGTGGAAGTGATAACACCAACTTCGCTAGCTTACTCACATTACTGAATGACAACTCTCCGCCAAAAGATTTTGCACCGGCCAAGCTTTCCCACATCTCGTCTATGGGTAACGAGGACAACCTTTTCTTTTCCTCGTCAGAGAATGCAAATGGTAGGTTACGCCATTCGAGAGCTACCAAAGTCTTGTCAATTCCACTACCACTGAACTGAAAAGTCAACAGAGGGAGATTGAGATGACTTTCTCTCTCTGAAGATAAAGCAATGGAAGGTTGAATAAAAGACATCTCGTCCATCAACTTGTTGTTGAGTGGAAGTCGCTTAGCCATCTCGCCCGCTGCTTCAGCATAAAACTCGAGGACTTTAAGGCGCAGACTAGTTACAACTTCACTTGGAAACGTAGTAACCAGTATTTCACATTCTGGACCAAGATAAACATGTTCTATTTCCAGGTAATGGATAGGCTTAAAATCAAGCACCACTGCACCCCTCAAAAATTCAGGCTTCACAAAGTTTTGGCAAACTTGCCGATAGAGCTGTTTCGACTTTTGTGATAAAGAATGTATAAGTATTTCACGTGACTGGAACAATGCATTAAACGAGTTGAAGTAGTTCAATGCGTACTTCAAAAATAAAAAGTACGCTTTAACGCACAAGTCGTTAAGAGATTCAAGGATCTTGACAGCGGTCTCAAGTCTGTCCTCGACGGCAGCAACAATAAAATATTGTTTGAGAGCTTCCCAGTTGGACAGAATACGTTCCACACATTGATGCATGCACAACCAACGAGTAACTGACAGCTTCAGAATTTTTGTTTGAGCAATAGCCATAAATGCTTGAATCTCCGTAAGCTGGTCACAACGCTTGGAGCTGCCAGAAACATATCCATAAATTTGTCGCATCAGCTCTTCTGGGCGACGTGGCAACTTTTTACAAGCATGTGAGGCTACCAAAGCAGCCGAGTGGCATATGCATTTAATTAGAATCAATGATGGAACCTCAGCTCTCAACCTGCTGTAGAACGAATTGAATTCTCCGACCATCACATTACAGCCATCCGAGGCTAAGCCCACAATATTACTCAAAGGAATTTGTTTCGAGTTCAAACATGCTTTAAAACATTCATACAGATGTTCAGCACTTCCATTCCTGGCATCAAGATGAACAAGTTCCAAAAGTTCGGTGCGAACTTTACCATCCACTGAAGAAAGATACCTCACGAGCACGCACAGATTTTTGTAGGTGGCAATGTCCGTACTCTCATCGACTAAGATGGAGAACTTAACCTACAAAACAAGAGTAAACCAATTAGTTTATTAGTGTAGGCCATACGCATTGATATTGTCATAGATTGAATTATCATCCTAATGAACGGATCTGCGTCCTGTACATTACCTGTTTCAACATTTCAATCGTCTCGTCAGTTTCAACTTTCGCCACAATATTCTGGATTATTTGAGTGCACTTGGTACGACCCAAACTCATTCTTTGGCAAGTTTGTGAATCGGGAAAAATTTCTTTCAAGACAGGAATCATATGGTCAACTACCATCAAAGCCATGTTATGTTCGGCAAACATTGCTGCTATTTTTATTTCAGCTACCTTCGTTCTTTGAACCAAATTTTGTATCCTTTTTTCTTCCCCGTCATCTTTTAACACAGTGGTAATCTTAGGTATATTTTGCAAGGATTTTACATTGTTCCGGTGCTTTGTAGTTTCTCCATGTTTCTTTAATTCCGATAACCCACAGGTTAAATGACAATTGCATGCAATACATTTGCATTTGGTATCGTCACCAAGCACTGGTTTCAGCCATCCTGCAAATTCAGGTAGATTCAACCAAGTGCGTTTAAATTTCTTTATATTAAGCCTTTTTTTCTTTTCTGCACCACTCTTTGTTCGAGGAGGAGTCGAGTTCCCATCTTCCTCTTGACCTTCCTCTTCTTGGTTCATAGTCGGTGACGGAAACAAATACGAGACAAAACAAACATCAGAAACGTAATGTAGGCCCACCTACACCGTGGCTACACATGTGAAATGTGAATCAACCTAACCTTACCGACCGGTAGTGCGGTGTGCGACTGTGCGAGTGCGAGTGCGAGTCTCTACTCTCTAGACTTGTTTTCGTACTTTTGCGATTCGATTCACGCCGTCATGCGGTTGGCGGCAAGCGGTTTTAAAGCTTTGTAATCACTAGAAACAATTACAAACACACAGTATGGGTTCAGTAGGCCTAGTTCGCAATGAAAGGTCATATGAATTCCATCGAACCTATATGTTGCATTTTTTGTTATAAGTTACTAAAATTTAACAAATATTCTAAAACATCCGCATTAATTATGTTGAAAGTAGAAAATCCCTGCAACCTACTGATTTTTTATCAAAAATCCCTTTGTCCCTTTTACCTCTGAAAATCCCTGTAAACAGGGATTTTCCCCCGCATCTGGCAACACTGATCCCGGCACAGGTGTGCGAGATGCGATGAGGGGAGTGAACCGGGGGGGGGGGATGTTGCTGGAGTACCGTCAAATCATTGGCGGTTGGTAAAAGTGATCGAACCCAAGTGCAGGGCAGTGGCGAATTGTTTGAAACATGACGTGTCAGGCTAGAATGCTAATATTTTTGGTCCGTGCTATTGAGAGCCACCAAAACTAAGCGCCAATCAAACACAATTTAACAGTCATGAGACAAATGCTGAATTCAGCCCTTTTGGGCATGGTATGAGAACGGTGCTTTCTACGCTACGGAAGGGCTCGAGCTGGCTGTCCAGGGTCCAGACAACAATCAAGCAGCGTAACTCATCAACCAGAGTGAGCAGATGACAGTCGGCGTGCTCGCAAATACAAGCGTTGACAATTCAGTCTTCATATTCTCATTATTCCACTTGAACAACGTGTGTACATCTTCGTATGAAACTCATTGTACGGTGCTTGTTTTTATTGCCATTGTTTTATCTACCATAGCGGTTTGGTTTTCGTATCGGAGTGTTGTTTTGAATAAAACACTTTTTGAGTAGGCCATTAAGCTATTTCAATCATAATTTTTATGATCTGTCGAAAATGCCGAAATCGAAACCCTCTGGGTCTCGTAGACGAAAGCAGACGAAACGTTCTCTAGTTGTGAGAAATTTGCGCAAGAGAATGAATGATAAGAGGGGAAACGAAGAGCAGACCACTCAGTTAACAAGGTGAGTGCTCAACATCCCGTCAAACTAATGTACATTGCAAGGTCAAGACATCCCACACTCATCATCATTATTGCATACCGGTATAACTAGGAAAACGCATCACCGGTACGTGTTTCCGCGTTGATGGATGAGCTATGAACAGATTATCTTTGGTCGGTTATTCACCTTGAGATCCAAACAATTACGTCACTGCCCTCCTATTCTATTCATTACTCATCCCAATTAGTTTTTTCGATAATAAAGAAGGTCTTGTTTAAATTGTTTCCAATTAATTGGTGTCACTTGTTGCTTGAATTTAATTGGTATCCTAACAGCTTTGGACGATGTGAAAGCCTTGGGCCTACATTATATATTTTATTACATCGAAACGGTTGATCCGATTTGAGTGAAAGTTCGTATCATTATCATATTGAAATTCCGTGAAAATTTGAATTCTCTTCGAGAAGATATTTTTCAGGAATTTTCTCCTCCGGATAATTCTTATGGGATTTTTGAAGACTTTGAATTGAGTTTTCTCAGATGTGGTGCAACCGATTGCGCCTCGGAACTGTACGGCATCTAATTAAGAAGCCACGAGTCGGTCGCGATTTCAACCTGAAACACGTGTATTTCCATTCAACTCTCATGAGCCAACGACCCCTGATGACTTGCGAATTTCCAATGTGATTCAGTAACAGATCAATCTTATTTAAGAGTCCACGGGAGTCGATTTAGCGAAATATCAGTTTTTTGGTGATAACTTTTGAACGGTATGAGATATCAAAATTCTAATAAGCGAGAAACAGAGATAATTATAATAGCTTCAAAATGATATAAGATATAACTATTCAAGCCATGTCGCGTGACTGTCAAGAGTATACAGCTAAAAATGTGTTTTTTTAGAGCTGTCAACTCTTGACAGTTATGCGACATGACTTGAATAGTTATGTTTTATATCATCTTAAAGCTTTTATAATTATCTGTGTTTCTCGCTTATTAGAATTTTGATATCTCATACCGTTCAAAAGTTATCACCAAAAAACTGATATTTCGCTAAATCGACTTCCATGGACTCTTACGGATGTACGTTTGTTTCTCAAATATTTTTTTGGACCTATTAAAGCTTTAATCAAACTAAGGCAAAATTCAATGATTTTTCTTATTTCATATCATGTGTGAGCGAACACAAGATATTTGTTCACAAAATATTTTGGCCATGACAGTCGAGATACATCCTTTAGCTAGACCCCAAACATTTGACCACAATTGCTTGATTGGTTTCTTCACAGTTACTGAATACAATTACCGTGTTTTTCTTGAACGGACACAGTACAAGTTGTGACATATATCTCAAGAAACTCAAACGCCTGAGGGTTATTTGACTTCTTAGTTCTTATACATCTCTGTACATTGGGTAGGTAGTCTTTCGATACAGGTCTGTAGGGTGACGGTCACCCAAGAACATGTGCATCATCATTTACCGCAGAGTCAAACAAAAGTTATTATTTACTAGGAAAACGCCATATATGCGTTGTTAGACAAGCGGATAGTAATAATATGCCGACTTTTTTGACAAACTTTTGCCTACATTCGCCAATTGGGTGACATTTAAGTTATAAATACGTAAAAACTGCTTCGAGTGGTACCAATTTAGCACATTTTATGTTTTTTCTTCAAAATGGCTCACCTGATCAAGCTGGAAATTTCGAGAAATGTGTATCAAGATGTAGTTCAACTTCACGCCAAATTTCATTTTTTCGGAAAATAAATTATCTTCTTTTCTTTCCGCTGTGTTATTCCGATGGATATTTTTGGAATTTCTAAAATTCATAAAAATAAAAGTTACCACCCAATAATGCCACAAAACTATACAGATCTAAGTTAGATGAGGAACCTTAATGAAAAAAAGTTTGAAGTTGATAGCTGTAGCCGTTTGACCTGTGGAGAACCGACAAAAAAACATGAAAAAAAAAAACGAACACCAATTTTTTTCAGCATGTCAAATTGAATCCTCGCTAAAGCTCGTCTAATTAGCGAAAATATGCCAAGATAAAAACGAAAAGAATAACGAATGATATTTGCCGCTACCTCGTGTGGCGTATCGACACACCAAGCCGTTTGTGCTGATTGATAGTGGAGACACTCAATCAGGTCTGCCAAATAACAGCTGGTAAATTACATGGCTGAAAGAGGCTAAGGGGGCTTATATTTGAAAGCGTATTTATTCCATGATAATTTTTAAAAGTTTGTCAGTCCGGGAAAAGGACACATTCAGACTTGCAGTCTTTTTGTCAGCTAGTTTTGTGCCATATTTCGAAGTGTCAAGTTGACATGGGTAGACGTTCTCAAGTGTGTCCGAGTCGGGTGAAGAAACGAAAGTATCTTAAAGGGAAGAAGAGACTCGAAGCACTATCCAGGTGAGACAAACAACATAAATCAACCTTATAGATTCAACAAGAAGTGGATATGAACTGTTTATATTTTTAAATTTCAATATATGGTAGCCTACTGTAATTACAATAATTTCAAAGTTTTGATTCTACTATAGTATTCAACGTGTCAGTTTCATTAGATCAGTTTTGTTTCAACTGAACTGGTGAATGTATAGAATATCGTAGTGTTTTGGCCCTAGAAAGTAGACTTGCTCCAGTTGGAATGTCCGTGATGTAAACGGGGTCTGAGCTCGATTCATGCTGTAACGTCACTCGATCTAGCAGAGATTACTCGTGCTTTGCAGGAGCAGACTGGCCTGGGCGGCTGGGCAGAAAGTAGACTTGCTCCAGTTGGAATGTTCGTGATGTAAACGGGGTCTGAGCTCGATTCATGCTGTAATGTCACTCGATCTAGCAGAGATTACTCGTGCTTTGTAGGAGCAGACTGGCCTGGGCGGCTGGGCAGAAAGTAGACTTGCTCCAGTTGGAATGTCCGTGATGTAAACGGGGTCTATGCTGTAACGTCACTCGATCTAGCAGAGATTACTCGTGCTTTGCAGGAGCAGACTGGCCTGGGCGGCTGGGCAGAAAGTAGACTTGCTCCAGTTGGAATGTTCGTGATGTAAACGGGGTCTGAGCTCGATTCATGCTGTAATGTCACTCGATCTAGCAGAGATTACTCGTGCTTTGTAGGAGCAGACTGGCCTGGGCGGCTGGGCAGAAAGTAGACTTGCTCCAGTTGGAATGTCCGTGATGTAAACGGGGTCTATGCTGTAACGTCACTCGATCTAGCAGAGATTACTCGTGCTTTGCAGGAGCAGACTGGCCAGGGCGGCTGGGCAGAAAGTAGACTTGCTCCAGTTGGAATGTCCGTGATGTAAACGGGGTCTGAGCTTGATTCATGCTGTAATGTCACTCGATCTAGCAGAGATTACTCGTGCTTTGCAGGAGACATATATATATATATATATATCGACGTCCTCGACAAGGACGCACTGAATCACCA
>OZ023331.1:709389-879358 GCA_964007535.1 Brachyptera risi
GGAGGGAGAACGTGCGTGCGTGTGTCAATCCGTCCATCCGTCCATTCTATGAAGCCTGGTAGAGTGGGGGTTCCGAGTGCTGAGACGGGCGTTAGTGTCGGATAGGGGTAGTGGGATGGGGAGTTGGGGGAAACCGGTTTTACCAAGGCTGGTCTCCTGTCAGTCACAACTCTGGTTAATGGTGAGGGGGGGGGGGAGGAAGAGAAGGCGAACCATTTACTTTGTTATTAGCATTATTAGTAGCATTACTCATTTCCCTACAACCACATAATACCATTTCAATATATATTGGTTACTGCAAGCTCGAATACCCAAGCATAGATCACTTATTACTACTAGGCAAACGCGTTATTTGTTTCCGCGTTGATGGATGAGCTGGAACATATCAACTTATCTTTGGATTGGTTATTATATATATATATATATATATATATATATATATATATATATATATATATATATATATATATATATATATATATATACACCTTGAGATCCAAACTATTACATCACTGCCATCTTATTTTCCATTAATAATTTATATGATAATAAAGAAGGCTTTGTTTTAATCGTTTACAATCAAGTGGTGACACTTGTTGCTTTGATTTAATAGGTATCTTAAGGCTGAAGCACACCTACCAATTTACCATGGCTCGCGGAGGTTCGCTAGTTCCAGAATTGTGAAGCAACGATAAGAGATAAACGCATGCAGTTTTTTGTGTATCATCAACTAAAGATTGTTCTATGATAACGGTTTCACAGTGAGGACGATATTCACACCCAAAAACGTAGAGATGAGTGTGAACTTCACACAAATTTGAGCCTTGTATACTCGAAATGAAAGTAGGTGAATAAATAGGTAAAAATAGAAATCGGTAGTTTTTTCAAAGCCATGAGCATAGTTTGAACCTTCATTTACAACTTTGTCGCTTACTGTTGTACATTATTTTCAATGGTTTAGTTGGTACGCAAGAAATACGGAGATGTGTTTCGGTGCGAAACAGAACAGATCTTTTTCGGTTTCTGTCTACGCCTTGACCGCCCGCAACGGCAGCCCGCTAAGCGTCTTACCGAGCCGTGCCGTGAGGGGATCGATGCGCGTACGATACAAACTAACACCCACACGGGTCAGTGTGCAGTTGTTATTACGAACGCACGTGTGCCAATTATTATTAGGCCCGGTATTACCAAGTCCAGTTAGCCTTCATCTGACAGTTCAAACATGTTATCACCATGGTTACTCATGCTATTTGTTTTCACCAACTCTCAGATAAATACTAACTGGCCGTGGTAATACTGGCCTTAGTTGAGTAAATGAGTTTTTTCTCATAATGAAGACAAGGACATTTCCATCGAAGAGAAGACACAAGAAACCAATCGGAAGCTCACTGAAGGAGTATTACCGCCTCAAGAGGATTGCTGCTGGGTAAATATGACAATTTTAATATCAATTCATTTTCATTTATTGATAATATTGATTAGAGAGTGTTGCGATGATAGTTGATGAGTGTTGCGTTGCGATTACAGGCATCTAGACTTTACCTTAAGGGGTGAGATAGAAAGTAAAGTTAGTCTGTATCGCAATGGAATAAAGAGGTGGCCTATGTATGGGCTTCAATCAATAGGCCTATTTGTTCTACGATTTAATTGTGTCTGTGTGTGATTAGGAGGCGAGCTTCGCTTCAATGGTAGCAAGCCCATACAAAGGTCATCTCTCTATTCCATTGCGATACAGACTAACTTTACTTTCTGTCTCACCCCTAAAGGTAAAGTCTAGATGCCTGCATACTTCTCTATGATGCCTGTAAGGCCGAATACCTCAGCACTGCTGATAACGAGTTCAAGGGTCGAAACTAGACCGGGTTGAATATCTATCATCGCAACAAGAGTGATGAATGCATTGTTTTAATGGACACACTACTTCATACAGTATTGTATATATATTTATTGCATTCAAGTATTCAATTACACTTCTTATATTCTTCCATCATTTAGGGTGGGCATATGTAGCTATAATGATGATGTACTGTTTGCTTAACGACCCCACCAACAGCTAGATTATATGGGGGTACAAATGAGCAGGTGATTATGAAACTATGAAGTGATGATAAGTGAAAGGACATTTACAAAAACCCATGCCTTATGCGGGATTCGAACCCATGCCCATTGGGACTTCAGTTTCTGAAGCGGTGCCTCAGCTGACCGAGCTACCGAGGGTGGCATATGTATAGCTACACATGTTCAGTATATTGTAGTATATTTGTAATAGGCCTAGATTCACTATTTTAATTACTTATACATACTTGGTATTTATTATTCATGTCGTTTTTTTCTGTAGTCAATCTACGTCGAGGTGTGATGGAGGCCTACCACCAACGGAAAGCTCCACTAACGATGTCGTTGTGGTTGAGGGATTGGTAACAGAAAACAGGTAATAATAATACTTCAATCCACGGTCCTGAATCTTCCATATCACAAACGATACCAACATTTTTTTCACGATCGAGCTACCGGCACTTTAAATACCGTTGAATAACTTTTCCTACTGGGCAACAGAATGCGCGAACTGTATCTTTATTTACGTTGTTACCATGACAACCACTCAACTGTGGCAAAATTCAAGAAAATGGCTGGTGTTTTTTCAGTTGCGTGTGTTGAAATATTTCAAATCACATTTATTTATCGAGCATGAGAAGAAGAGAATTCAGCTGTGTAGCTGAATACTACAATAACCATCTACAAACATGAAGTAAGTATAGTTTCATGTCCTATAAGTGATATTAGATCTTGAATATTCCATTCAGAATAGGCCTAGGCTAGGCCTAGTCGATTATTTCCTAGTTTGTTCTCAATCTCATTCATGAACACATGCATTGTATTTGTAGTGTTACAAAACTAGCTACAAACTTAGTGACATAGGCCCAGGCCCACTTTTTAAATTTGTGAATAAGTAAACTATATAGGCCTAGTTTACCAGTAGTGTCCGGCTATCAGCGTTATGTTCATCATGTACATCATAACGTTATGATGGAATTCAAAGGACCTAATTTGAGTTACTCGTTAAAGCTTTATGAATAGCATCATTATCAGGCCTAGGCCTATAATTTATCTTATAGTCCTAGCAGGTCCGAGTCTTTTTGCGATAGGCCTATGGCCTTGATTCCACCCAATATCATAATGTCAACACACACTAGGCCTACAATCATCAACAAAATAATTATATAATACCGGTAGGCCCCTACAAACTCAATGGCCCTACTTTTGTCTATGCCATGATTGTGTTCTCAATGTAAAATGCTCAGTGCTCACTTTAAAATTGGTCTTTTAGCTTTTAGTGGGAGCAATTTTCTGTATTTTTCGAGAAAGAGGAATACAGTGATACATGCCCACGTATCTGTATGGCATGCTTTTGGCAAGATTGATTATTTAATATCAAATGATAGCCTAGCTGTGATAATTGTAAAACTCTATCCCTCGGGGAAGCAATAAGAACACCATTCTCTAGCATGAAGTAGAAATAGTTAGGCCTACAGAGTGGCTCACTTCTCTCAATATTGATTGGTAGATATTGATATTGTTATAATGTTATAACATCAAATAATATCGATTAATAGTGTATTGTGGACCCTATTTGTATTTTATTAATTTTTTTGCCCTCAGATTGTCTCTCAGATGCTTCGACCGGATTGAAATCGCTTGGGTTTTCTGTGGCCTCTTGTCTACACGCCTTCGGAACTTCTCTCCCAATGCAGATACTAGCTAGCTGAGACCTAATTTCGATAATTCAAGTTCGAGCCACACAAATGATAGGCCTATAAAGACGCGAGACAAGAAAAGATGCGATTGAAATGTGTGGCGAGTGCGCGTAGATACGAACTTTTGAAAATAGTCGTACTTCACAAACTCTGTTGGAATTTCTTCAGTTCTGGCTTTTAATTCCCTAAGGCTTTGCCTGAGACCTAGTGAGGTGCATCTCTCATTTGATATTATATATATGGATGCCGGGCATTAAATGTGAAATCAGTCAATTCACCTTGCTAGATTTGAATCTTTTATTTAGGTAAATTTTGCAGAACACTTCCATAGCGGATGTTTGAATGGCTTTGCAATAGTAGGCCTAATGCCTAGCTGTGCATGCCTGAATGAGAGCTTTCATGGTTTACATCACAATATAAATAATAGTATTGTCGTGACCTAGCATACCAGCTTATCCCAGTGTTGACTGAATTATATGTTTTCATATATTTTTTGCATTATATTAAATATATATCAGTGTTTGCAAAATCATCCTTCCTGATGGAATTGTCCTAATAAATGGTGTCTTGGAGCATAACTGGTTTACACATCACTCTAATATGTGAGCAACTGTTCCAGCAATAATTTGCTGTGGTCAAAGTGTCATGTTACAAGTCAGAATGTAAAATTTAGGTACCGCTATGTTTAATTCAATAAACATGTGTATTATTGACCAACATTTGAAACTGTTCTGTATTATTTCTTTAGGAGCTCCTCAAAATCCTATAGGCTTCCTTATTTTGGTGAGTTGGTATTTTTTAATTGAGTAATAAATATTGGTATTTATTGTATTTTATATATTGATTAATAGTATCACATAATTATCATGTTT
Organism: Brachyptera risi; assembly: GCA_964007535.1. NCBI lineage: Eukaryota > Metazoa > Arthropoda > Insecta > Plecoptera > Taeniopterygidae > Brachyptera > Brachyptera risi. The sequence continues at coordinate 714,017 of OZ023331.1, forward strand.
CAATTCGATGCTATTTACCTAATATCTAATAACACCAACAAATTAAAATGAATAGGTAGTCAGCTACATCTGGACTTGCTGGAGTTTATTATTTTATACAATTTTATGTGGTTGTATTTTTATAAGTGGCTTATTGTAATAGATCATACTTTTCATTGAATAGTATTCTCAAAAGTCATGTACTAATTGAAGAGAATGAGTGGTGGATAGTAAGAATGAAAATGGAAATGAAAAATCATTTCAGAAATTCTCTCCCCCACACCCATTTTGCCGCCAAATGAAGGTTTAGTTCCCCTACTGGACCAGAGATGGCGCCACAGAAGCAGACATGATGGTAAAACAGTTTTCCAAAACGTTAGTCATTTTGCTCGCCAGGGAGTCACGGGTCTTATTACGAAGTAATATATATAAAGGTCTTTGCTTCAATCGATATCTATTAAATCAATGGTGACCTCTGTGATCCACGAGACAGACACACATGGGTTGGGTTCAGTGGCATAGCCAGGGGGCCCTGGACGTCTTATTGTGTGTTTGGCGCCCTTTCGGATTCGTTGTGATAATTCACATTTCACATGTGAAACTGATTCATTTGTAGGTCTTTATGTCACTGATGAAGAAACCTGAGCTATCATAACACAACATGAGGCATTTTGAAACTTGCAAGTTGACACGACACTATTCTTCGTTTAGAACAGAACTGTGTCTTGTAGATTGAAGGTGAACCGTGGAACTTTTTCAAAATGTATATATATGTATATATATATATATATATATATATATATATATATATATATATATATATATATATACATATATATATATATATATATATATATATATATATATATATATATATATATATATATATATATATATATATATATATATATATATATATTCTTACCTGATGAATATATTTATCTAAATAGGAATTGTGTGTAATTAATTCCACTTTAATTAAATACTGTCAATTGTGTTGACAATTGATATAGTGTAGTTTGGCCTGTGTGCCGACTGTGTATTATTTATACAGATAAACATTGTTTGATCAATAAAATAGTATTGCAATTTCATTTCGACTTGTGTTGTCAATTGTAGGCCTATAGAGCTATTATTTTGTATGGAATGTAATAAATGTGTATACACAAGAATATAAATGAATATAAATATACAAGAATATAAATGTTCATTATTTAGGAAACACACACTGAACATCATATCTATTTTCACTATGTGGCCATAATACAAAGTATATTTTTATTATCTTTCGATTTATTTTGATAAGTGTATATATACGAACATGCATGTACACACGTACTCAATTAATTATAAATAATTTAATACGTCCAAACTATTCATTTCAGAGTTTATTTTATTGATTGATGAGCGTAGCGAAGTCTCCATCCCACTCTTATAGGGCTTTGTCTGTGTGTTTTTTTTTTTTTGTAAGCACTCCACAGGTCGCAAGGGTTGACTGATCAACATGAAACTTTTTATGTACACGCAAACTCATCCAACTTAGAACTGTATAGTTTTTGGGATGAATCGGTCGGACCGATTTTGAGAATCATCATCTCAAAGTTTCTAAAAAACCCATAAGATTTGGCTGAGCGGAAAATGTTGAAAAATAAAATCTCTCCAAATGGGATGAAATTTTCTCTAAATGTGTATACATGGATTTTACACATTATTACGATTTTTTAAGCAATTCTGATCAGTCGTTTTGGAGAAAAAAAATAAAATGACTGATAATATTCATAAAATATATCATAAAAATTATGACAGAATTAAGTTGTCGAGATTCACTGCTTTCTAGATTCAAGAGTTGACCAACAATGAAGTATTTTTTATATGCGTCAAGGTGTGTAGAACACCAGAGTCAATGAAGTGGCAAGAGTAGAACTTCTTTAACGACTTTTATAGCTTATTCAGATATCAAGGTGTGTAGAATACCAAAGTCGATAAAGTAGCAAGGGTAAAACTATTTCAAGGACTTTTATACCTTATTGAGATATCTCGCTCATCTTACAACGCATATTTCGCGTTTGACTAGTAAAGTATATTTTTATTATCTTTCGATTTATTTTGATAAGTGTTTGAAGGTTGGATATTTATTCCTAATTCTTCTCAATCTTATGTTTTTATTATTGGAGACCCCCAGACAAGTAAAATATAAACGCGCACCTGTATCATAATGAGAGTGATACCGTCAATAACATCCTGTTCTATAATATTTCACTCAAATATGAAACCAACATCAGCTTGCATTATTTGCAGTCGGGACGCTTTGTTTCGTCGCCGCGTTCTAAGAATACTGTGCCTTGCGACCTATTGTTGTGGCTTGATGGACCGGGGGAGCGCGGGGGCGATAGTCGAGTCTAGCTTATTATTCCGCGATGTATTGCGTGGGCCACGCATTGTTGTCGACTGAGATAATCAGCTGTTTACCGTCCGTGCTATTCAGGACCAACAAAACTAAGCTCCAATCAAACACAATTTACCGGTCACGTGGCAAATGCTAAGTCCAGCCCTTTTGGGCGTGGCATAACACCGGTAAGGCTCTATGCTGAATTCAACGCTAGGGAGAGATGGAGCTGTTCTTCAGCCTCAATAGCTTTTAACACAAATAACATATATTTTTTTACATCGAAACGGCTAATTCGATTTGAGTGAAAGTTCGGAATAATGTGTATCATTGTCAGATTGAAATTCCCTGAGAATTTGAATCCTCTCAGATGAAATATTTTTCACGAATGTTTTCCTCCCGGTTCTTCTTATGGGATTTTTGAAAACTTTGGAATGAGTTTTCACAGAAGTTGTTAAACCGATCGCGCCTCAAAACTATACAGCATCAAGTCAGATAGGGGTTCATGTGTGTGCCAGGTTTCAACTGATTTTGAATTTTTGTCTAACCTGTGGAGCGCAAACAAAACAAACAAAAAAAAAAAAAAACAGGCACTTTTTTTTTTTGGTATAGTGAAATTGAGTCTTCGCTTCGCTCATCCAAAAATGATTGAGTGACTACGACACACTTCACCTTAGTCCCATCATCAATATATACTGAAACCGCAACCCACTAACGCGTTCGGAACTCCACATCACTTAATTCATAATCGCGGCGCGTCGTATACGACGGGCCCAGTCTGCTAGTATATATATATATATATATATATATTTATATATATATGTATATATATATATATATATATATATATATATATATATATATATATATATATATATATATATATATATATATATATATATATATTAGGGATAACTCCGGTTCCAAAAAATCAGAACCGGATAACTGATTCACAGAACCGGTTCAGAACTGATTCTCCGCAATTTTTTGGTAGAAAATGAGAGAAAACTTTCATCTAGACGCTCTCTCATATAGGCGTGAGTTTATTCCTTGTTTTTAGGCATCATCATATTATTCGGTTATCTTTCAGCCCGTCAACATCTCCTCTGACGAAACAAAGCAGTAGTAGGACCCTTTTTGGGTTTTACTGCGCATGGAGAGGAAAAGACACATATATAATGAACGCGTGAACTAGTATATTATATCTATACAAATCATATTGCGACAACACACTCGGAAAACATTAATCAATAATACGTAATGTCTCAAACAGCGTGATGAATAATTGAAAAAATCATCACAGAAATGATCGATTCTCTATTTCAGAACCGATTGAACCTGGAACCGATTCCAAACCGGTTTTCGGTTAACCGAAGTTATCCCCAAAATATATATAAATAACCAATCTGAAGATATAAGTTGATATAAGTAGCTCATCCATCAACGCGGAAACACATAACGCGTTTGCCTAGTGTTAATACATACAGGCTACTGCACACCACCCAGAAATATGAGGTAACCAACTCACTACTGGATGCCATCGGGAGGTTCATAGATTACACACAGGCCGACAAGGCAGGAGCCTAGGGGCGCGAGAGGCTCGGTTATTCAGTTATATATTTGTTTTTGCTTGGGATGAATTAAAATCGTATCAAAAAGATGCAACACGAAGTACAAATGAAACCAAAAGTATTACAAACTTATTCTCTATATTATCTCTTCTTATTCTCATCAGCACTACAACAACATTGGCCGATATCTACAAGCTACAGAATACGATCTGAGAACATGCTATTTCAAAGAATTACCTGCGGGGCTGTGGCCCTACCTCCTATTAGATTCATCAACATTCTGAGCATCTTGGTATTTCTTTCTAGGATTTCACTCTGGTCGAGTCGCACCCTGTCTTGTACATACTGCGTTCATTAGTAATGTCGCGTAACGAGTTGAAACAGGTCGACGACTCACGTGCTTTCCACACTCGTGGCACCAACTAGTCTTACACACGTTTTGAAAGTAAGTGTAGAGGCGCTAAATTAGGTTCAGCCTCGGGGCGCAGGATTCTCAAGTCCGAGCCTGCCTGAATGGTAAATTGGTACCTATTTTGTGAAGATTTGTTGGGGCCTTAGCCACCATAAGAGACCGAACAACCAACTCAAACCGCAATACACTTGAGTCTATACGCTGACAATCTGTGTTCGTATCTTATTCAAGCTACTTTCCTATATGTATCAACTACGTAGAGAAGGTGTTTGGTTGACGGGGTTATTGGAATGTGTATCATTTATATCCGGGCCAATATCTCGTGATCGTCTGTCAGAGCCCAAACACGTCTGTCAACAGCTGAACGCGTGCGAAGGGTTCTGTGAGCCGCTCTCGTTATTCAAACCAATATCTCGTGATCGTCTGTTAGAGCCCGAACACGTCTGTCAACAGCTGAACAAGGGTTCTGTGAGCCGCTCGAGTTATTCAAACCAATATCTCGTGATCGTCTGTTAGAGCTCGAACACGTCTGTCAACAGCTGAACGCGTGCGAAGGGTTCTGTGAGCCGCTCGCGTTATTCAAACCAATATCTCGTGATCGTGTGTTAGAGCCCGAACACGTCTGTCAACAGCTGAACGCGTGCGAAGGGTTCTGTGAGCCGCTCGCGTTATTCAAACCAATATCTCGTGATCGTCTGTTAGAGCCCTAACACGTCTGTCAACAGCTGAACGCGTGCGAAGGGTTCTGTGAGCCGCTCGCGTTATTCAAACCAATATCTCGTGATCGTCTGTCAGAGCCCGAACACGTCTGTCAACAGCTGAACGCGTGCGAAGGGTTCTGTGAGCCGCTCGCGTTATTCAAACCAATATCTCGTGATCGTCTGTTAGAGCCCTAACACGTCTGTCAACAGCTGAACAAGGGTTCTGTGAGCCGCTCGCGTTATTCAAACCAATATCTCGTGATCGTCTGTTAGAGCCCAAACACGTCTGTCAACAGCTGAACGCGTGCGAAGGGTACTGTGAGCCGCTCCCGTTATTCAAACCAATATCTCGTGATCGTCTGTTAGAGCCCAAGCACGTCTGTCAACAGCTGAACGCGTGCGAAGGGTACTGTGAGCCGCTCCCGTTATTCAAACCAATATCTCGTGATCGTCTGTTAGAGCCCAAACACGTCTGTCAACAGCTGAACGCGTGCGAAGGGTACTGTGAGCCGCTCGCGTTATTCAAACCAATATCTCGTGATCGTCTGTTAGAGCCCAAACACGTCTGTCAACAGCTGAACGCGTGCGAAGGGTTCTGTGAGCCGCTCGCGTTATTCAAACCAATATCTCGTGATCGTCTGTTAGAGCCCAAACACGTCTGTCAACAGCTGAACGCGTGCGAAGGGTTCTGTGAGCCGCTCGCGTTATTCAAACCAATATCTCGTGATCGTCTGTCAGAGCCCGAACACGTCTGTCAACAGCTGAACGCGTGCGAAGGGTTCTGTGAGCCGCTCGCGTTATTCAAACCAATATCTCGTGATCGTCTGTTAGAGCCCAAACACGTCTGTCAACAGCTGAACGCGTGCGAAGGGTTCTGTGAGCCGCTCGCGTTATTCAAACCAATATCTCGTGATCGTCTGTTAGAGCCCAAACACGTCTGTCAACAGCTGAACGCGTGCGAAGGGTTCTGTGAGCCGCTCGCGTTATTCAAACCAATATCTCGTGATCGTCTGTTAGAGCCCAAACACGTCTGTCAACAGCTGAACGCGTGCGAAGGGTTCTGTGAGCCGCTCGCGTTATTCAAACCAATATCTCGTGATCGTCTGTTAGAGCCCAAACACGTCTGTCAACAGCTGAACGCGTGCGAAGGGTTCTGTGAGCCGCTCTCGTTATTCAAACCAATATCTCGTGATCGTCTGTTAGAGCCCAAACACGTCTGTCAACAGCTGAACGCGTACGAAGGGTTCTGTGAGCCGCTCGCGTTATTCAAACCAATATCTCGTGATCGTCTGTTAGAGCCCGAACACGTCTGTCAACAGCTGAACGCGTGCGAAGGGTTCTGTGAGCCGCTCGCGTGGGGGGCGTTGACGTATAATACCGTATCTAGCGTTGTTACCGTTCACATCACTCGGATGACCTGTTGACCGGTTTGTTTTCCTTGTGCTTCAGAAAGAGGGAGCAGTTGGAGCTGGACCAGCAGAACGGTGCCGCGGATCCGGAGCCGGGCGTAGCTTCCCTCGCAGCGGCTGGGCACGGTAAGAACACACGGAGCAGGGCCGAGGCAGGCCACAAGATAATACTGTTGTGAACTCCGTTGTTTTCTTGACGTTGAATTTCTTCTCTTGTTTCCCAATATAACACACGACACGTCCACAAGGCCTGATACAGGCTTGAAGTGAGGAGAAATCAGTGTTGAATATGAATGAATAATGGTGACAAATGAACAGTTAGTTGGACAACGAAGTGCAGAATATTGAATGACACATTTCAAGATATTGTGAGGACTTACGTCTGTGAGAGGATTTCACCGGGGGGGGGGGGGGGGGGGGGGGGGGGGGGAGCATTAACGTACAGAGTCTCCAAGTACATATTTAATTAGAAAAAAGTACACGTACCTAGGTTTGACTCACATGGCACAACGAATAATGGTGAATATTGAATATAGGCCTACAGATCGAAAAATGTGATGACAGTTGATAAAGTTAGAAATGAGGAACCATTGTCCTACTGCGTACCACGCATATAAGTAGACTATAGATTCAGTTTACATGACCCAAGGAATAGGCAAATCAATAATTAAACTAAATACATCAATAAATGTAACAAACCATAACGTAAGAAAGGGGAAGAACCATCTCGTCCGAACTACGTACTACGCCCCTTTTCCGGTGTTAGACGCGTCTCCCGTCCGCTCGATTAGCCGACAACCTTCTTCTTCGGTGGCTGCAGTCAGAGAGCGAGACGAAGATCATCTTGTTGGTTAACCCGTATCCAGGAGCCGTCGTGCCAGTCTTTGTCTCCCTAGCTGTCGTGCGGAGTCGTTGTCCCACGAGCTGCTGACCTCTTGCGGAACTTGTTCTTGCGCGCGATAATAATTGAATATCGCAACAATATCTGAGTTGGAAGAATGAAGAGAATGAGAACAAAGTTGGAGAAAATGAAAGTTCAATAGAAGATATTTGTTCAAAAGCCAGAAATTATACATGATATGTGAAATAGATGAGAAATGAAACTTGATCTCCTTGAAGATGACAAACTCATTCCAAGCTTACAGAAAGAGCAAAACTATCACAACACGAGAGAAAATAATGTTCCTTGAAAATGATATACCATACCAATGACCATAATATAAGTACACAATAATATTAACCATGATCATCTTGAAGATTCCCGCTCACAGCATTACCGAGTCAATGAAATACAGTAATACCAACAAGTCTCAAGCTAGCATTGTGCATGTGAGTAATATCCACACTTCAATTTGTCACAATGATCATTTCTAAACTAGGCAAACGCGTTATGTGTTGCCGCGTTGATGGATGAGCTGGAACATATCAACTCATCTTTGGATTGGTTATAACTAGGCAAACGCGTTATGTGTTGCCGCGTTGATGGATGAGCTGGAACATATCAACTTATCTTCGGATTGGTTATAACTAGGCAAACGCGTTATGTGTTGCCGCGTTGATGGATGAGCTGGAACATATCAACTTATCTTTGGATTGGTTATAACTAGGCAAACGCGTTATGTGTTGCCGCGTTGATGGATGAGCTGGAACATATCAACTTATCTTTGGATTGGTTATAACTAGGCAAACGCGTTATGTGTTGCCGCGTTGATGGATGAGCTGGAACATATCAACTTATCTTTGGATTGGTTATGACCAGGCAAACGCGTTATGTGTTGCCGCGTTGATGGATGAGCTGGAACATATCAACTTATCTTTGGATTGGTTATAACTAGGCAAACGCGTTATGTGTTGCCGCGTTGATGGATGAGCTGGAACATATCAACTTATCTTTGGATTGGTTATAACTAGGCAAACGCGTTATGTGTTGCCGCGTTGATGGATGAGCTGGAACATATCAACTTATCTTTGGATTGGTTATAACTAGGCAAACGCGTTATGTGTTGCCGCGTTGATGGATGAGCTGGAACATATCAACTTATCTTTGGATTGGTTATAACTAGGCAAACGCGTTATGTGTTGCCGCGTTGATGGATGAGCTGGAACATATCAACTTATCTTTGGATTGGTTATGACCAGGCAAACGCGTTATGTGTTGCCGCGTTGATGGATGAGCTGGAACATGTCAACTTATCTTTGGATTGGTTATAACTAGGCAAACGCGTTATGTGTTGCCGCGTTGATGGATGAGCTGGAACATGTCAACTTATCTTTGGATTGGTTATGACCAGGCAAACGCGTTATGTGTTGCCGCGTTGATGGATGAGCTGGAACATGTCAACTTATCTTTGGATTGGTTATGACCAGGCAAACGCGTTATGTGTTGCCGCGTTGATGGATGAGCTGGAACATATCAACTTATCTTTGGATTGGTTATGACCAGGCAAACGCGTTATGTGTTGCCGCGTTGATGGATGAGCTGGAACATGTCAACTTATCTTTGGATTGGTTATAACTAGGCAAACGCGTTATGTGTTGCCGCGTTGATGGATGAGCTGGAACATATCAACTTATCTTTGGATTGGTTATAACTAGGCAAACGCGTTATGTGTTGCCGCGTTGATGGATGAGCTGGAACATATCAACTTATCTTTGGATTGGTTATAACTAGGCAAACGCGTTATGTGTTGCCGCGTTGATGGATGAGCTGGAACATATCAACTTATCTTTGGATTGGTTATAACTAGGCAAACGCGTTATGTGTTGCCGCGTTGATGGATGAGCTGGAACATATCAACTTATCTTTGGATTGGTTATAACTAGGCAAACGCGTTATGTGTTGCCGCGTTGATGGATGAGCTGGAACATATCAACTTATCTTTGGATTGGTTATTATATATAGATATACACCGTGAGATCCAAACCATTACTTCACTGTCATCTTATTTTTCATTATTGATTTCTATGATAATAAAGAAGGCTTTGTTTTAATCGTTTACAGTTAAGAGGTGACACCTGTGGCTTGGATTTAATTGGTATCTTAATAGCTTTGAGTGATTCACAAAAATTACATTATATATTTTTTTACATCAAAACGGCTGATCCGATTTGAGTGTAAGTTCGGAATAATGTGTATCATTATTATGTTGTAATTCCCTGGAAATTTGAAATGTCTCCGATGAAAATTATTTTACGAATATTCTCCTGTGGGTTATTCTAATGAGATTTTTGAAAACTTTGAAATGAGTTTTCTCAGAAGTGGTTCAACCGATTGCGCCTCAAAACTATACAGTATCGAATTAGATAATGACACTTGTGTATGCCAAGTTTCAACTGATTTTGAATTTTCGTTTGACCTGTGGAGCGCGAAAAAAAAAAAATGAAGTCACTTTTTTTTCGGGTATGGCGAAATTGAGTCTTCGCTTCGCTCATCCAATTATGATGTGACTATTTTACAATATCTGCCTAATTATGAATGTGAATTTCACCGTGGACCGAGCTTTACGGATGCGTGGCTCGTGGGTAACACGAGGTCGAGCTGTCAGCTTGCGGCTTTGCATGGTGAACAAAGTTCAAACTATATTGTGCACAGATCATTGTGATCTCTGACGTTCACTTATCATGACGTTCAAGGACAGGACAACCCTGGGAGTAGGTTTGAATCTTCTCCCTTATTCTAGAGAAAACTGTAAATCTTCATTTCAATCCCAGAAATTCAAATAAACTAGTCAAACGCGAAATATGCGTTGTAAGATGAGCGAGATATCTCAATAAGGTATAAAAGTCCTTGAAATAGTTTTACCCTTGCTACTTTATCGACTTTGGTATTCTACACACCTTGATATCTGAATAAGCTATAAAAGTCGTTAAAGAAGTTCTACTCTTGCCACTTCATTGACTCTGGTATTCTACACACCTTGACGCATATAAAAAATACTTCATTGTTGGTCAACTCTTGAATCTAGAAAGCAGTGGTTCTCGACAACTTAATTCTGTCACAATTTTTATGATATATTTTATGAATATTATCAGTCATTTTATTTTTTTTCTCCAAAACGACTGATCAGAATTGCTTAAAAAATCGTAATTATGTGTAAAATCCATGTATACACATTTAGAGAAAATTTCATCCCATTTGGAGAGATTTTATTTTTCAACATTTTCCGCCCAGCCAAATCTTATGGGGTTTTTAGAAACTTTGAGATGATGATTCTCAAAATCGGTCCGACCGATTCATCCCAAAAACTATACAGTTCTAAGTTGGATGAGTTTGCGTGTACAAAAAAAGTTTCATGTTGATCAGTCAACCCTTGCGACCTGTGGAGTGCTTACAAAAAAAAAAAAAAAAAAAAAAAAAAAAACACACAGACAAAGCCCTATAAGAGTGGGATGGAGACTTCGCTACGCTAATCAATTAATTTGTCAGTCAAATAACCACGTAAGAGGCGTCCCTTTTTCTGATTCGTGACGTAAGCATTACCCGATTTCATTTCTCCGGCGTCCACGGCACACCGAATGTCACGCACAGTTGTACCGGAAGTGTTACCGGCTTCATTTTATCAATGCCATCTGGGCCCAGTGGGTCTAGCATTAGGCATGATAATCTGTTCATTTTCTAATATATTTCATGTCTTGCCACAAATGCCACTCTTAACGAACTTATCTCTCACCGAAAAATCACACTAAATCACAACATGTTATCTCTGTATTCGAACCCAGAAGGATGTAATATAATTAGGTATCAGATAATTCTACAAGGGCAACAAGGGTTTACGGTGTCGTTACTGTTGTACTAGGCAAACGCGTTATGTGTTGCCGCGTTGATGGATGAGCTGGAACATATCACCTTATCTTTGGATTGGTTATTATATATATATATATATATACACCATGAGATCTAAGCAATTACGTCACTGCCATCCTATTTCTTAAATAATGTTTTAGATAATAAAGAAGGCTTTGTTTTAATCGTTTCCAATCAATTGGTGAATTTACCACTAGTGATAGGCGTGGCTTATCAGCAGGCCAGCTAGATCTATACTTCATGTGGGCATTTAGAGATACTCTGATAGGCAATGCCAATTTACCCACATAGCAAACAGCCCATTTGATTGGATGTTTTGTTTTGTGACGTTCGTGGGCGGGTCAATCACTAGTCATCAATTGGCTTGGATTTAATTGGTTTCTTGATAGCTTTGAGTGATTACTAGTCAAACGCGAAATATGCGTTGTAAGATGAGCGAGATATCTCAATAAGGTATAAAAGTCCTTGAAATAGTTTTACCCTTGCTACTTTATCGACTTTGGTATTCTACACACCTTGATATCTGAATAAGCTATAAAAGTCGTTAAAGAAGTTCTACTCTTGCCACTTCATTGACTCTGGTATTCTACACACCTTGACGCATATAAAAAATACTTCATTGTTGGTCAACTCTTGAATCTAGAAAGCAGTGAATCTCGACAACTTAATTCTGTCATAATTTTTATGATATATTTTATGAATATTATCAGTCATTTTATTTTTTTTCTCCAAAACGACTGATCAGAATTGCTTAAAAAATCGTAATAATGTGTAAAGTCCATGTATACACATTTAGAGAAAATTTCATCCCATTTGGAGAGATTTTATTTTTCAACATTTTCCGCCCAGCCAAATCTTATGGGGTTTTTAGAAACTTTGAGATGATGATTCTCAAAATCGGTCCGACCGATTCATCCCAAAAACTATACAGTTCTAAGTTGGATGAGTTTGCGTGTACAAAAAAAGTTTCATGTTGATCAGTCAACCCTTGCGACCTGTGGAGTGCTTACAAACAAAAAAAAAAAAAAAAAAAAAACACACAGACAAAGCCCTATAAGAGTGGGATGGAGACTTCGCTACGCTCATCAAAAAAGAATGGATCATATATTTTTTGTATCTAAACGGCTGAACTGATTTGACTGATTAATGAAGAAGGTTGTGTATCCACAGTTTTGCGATATTTTGAATTATTTATACTCATGTTTTTTTTTGGGGGGGGGGGGGCACTGCACACGTCGCAGGGGTTGACTGATCGACATGAAACTTTTTTTGTACTCGCAAACTTATCCAACTTGGAACTGTTTAGTCTTTCGAATGAATCGGTCAAACCGATTTTGAGAAATATCTTCTCAAAGTTTCTAAAAACCTCATAAGATTAGGCTGGGCAAGAAAATTTGAGAAATAAAATATCTCCGAATAAAATGAATTTTTCTGTGGATGTGTAGGCCTAGACATGAATGATACACATCATCACGATTTTGTATGCAATTCAAACCAGCTGTTTTAAAGAAAATAATCAAATCAACTGTTTTTATTCATCTAATATATTATGAAAATGAACTAAGCAAACGCAACGTAAGCGTTGTAAGATGAGCGAGATATCTGGTATATTGAGAGTCTTTAGAGTAGTCCTATCTTTGCTGCTTTATTGACTCTGGTGTTCTACACACCTTGTCGCATATAAAGAAGACTTCATTGTTGGGCAAATATCGGATCTAGAAAGCAGTGAATCTCGGCAACCCAATTCTGTCATCATTTTCACGATATATTTGATACATAAAACCAGTTATTTTAATGTTTTTCTTCAAAACGGCTGATAAGGATTACGTACAAAATCGTAATGATGTGTATTATTCATGTATACACGTTCAGAGCGAATTTTATGTCATTTGGAGAGATTTTATTTTTCAACATTTTCCACCCAGCCAAATCTTATGGGGTTTTTAGAAACTTTGAGATGGTATTTCTCAAAATCGGTCTGACCGATTCATATCAAAAACTATACAGTTCTAAGTTGGATAAGTTTGAGTGTACAAAAAAAGTTTCATGTCGATCAGTCAACCCCTGCGACCTGTGGAGTGCCCACAAACAAACAAACAACAAAAAATAAAAAACACACAGACAAAGCCCTATAATAGTGGAATGGAATCTTCGTTTACGCTCATCTAAAAAGGTTTGGGTTGCCGAGATTCACTGCTTTCTAGATTCGATATTTGCCCAACAATGAAGGATTTTCTTTATACATCAAGGTGTGTAGAATACCAGAATCGTAAAGTAGCAAGGGTAGAACTACTCTTTCAAGCCTTATTCAGATATCTCGCTCATCTTACGACGCTCATGTTGCGTTTGCCTGGTGTAATATCATGGGTCGTTATCTGCTAGTCGGTGGTACAAGAAATGTGCAAGCAGTGGCGTAACTACCGCAGGGGCGACACATACTGTGTCATCAGAAATACTTTTCAACGGTTATCGAAAAATAAGGAACGTATTTATATATAACTGAAAATAACTTTTTAATATCATCTTAAATTACTTGAAAAATAACTGACTAATTTTAAAAATAATTCTACAGTTAGGAAATTCAAGTTGAACTCAATCAAACAAGTATATTCTTGAATACCAATCGTATCAGAAACACTGTAATATTTTTTTGCTGAATTTATAGCAGTTAAAATTTAAAGTAAATATCAGCCTGCTACTTTAACCACATTTTGGTGGAAAGTCAACTATATTTACTCTCAAGAACCATTTTGTTTTATAGAATGTCATAATTGTGAATGTATTTTAATCATAATTTTGAGTGTATTTCAACCGTCTTGAATGGTAAATTGGCAAAACATTGAATATGGAGGTTGCATGTTGAATGATATCGATGTTTCATCAATTGAATCGCTATATAGTTCTTTTTGGTGGGGGGGGGCATGTGATTCCTTTGCCCGGGGCCCAAAATTGCTAGTTACGCCACTGCGTGCAAGTATTGAACGTTTCACCTCGTTGGTAAACATAAAGGTACGTTGACTCTCCTGGTTTGTGCTAGGCCTAGTTGCTACATGCGCTTGTTTAGGCCACTGTTGATTGTTGAGCGCCGTGACGACGCCAATGTTAGACTGCTAATTGTGGTCATGTTACCATGAAAAAATCTTTAAACTTCCACCTAATGTATCCAAAGTAGCTAGGCGTATATGAGTTTCTCAATACTGTTGGACCACTGATCACTGAAATAACAGTGCCAAAAACTATTACAATATCACGTGCAGACTGGTTCATTTATTTATTCAATCTATGACTATCAATAACGTAAATTTACGTTATTGATAGTCATAGATTCAATCATGGTTTTTGGGTACATCATTTGAATGTTTTAAGAACTAAACAATTGAAGTAAGAAACCAGGTCATATAGCATACACAATTTGTGAAAGTCAAAACATAGTAAAATAATAGAGTTTTAACATTTAACACTTAAAAATGTGCTAAAAAGATGTAAAAAATATATATAAAGATAGAAAAAAGTGAATGAGGAACCAAGGAATTCTTGGATACTTTTTAACGAGTTGGTCATAAGATGGTTTTTTAGAGCCTGTTTAAAATTCTTCATGTCTTTATTTTTTAATTCAATTGTAAGTTTATTAAAGAATCGCCTGCCAGCTTGCATCACTCCGTTGTATGTTGAATTTAGTCGGCAAAACTCTTGTGATGATTATTGCTCAGCTCTCCTGGCTATTGTGTCTGAATCAAACAAGCAGGCGACAAATTGGGTCTGACAGTTCAGCCAAGTAAGCAAAACTTGTCAGATAGGCCCTATATATCTATAATAGAATATCTCGTCATAGATAATCCTTATCTATCATCTCGTGACTTCAAAATTCAAATTATTGGAACTTTGTTCAATTTATTCTGGTCAAAAGGATTGTAGTTTTGTGTAGCTAATTTTGTCTTTCATTAGTTGGCTAACATGCTGTTCGGAATCGATATCTCGAGAACTAACAACAAAGTGAGTGATGCCTATGTCAAGTTGCTGTTTTCAACATTTTCGGCTCACTCGCGGGAAAAGTGTCCATATATCACTCGAATGCCTCGTTTTCGGACCCGAAAGAGGAAGTTTCGTGGAAATAAACATGTTAAACTCACGTTTCAAGCTGATCCTGTTGTAAATAAAGTGCGCAGTGACGTTAATTCTACTTGAACTGCAAGCATGATTGTAGGCCAAGACGTACATAACCTAACATTTATTGAAGGTTTGAATCAAATAGATCTATGCGTGATACGTCCTTTAGACGATCTAGGTTTCTTGAGAGCAATTAGGCCTACATATCAGATTCGCTTAGAATGTTTTACATCTTGTGTAAAGGCATGCCGCATGAGCAATTATTGTTGCGATGTAGGGGAGACACTATTGCCACTATTCAGGCCTAGCTTTTCTAGACCTAGGCCATTGAGTTTATAGGGACTATATACTCAATGCCTAGGCCTAGGCTTTAGTAGCATCGTTTGAGTAGCCGTGCTTGCAGCATCAATATGACTGTGCATGCCGAGTTGCTCTCGGCGTCTGTGCATCGAAATGAACGTAGTTGCGCTTGTAACCGAGTTACTAACTAGGAGATTGTGTAGGTTCTCTCTACATGGTTGGTGATAACAACGTGATACGAAGCATAGATGCAGACACAGTATATTTAGCATAGCTACGCTGTGCTTCAGTAGCGTCACTTGGATAGCCACGTTTGCAGAAGAAATATGACCGCGCATGTAAAGTCACTCTTGCTGTTTGTGTATCAAAACACACGTAGTTGCGTGCGTCACCCCTAGCAACTGCATGCATCTGTAGATGTTCAAGCTGTCTCAAATGGGCAGTTGTTTCAACAATGACTTGGTAGATCTAGGCACTAATAATACTCTTAGTTCTATTATAGGTACCGGTACTGAATATAGCACATGAATCGAGATGAGTTGTTTGGCTACTAATTGCAAACATGTACGCGGAAGTTCACCAAATTTGAGTTTTTTTCAATTTCCAATTGATGAAAAAAGGTGAGACAAAACATCTGTTGAATTATCAAAAACCATTAGGGCCCAATTAGAATGAATAGGCCGTTAATAAAATGTATAATTTTCAATTGCCTGAAGACAGTGTAAGCTGGCTTTACATTGAAACGTTGGTGGCTGGTTAAATAAAAGGAACATTTTAGTATTCCCGTGCAATAGTCTGTAGGCCTGGGAAATCAAACAATTTAGTTTTAAATGTAATGTCTGTATAACATGCCTGGCCACGAGAATCGTTTCAAAGGTTATTGATGTTTGCTCGACGACCCCTGGAAAGTCTTTGGTTCGGATTCAAGGTTTACAAAACCAAATCTATTCCAATAACCGTAGGCCTATTGATCAATCACCATCATTATAGGCCTACACTCAGTTTCACGTTGATCATCAAGTTCTGTGTTCCCGCTTCTCATTGTCTGGGCTGTCTTAACATGATAATTTACATAATTATTTTAACTATATTATAATACAGTAATTGATATAATTATTTTAATTATATTCTTATCATTTTATAATTATTGGTGTAAAAACACCAAATGGGCATAATTGTCCGTAATACAAAATGTAATACTGTATTAGAAGTTAGACTTGTATGAGAAAGGTTCTTAAAGTTTTTGTTTTCAATAATCGTTATAATAAACTAATATAATTATGCAGTAGGGCAGTCATCTTATGTAAAAGCTTATAGCTGAGACGACACCATTGTTGACAATATTGGCCAAGTAATAATCAGTCACTAATCACATTCCAGTAGAGGGTGGCAACATTTGCCGTCTCACTGTTGTAGGCCTACCTGAATCCTTCAATATTGACAATTGTGAGTTTTGCTCCAAATACTTTGGAAATCTAAAAAATATTCAATAGTAGTTATATTTTTAGTCATATGGCATAACAGTTTCATGCTAAAGTTGTGTAAAATAGGCCTATATATAAAAATGCGTGTAATTTTTTTTTGTCGGCGACATTTTTTTGGAAATGTAACATGTTTTTTACACAAGAGCCCTTAAGGCCCTTTGGCTTGTCTATGGCATAAACATCATAAATCATAAAACAAATGTGATCACAAAAAGAAATGTCTAAAATAGTTGGAAGAACGTCGCTAGGAACTGGAACAGGCCGGAACATGAACAGTTTACATACAACGTATACCGTATATGTAATAGTGTTGAAGATACAGAAGCAAAAGAGTCGAGGATAACACGTAGTAGAATGTATAGTTTTGTCTGAAGTGAGTAAGTTGGTCCATAACTAGGAAAACGCCTTATATATGCGTTGTTAGACGAGCGGATAGTAATAGTATGTCGACTTTTTTGCCAGACTTTTGCCTACATTCGCCAATTGGGTGACATTTAAGTTATAAATGGGTAAAAACTGCTTTGCAAGTGGTACCGATTTAGGACATTTTATGGTTTTTCTTCAAAATGGCTCACCTGATCAAGCTGAAAGTTTTCAGAAATGTGTATCAGAATGTAACTCAACTTCACGCTAAATTTCATTTTTGGGGGAAAATGAAAGTATTTTCTTTTTTTTCCGCCGTGCTATTCTAACGGGTGTTTTTGAAATTTCTAAAATTCATTTTAAAAAAAGGTACCATCCGATAATGCCACAAAACTATACAGATCTAAGTTAGATGAGGACCGTATAACCTAGTTGTTGGTGGGGTTGTTAAGAGAACAATAGATGAGGAAGCATAATGAAAAAAAGTTTGAAGTTGATAGCTGTAGTTGTTTGACCTGTGGAGAACCGACAAGAAAAAAAAAACATAAAAAAACACCAATTTTTTCAGTATGTCATATTGAATCCTCGCTAAAGCTCGTCTAAGCATACGTGGGTTTGTGTCCCTCTGAATAATCTTGCCGTTGATGGGGTTGTTGAGCAAACAGATCCAGCCTGATGAGGTCTCCGCAAACTGCATGTTGATACACTATTGAGAGAAGCGGTACGTTTACCGACCTGAGACGTGGGAATGCTGGTTCAGTGAGACAGGACAGCATACTGTTGAGTAGTGACACATGGCTCCATACGTGGTACTGGTATTGTGCAGAACGCTTGTTGACCTGGATATTAGATAGCTTATTATCTGACTACAATACCCGTTGACCACTGCGGGTGATTGAGAGACACGATGACACTGGCTACGATGGATATGAAGTAGTGCCTACATTGAACCGGTACATACATAGGCTTACAGTGCAGTCCAGCTTCGTCCAATATAGAGCACCGTAATTGGGTCATTCTTTTTAAACAATGGAATTCACATTAGTAATAATGTGATGATAAACGTTACATTGAGAAACGGGGAAGAAATGAGAGCAGATCAAGCTATGTAGAACGGGGATAAATCGTCAGCAGAGATGTTTTCGGATTTGATCGGCAAATCAAACTTGGGCATGACATGGTAATGTTTCATTTTACTTGTTTTAATCAGTTTACCAATTCACAAAACCGTACATTATGAGTATACTGTACCAGTTGTTCACATTGTTGTTCAATCATTGATGAAATGGCAGTGCTCTTGAGCTCTAACGGGATATAAACCTACTTTTACTAGGTACTAGACGACGGAAAGTATTCTCTTTAGATCATATAGGGTATCAGAATATATATTCATCAACATATCATATCATATCTATATAAATATATATATCAATATATCATGATAATATAATCAATATATATATCAGAATATCAGAATTCTCTTTAGATCATAGGGTATCAGAATAGTCTAGGGGGCTACTCATTCAACACTAGGCTGGATGATAATGAATATAAACTTGGGAGATATTTACGTAATCACCGTGTGCTCGGTTATGTTGGGCAACCTGTCCCCTTCCTCACCACTCACTCTGTCAGCCGTTGCAGCAACAAACCTACGGTAACTGTGAACGTTTAGCGCACGTGTACAGTGTCGGTGGCACGCGCGTCTGTGTTGTTATTTATGCGTCCTTAGTTCTAACTTCTGTGATTGGAATAATATTGCCAATATGAATCGAGTCAAACTAAAACGAACTGCACACTCGGCTGCATTCAAGAGGCGGGTAATAGCTTATGCGGAAGCAAACTCTAACAGGGCTGCCGGAAGACAATTCGGGGTGAACGAAAAGAATGTCCGCGACTGGCGTAAACAGCGTGTGGCACTAGAGCAGTGCTCGTCGTCGCGGAAAAAGTTTCGGAGAACCAAAGCTGGCCACCACCGTAGGCCGGATCCCAAGGTCATTGATTTTATAAAGGAGAAAAAAGCGAAAGGTACGTTATTTACTCTTTTTTAAATTTGTCAGTTTTCTGGAAAACGTTTTTTTTTTCATTCAAAACAAAATTTCTCATTTTATTTCAATTTTTACCTTACATTTGAATTAAATTGGGGTGGTAAGATCGCCCTTGTGGTGCCCCGTCCAAACGATCCTATCTTTCATCCGTAGCCTTAATTGGGGAACAATGAGTTCGTATCAAGTTTCGATGTTATTAAAAGAAGAAAAAATTGAATAGTCACTGCCATTTTTATGCAAATATCGGTACTGGTAGCGCAATTGCTGAAAAAAAATCATTTTGATTACGCTATGACTGCCCGTTACATGTGAAATGAAATTGATACAGATGAACGCCAGCTTATTATTCCTTCAGCTACGTGTAAAGCCAGTTGCGGTCGGGTCACGCGACCAATGCGACGCCGCACGACAATATCTCAGAAACTGCTGATTGGCTACCAGAAGAAGCTTTGCGTACCCGTGGCAATTACTGCTAGACCCCCGTATACCTTGGCATGCCTTGGAATTACACAAGCAATGACCAGGGTGCCAAGGAGGTTCGAGTGAGGGCGACGGGGGGCGAGAAATCAAGGACGGCCAGAAGATTCCTACATATATCATTTTCAACAGAGAGACTGTCCCCAATGACGAAATATTTCCACGCGATGTTATTGTTATAGCCCAGCCAAAAGGCTGGATGGACAACACTTTAATGTTGGATTGGGTGAAAACCGTGTGGGAGAGGCGTCCTGGACATCCACTGAATCCAAACAATATGCTGGTGCTGGATGCTTTTCACGGGCATCCGACGGACTATGTAAAGGGGAGGTTAATGCTCAATAAAACGGATCAAGTTGTTATACCGGGCGTAATGACGTCTCAACTCCAGCCCCTGGACATGTGTATTTCACGGACCGTCGTCTTGTACATTACAACGAGTGGTGGGCTGGAGATAATCTGGTTGCGTCTTGGTGTCGAGGGCCTGGCAATCAACTCCAGCCCCTGGACGTGTGTATTTCACGGACCGTCGTCTTGTACATTACAACGAGTGGTGGGCTGGAGATAATCTGGTTGCATCTTGGTGTCGAGGGCCTGGCAATCAACTCCAGCCCCTGGACGTGTGTATTTCACGGACCGTCGTCTTGTACATTACAACGAGTGGTGGGCTGGAGATAATCTGGTTGCATCTTGGTGTCGAGGGCCTGGCAATCAACTCCAGCCCCTGGACGTGTGTATTTCACGGACCGTCGTCTTGTACATTACAACGAGTGGTGGGCTGGAGATAATCTGGTTGCGTCTTGGTGTCGAGGGCCTGACAATCAACTCCAGCCCCTGGACGTGTGTATTTCACGGACCGTCGTCTTGTACATTACAACGAGTGGTGGGCTGGAGATAATCTGGTTGCATCTTGGTGTCGAGGGCCTGGCAATCAACTCCAGCCCCTGGACGTGTGTATTTCACGGACCGTCGTCTTGTACATTACAACGAGTGGTGGGCTGGAGATAATCTGGTTTCGTCTTGGTGTCGAGGGCCTGGCAATCAACTCCAGCCCCTGGACGTGTGTATTTCACGGACCGTCGTCTTGTACATTACAACGAGTGGTGGGCTGGAGATAATCTGGTTGCGTCTTGGTCTCGAGGGCCTGGCAATCAACTCCAGCCCCTGGACGTGTGTATTTCACGGACCGTCGTCTTGTACATTACAACGAGTGGTGGGCTGGAGATAATCTGGTTGCACCTTGGTGTCGAGGGCCTGGCAATCAACTCCAGCCCCTGGACGTGTGTATTTCACGGACCGTCGTCTTGTACATTACAACGAGTGGTGGGCTGGAGATAATCTGGTTGCATCTTGGTGTCGAGGGCCTGGCAATCAACTCCAGCCCCTGGACGTGTGTATTTCACGGACCGTCGTCTTGTACATTACAACGAGTGGTGGGCTGGAGATAATCTGGTTGCATCTTGGTGTCGAGGGCCTGGCAATCAACTCCAGCCCCTGGACGTGTGTATTTCACGGACCGTCGTCTTGTACATTACAACGAGTGGTGGGCTGGAGATAATCTGGTTGCATCTTGGTGTCGAGGGCCTGGCAATCAACTCCAGCCCTTGGACGTGTGTATTTCACGGACCGTCGTCTTGTACATTACAACGAGTGGTGGGCTGGAGATAATCTGGTTGCATCTTGGTGTCGAGGGCCTGGCAATCAACTCCAGCCCCTGGACGTGTGTATTTCACGGACCGTCGTCTTGTACATTACAACGAGTGGTGGGCTGGAGATAATCTGGTTGCATCTTGGTGTCGAGGGCCTGGCAATCAACTCCAGCCCCTGGACGTGTGTATTTCACGGACCGTCGTCTTGTACATTACAACGAGTGGTGGGCTGGAGATAATCTGGTTGCGTCTTGGTGTCGAGGGCCTGGCAATCAACTCCAGCCCCTGGACGTGTGTATTTCACGGACCGTCGTCTTGTACATTACAACGAGTGGTGGGCTGGAGATAATCTGGTTGCATCTTGGTGTCGAGGGCCTGGCAATCAACTCCAGCCCCTGGACGTGTGTATTTCACGGACCGTCGTCTTGTACATTACAACGAGTGGTGGGCTGGAGGTAATCTGGTTGCATCTTGGTGTTGAGGGCCTGGCAATCAACTCCAGCCCCTGGACGTGTGTATTTCACGGACCGTCGTCTTGTACATTACAACGAGTGGTGGGCTGGAGATAATCTGGTTGCGTCTTGGTGTCGAGGGCCTGGCAATCAACTCCAGCCCCTGGACGTGTGTATTTCACGGACCGTCGTCTTGTACATTACAACGAGTGGTGGGCTGGAGGTAATCTGGTTGCATCTTGGTGTCGAGGGCCTGGCAATCAACTCCAGCCCCTGGACGTGTGTATTTCACGGACCGTCGTCTTGTACATTACAACGAGTGGTGGGCTGGAGATAATCTGGTTGCGTCTTGGTGTCGAGGGCCTGGCAATCAACTCCAGCCCCTGGACGTGTGTATTTCACGGACCGTCGTCTTGTACATTACAACGAGTGGTGGGCTGGAGGTAATCTGGTTGCATCTTGGTGTCGAGGGCCTGGCACCAACTCCAGCCCCTGGACGTGTGTATTTCACGGACCGTCGTCTTGTACATTACAACGAGTGGTGGGCTGGAGGTAATCTGGTTGCATCTTGGTGTCGAGGGCCTGGCAATCAACTCCAGCCCCTGGACGTGTGTATTTCACGGACCGTCGTCTTGTACATTACAACGAGTGGTGGGCTGGAGATAATCTGGTTGCATCTTGGTGTCGAGGGCCTGGCAATCAACTCCAGCCCCTGGACGTGTGTATTTCACGGACCGTCGTCTTGTACATTACAACGAGTGGTGGGCTGGAGGTAATCTGGTTGCATCTTGGTGTCGAGGGCCTGGCAATCAACTCCAGCCCCTGGACGTGTGTATTTCACGGACCGTCGTCTTGTACATTACAACGAGTGGTGGGCTGGAGATAATCTGGTTGCGACTTGGTGTCGAGGGCCTGGCAATCAACTCCAGCCCCTGGACGTGTGTATTTCACGGACCGTCGTCTTGTACATTACAACGAGTGGTGGGCTGGAGATAATCTGGTTTCGTCTTGGTGTCGAGGGCCTGGCAATCAACTCCAGCCCCTGGACGTGTGTATTTCACGGACCGTCGTCTTGTACATTACAACGAGTGGTGGGCTGGAGGTAATCTGGTTGCATCTTGGTGTCGAGGGCCTGGCAATCAACTCCAGCCCCTAGACGTGTGTATTTCACGGACCGTCGTCTTGTACATTACAACGAGTGGTGGGCTGGAGATAATCTGGTTGCATCTTGGTGTCGAGGGCCTGGCAATCAACTCCAGCCCCTGGACGTGTGTATTTCACGGACCGTCGTCTTGTACATGTATTACAACGAGTGGTGGGCTGGAGATAATCTGGTTGCATCTTGGTGTCGAGGGCCTGGCAATCAACTCCAGCCCCTGGACGTGTGTATTTCACGGACCGTCGTCTTGTACATTACAACGAGTGGTGGGCTGGAGGTAATCTGGTTGCATCTTGGTGTCGAGGGCCTGGCAATCAACTCCAGCCCCTGGACGTGTGTATTTCACGGACCGTCGTCTTGTACATTACAACGAGTGGTGGGCTGGAGATAATCTGGTTTCGTCTTGGTGTCGAGGGCCTGGCAATCAACTCCAGCCCCTGGACGTGTGTATTTCACGGACCGTCGTCTTGTACATTACAACGAGTGGTGGGCTGGAGGTAATCTGGTTGCATCTTGGTGTCGAGGGCCTGGCAATCAACTCCAGCCCCTGGACGTGTGTATTTCACGGACCGTCGTCTTGTACATTACAACGAGTGGTGGGCTGGAGATAATCTGGTTGCGTCTTGGTGTCGAGGGCCTGGCAATCAACTCCAGCCCCTGGACGTGTGTATTTCACGGACCGTCGTCTTGTACATTACAACGAGTGGTGGGCTGGAGATAATCTGGTTGCATCTTGGTGTCGAGGGCCTGGCAATCAACTCCAGCCCCTGGACGTGTGTATTTCACGGACCGTCGTCTTGTACATTACAACGAGTGGTGGGCTGGAGATAATCTGGTTGCGTCTTGGTGTCGAGGGCCTGGCAATCAACTCCAGCCCCTGGACGTGTGTATTTCACGGACCGTCGTCTTGTACATTACAACGAGTGGTGGGCTGGAGATAATCTGGTTGCATCTTGGTGTCGAGGGCCTGGCAATCAACTCCAGCCCCTGGACGTGTGTATTTCACGGACCGTCGTCTTGTACATTACAACGAGTGGTGGGCTGGAGATAATCTGGTTGCGTCTTGGTGTCGAGGGCCTGGCAATCAACTCCAGCCCCTGGACGTGTGTATTTCACGGACCGTCGTCTTGTACATTACAACGAGTGGTGGGCTGGAGATAATCTGGTTGCATCTTGGTGTCGAGGGCCTGGCAATCAACTCCAGCCCCTGGACGTGTGTATTTCACGGACCGTCGTCTTGTACATTACAACGAGTGGTGGGCTGGAGATAATCTGGTTGCATCTTGGTGTCGAGGGCCTGGCAATCAACTCCAGCCCCTGGACGTGTGTATTTCACGGACCGTCGTCTTGTACATTACAACGAGTGGTGGGCTGGAGATAATCTGGTTGCGTCTTGGTGTCGAGGGCCTGGCAATCAACTCCAGCCCCTGGACGTGTGTATTTCACGGACCGTCGTCTTGTACATTACAACGAGTGGTGGGCTGGAGATAATCTGGTTGCATCTTGGTGTCGAGGGCCTGGCAATCAACTCCAGCCCCTGGACGTGTGTATTTCACGGACCGTCGTCTTGTACATTACAACGAGTGGTGGGCTGGAGATAATCTGGTTGCGTCTTGGTGTCGAGGGCCTGGCAATCAACTCCAGCCCCTGGACGTGTGTATTTCACGGACCGTCGTCTTGTACATTACAACGAGTGGTGGGCTGGAGATAATCTGGTTGCATCTTGGTGTCGAGGGCCTGGCAATCAACTCCAGCCCCTGGACGTGTGTATTTCACGGACCGTCGTCTTGTACATTACAACGAGTGGTGGGCTGGAGATAATCTGGTTGCGTCTTGGTGTCGAGGGCCTGGCAATCAACTCCAGCCCCTGGACGTGTGTATTTCACGGACCGTCGTCTTGTACATTACAACGAGTGGTGGGCTGGAGATAATCTGGTTGCGTCTTGGTGTCGAGGGCCTGGCAATCAACTCCAGCCGAGATGAGAGTCAAGTCATTCAGAAGTATCACTAGAGACATGTAAAAATAGCTATTGCTTTAAAAGCGATGAAATCTGAAATGGCTTTTTTACGTTTTTCTGATATTTCTTCATGATTCAATACGTTTGATGTTTTTGAAAAGGCAACAAAATGCTACAAACGTCTGAATCCGCTGTTTCAATGCATCGGCGATATTGACGCTATAATTGGAATAGAAGCATTATAGATGCTATTTTCCCCAAAATTATTTCAATTGAGGTGTAAACGGGTGAAGTTGGTTTGGAAATTTGTGGAAAAAAGTGTAGTTGCAAATGCAGGCGGCAGATGAGGCGTAGGTTTGACCCGCTTGTGGAGAGTATTCTTCTGAAAATATCGATTGGGGTGTTTCCTCTTGTAAGCCTAGTGTACGTTATATAATGGTTTTAAAGGTACTGTAGGCCTACTGTTGTTATGCTACAGAATATTGTTGCGCTACAAAACACGATGCTTCAAAATACACCAAACACCAAAGATACACCAAAGTACTAATTTTAAAATTCTAAATGCTATGAAAACAAAAGATAGAAGCTATGTTTACATGTCTCTATGTATCACCAATGATCTGACGGGGAGAAAGACGAAGACTACACGGAAGCCGACGGTGAGCTCAGTGATTCTACAAGTGAGAGTGGTTCGGGGGAGAGTGGTTCGGGGGAGGGCGCGGAGAGTGGTTCGGGGGAGGGCGGGGAGAGTGGTTCGGGGGAGAGTGGTTCGGGGGAGGGCGCGGAGAGTGGTTCGGGGGAGGGCGGGGAGAGTGGTTCGGGGGAGAGTGGTTCGGGGGAGGGCGCGGAGAGTGGTTCGGGGAGAGTGGTTCGGGGGAGAGTGGTTCGGGGGAGGGCGCGGAGAGTGGTTCGGGGGAGGGCGCGGAGAGTGGTTCGGGGGAGGGCGCGGAGAGTGGTTCGGGGGAGGGCGGGGAGAGTGAGAGTGGTTCGGGGGAGGGCGCGGATAGTGGTTTGGGGGGGAGTGGTTCGGGGGAGGGCGCGGAGAGTGGTTCGGGGGAGGGCAGGGAGAGTGGTTCGGGGGAGGGCGGGGAGAGTGGTTCGGGGGAGGGCGCGGAGAGTGGTTCGGGGGAGGGCGGGGAGAGTGGTTCGGGGGAGGGCGCGGAGAGTGACATTGATGGAAACAGAACAAGACAGTGACTGAAATTGAGGGATGTGAGATAATTGTGTTTACCGTGTTTTCCTACGTTACATTTATTTTATTTATTGAGCATCGTTGCCTTTGTTGGTTACTATATTCTGTGATGTATGGTACCGGTAGTCAAAGTGCAACACATTGTTAAGACTAGGCCTATATTATAAAATATTGTGATTATTAATTACCTAGATAATCTATGTAGGGACATTTTATGTTAGTTAGCATGGTGCTCTTTGTTGATTTTTTCCTCCAGATTGTGTGAACTGCGGTAGGATGGTACACTTGCAGCCCAGGGTATTGCTACTCCGTTCACTGATGGCTGAAGCCAAGTTACGAGTTCATTTGAGCACGGTTTTGATTGTTCATTCGTCAACTGGATCTCGTGAACTGTGCCGGTTCACGCCCTAGTATTGTTAGTTTGATGTTTTATTAGAGAACAACAGTTCAATTGACAGTTGCGATAAAATACTAACCGATATCACCTTGATACTACTGTATCGATAGCGAGAGATTTGTTTACATAACCCTACTTTGTCACACGCTGCTCATCGTTACTCTCGCGTCCATATATCACGCCTCTTGGATTCTCCCACTGAACGATGTGGCGTCAACAGAAGCTTGGCAGTCGACGGAATGTGACGTTACACTTCACTGGTCTCTGATTGGTCGGCTGCTATAGCAATATTGCCTTGAAAGTTGAGCGTAATCCTACTCGAGGCAATGCGTTGACAGCAATAGCAACTTTAACTGTAGTGGAAACGCGAGATGGGAAAGGCATGTATTATACTTGGTAGCGATACATATCAAAATGCATTGACAGCAATAGCAACTCTAACTGTAGTGTAAACGCGAGATGGGCAAGGCATGTATTATACTTGGTAGCGATACATATCAAAATGCATTGACAGCAATAGCAACTTTAACTGTAGTGTAAACGTGAGATGGGAAAGGCATGTATTCTACTTGGTAGCGATACATATCAAAATGCATTGACAGCAATAGCAACTCTAACTGTAGTGGAAACGCGAGATGGGAAAGGCATGTATTCTACTTGGTAGCGATACATATCAAAATGCATTGCTAGGAATAAGTTGATCATGTAAAGGGGAGGGGGTATTAGACAAGTAGAAGTCACGACTCCAGCTAAACTAGGTGCAGAGATGTGTTCGGTGACGACAATTCCAGCGTTTAAAAAGAATGACTCAATACTATTTTGTCAGCGATGTTATCCCATCAGAACATGCATATTGCTGAGATATAAATGAATGCATTGCAATGAAAGTTCTTGTGACGACTATATAATGCCGGTATCTATTACAGTTTACAACTGATATTTATCGTACAGGAATACTAATTTCCTTGCTCAACTCTCTCGGATATTCTTCTAAGCAGGATTCCATCTGCTGTCGGAAATAATCTATCCATTGATTCAGCATGATGCATAGGCCTGGCCTAAGCTGTTATTCAAGGGGACATTGTAGGAAAAAATACGTTTCTTTTGTTTTTTCTTTCCATGTAGAAATAATTTGGTCTATTCCTAACTGATCATCGAGATATTTGTTTAAAAAATGCATACAGTTTAATTACTAAATCAAGTTTTTAGTTATTCGTGACAACATCTCAATATCGTATCATACCAAACTCTATTGTTCTGAAATAAATCCACAAAACATTGATCATATCCAAGTGCATTCATCTTGGATTTGAATATCTTCTTACTGACGTACCACTTCCTCTAATACTGTCGAAGCTGGACCCTTGACATTCTTGCAACTTATATTTACAGGCCTACGTATGACTCTATACCACATGTATTTGGGTTGGATTTCACAACTGCCACAAATACACGGTATTAAAAAGTTGAACAAGTCGAAAAATGTAGCAATATTTGGAGCATTGTTTAAAATTTCATTGTTGTCAGCATTGTTGCAGTATGGTTATAAAATCCTGTCAGTGTGTACAGACACTTTCAAGGTGCATGCATACAATAATGAGTAGCCCGTCTCAGGTGAGGTAGTTTCTGCATGAGATGAAGGTAGGCCCTACATGAAATATTGTTTTTTCTACATGGAAGGGATAAGAGTTACAATGTTCCCTTGAAGTATTACGCAATACCTACTGTAGATCCTTGATCATTTACTTGCAGATGTGAGCAATGGATCAGAAATACTCAACGAAATGATTTACAAGTCGAAAATAGAAAGAATTCTTGGAAACTGTGCGCACATCATTTCGAAAAGACCCAGTTCAATAATTCAGACACAAAAAGTCTGGTTTGGAATGCAGTTCCAACCATTTTTAATGTGTCAAATTCCCCGCCACTGTCAGAAGATGTGTCAGATTCCCCGCCACTGACAGAAGATGTGTCAAATTCCCCGCCACTGACAGAAGATGTGTCAAATTCCCCGCCACTGACAGAAGATGTGTCAGATTCCCCGCCACTGATGACCCCCAAGACATATCGGTCGTCTTCAAGGCAGAGAAAGAAGGGGCGGCTCAAAGGTAGGTCTAGCGCTAGCCCTGGATTGATGTGAAACTGAGAAAACTCTGGTGTATGGTCGGCAAACCTCATTAGCAATAGCAGGGCTACCAAAATAAACTTGTCACTCAATGTCAGAAGCTTTGTATGTTGAGACATTTTGTACTAAATAAGCTGGAATTAACAATCGCTGTACTTGGTGTTGGAATTTACCAGCATTTGAGCAGCTCTAACTGGAAGTT
The DNA here is from genome assembly GCA_964007535.1 of Brachyptera risi. Classification (NCBI taxonomy): domain Eukaryota; kingdom Metazoa; phylum Arthropoda; class Insecta; order Plecoptera; family Taeniopterygidae; genus Brachyptera; species Brachyptera risi. The sequence continues at coordinate 743,192 of OZ023331.1, forward strand.
AGGGCTAACACTATGGTTACCCGTGCTATTTGTTTCCACCAACTCCCAGACGAAGACGATCTAGATTTGGTCATTCACTGAGCCAGATCCAACACAGTATTTGTTTTATATATTCAATTGATTTTCATTATGAAGACATAAGCAGTCGCCATCATTCAGCTAGGCCCAGGGCCGTAATGAGGCACAAGGCTCGGGCCCAGGGCCGTAATAAGGCACAAGGATCAGGCCCAGGGCCGTATTAAGGCACAAGGCTCGGGCCCAGGGCCGCATTAAGGCACAAGGCTCGGGCCCAGGACCGTATTAAGGCACAAGGCTCGGGCCCAGGGCCGTATTAAGGCACAATTATCGGGCCCAGGGCCGTAATAAGGCACAAGGATCGGGCCCAGGGCCGTGATAAAGCACAATGATCGGGCCCAGGGCCGTAATAAGGCACAAGGATCGGGCCCAGGGCCGTAATAAGGCACAAGGCTCGGCCCAGGGCCGTAATAAGGCACAAAGATCGGGCCCAGGGCCGTAATAAGGCACAAGGATCGGGCCCAAGTCCAAAATAAGGCCCAGGGCCGTAATAAGGCACAAGGATCGGGCCCAGGACCGTATTAAGGCACAAGGCTCGGGCCCAGGGCCGTATTAAGGCGCAAGACTCGGGATCAGGGTCGTATTAAGGCGCAAGGCTCGGGCCCAGGGCCGTATCAAGGCACAAGGCCCAGGGCTCAGGGCCGTATTAAGGCACAAGGCTCGGGCCCAGGGCCGTAAAAAGGCACAAGGATCGGGCCCAGGGTCGTAATAAGGCACAAGGCTCGGGCCCGGGACCGTATTAAGGCACAAGGCTCGGGCCCAGGGCCGTATTAAGGCACAAGGCTCGGGCCCAGGACCGTATTAAGGCACAAGGCTCGGGCCCAGGGCCGCATTGAAGCACATGGCACGGGCTCAGGGCCGTATTAAGGCACAAGGCTCGGGCCCAGGGCCGTATTAAGGCACAAGGCTCGGGCCCAGGACCGTATTAAGGCATAAGGCTCGGGCCCAGGGCCGTAATAAGGCACAAGGCTCGGGCCCAGGACCGTATTGAGGCACAAGGATCGGGCCCAGGACTGCATTAAGGCGCATGGCTTGGGCCCAGGGCCGTATTAAGGCACAAGGCTCGGGCCCAGGGCTGTAATAAGGCACAAGGCTCGGGCCCAGGACCGTATTAAGGCACATGGCTTGGGCCCAGGGCCGTAATAAGGCACATGGCTTGGGCCCAGGGCCGTATTAAGGCGCAAGGCTTGGGCCCAGGGCCGTATTAAGGCACAAGGCTCAGGCCCAGAGCCGTACTAAGGCACAAGGCTCAGGCCCAGGGCCGCATTAAGGCACAAGGCTCGGGCTCAGGGCCGCATTAAGGCACAAGGCTCAGGGTCGTATTAAGGCACAAGGCTCGGGGTCGTATTAAGGCACAAGGCTAAGGCCCAGGGCCGTAATAAGGCACAAGGCTCGGGCTCAGGGCCGCATTAAGTCACAAGGCTCGGGGTCGTATTAAGGCACAAGGCTCAGGCTCAGAGCCGTACTAAGGCACAAGGCTCAGGCCCAGGGCTGTACTAAGGCACAAGGCTCAGGCCCAGGGCTGTACTAAGGCACAAGGCTCAGGCCCAGGACCGCATTAAGGCACAAGGCTTGGGCCCAGGGCCGTATTAAGGCACAAGGCTCAGGCCCAGGGCCGTATCAAGGCACAAGACTCGGGCTCAGGGTCGTATTAAGGCACAAGGCTCGGGCCCAGGGCCGTATCAAGGCACAAGGCTCGGGCCCAGGGCCGTATCAAGGCACAAGGCCCGGGCCCAGGGCCGTATCAAGGCCCAGGGTCGTATTAAGGCACATGGCTCGGGCCCAGGGCCATATTAAGGCGCAAGGCTTGGGCCCAGGGCCGCAATAAGGCACAAGGCTCGGGCTCAGGGTCGTATTAAGGCGCAAGGCTCGGGCTCAGGGTCGTATTAAGGCACAAGGCTTGGGCTCAGGGCCGTATCAAGGCACAAGGCCCGGGCCCAGGGCCGTATCAAGGCACAAGGCTCGGGCCCAGGGCCGTATTAAGGCGCAAGGCTCGGGCCCAGGGCCGTATCAAGGCACAAGGCTCGGGCCCAGGGCCGTATCAAGGCACAAGGCCCGGGCCCAGGGCCGTGATAAGGCACAATGATCGGGCCCAGGGCCGTATCAAGGCACAATGCCCGGGCCCAGGGCCGTATTAAGGCACAAGGCTCGGGTCCAGGGCCGTAATAAGGCACAAGGCCCGGGCCCAGGGCCGTATCAAGGCACAAGGCCCGGGCCCAGGGCCGTGATAAGGCACAATGATCGGGCCCAGGGCCGTATCAAGGCACAATGCCCGGGCCCAGGGCCGTATTAAGGCACAAGGCTCGGGTCCAGGGCCGTGATAAGGCACAATGATCGGGCCCAGGGCCGTATTAAGGCACAAGGCTCGGGTCCAGGGCCGTAATAAGGCACAAGGCCCGGGCCCAGGGCCGTATCAAGGCACAAGGCCCAGGGCCGTATCAAGGCACAAGGCCCGGGCCCAGGGCCGCATTAAACAACAGGTCACGACTGACTCCTCCCAACTATCCAAAAACACATGCGGTAATAAAATAACCTTTCAACGCATCATCTCATATGTCAGCGTTAGACGTCGTCGTTGAACCCAATATGAGTAGATTGAACCCCGAATGGAGGCAACCAGTCTTGCCAGTTCTATTTCCCGATTGTATAATACTGTATTTCAGAGGTTTAGATGACTGAACCTCTGGCTCATCAAGTGGCGACTGTTCGATTGTTACGAGGCGTTGCCGCACTTTCTTCTGAGAGCAACGGCGCCAAGGGGCATGCGCCACTCTGACCGGAAATGTTGGAATGAAACAAGAATCTCTTATCAATCGACCGATAGCCCACCGCTAATAATCTGTGTCTTCATTTCAGGAGTGTCGACTGTCGAACGTTCCCCGATTCCTCCCGACCCGCTCGTCGACGTCTCGTCTGCTTGGACCACTCCGGAGCCCTCGGAGTCTTCTCCACCAATCAGCTCGGACCAGCTCGGCGGTAAGCACAGGCTGTTATCGCCATGGTTACCCACGTTATTTGTTATCACTGACTCAAACGATCGATTCTCCGTCTTCATTGGAATTCAGTCGATAGCGATCTCGATTGAGACTACGTACGATTGAGAACTCAGTCAAGGTCAACAGTCTATATTGCCTACGCTTACACGATCTCGATTGAGACTACGTACGATTGAGAACTCAGTCAAGGTCAACAGTCTATATTGCCTACGCGCACACGATCTCGATTGAGACTACGTACGATTGAGAACTCAGTCAAGGTCAACAGTCTATATTGCCTACGCTCACACGATCTCGATTGAGACTACGTACGATTGAGAACTCAGTCAAGGTCAACAGTCTATATTGCCTACGCTCACACGATCTCGATTGAGACTACGTACGATTGAGAACTCAGTCAAGGTCAACAGTCTATATTGCCTACGCTCACACGATCTCGATTGAGACTACGTACGATTGAGAACTCAGTCAAGGTCAACAGTCTATATTGCCTACGCTCACACGATCTCGATTGAGACTACGTACGATTGAGAACTCAGTCAAGGTCAACAGTCTATATTGCCTACGCTCACACGATCTCGATTGAGACTACGTACGATTGAGAACTCAGTCAAGGTCAACAGTCTATATTGCCTACGCTCACACGATCTCGATTGAGACTACGTACGATTGAGAACTCAGTCAAGGTCAACAGTCTATATTGCCTACGCTCACACGATCTCGATTGAGACTAAGTACGATTGAGAACTCAGTCAAGGTCAACAGTCTATATTGCCTACGCTCACACGATCTCGATTGAGACTACGTACGATTGAGAACTCAGTCAAGGTCAACAGTCTATATTGCCTACGCTTACACGATCTCGATTGAGACTACGTACGATTGAGAACTCAGTCAAGGTCAACAGTCTGTATTGCCTACGCTCACACGATCTCGATTGAGACTACGTACGATTGAGAACTCAGTCAAGGTCAACAGTCTATATTGCCTACGCTCACACGATCTCGATTGAGACTACGTACGATTGAGAACTCAGTCAAGGTCAACAGTCTATATTGCCTACGCTTACACGATCTCGATTGAGACTACGTACGATTGAGAACTCAGTCAAGGTCAACAGTCTATATTGCCTACGCTCACACGATCTCGATTGAGACTACGTACGATTGAGAACTCAGTCAAGGTCAACAGTCTATATTGCCTACGCTCACACGATCTCGATTGAGACTACGTACGATTGAGAACTCAGTCAAGGTCAACAGTCTATATTGCCTACGCTCACACGATCTCGATTGAGACTACGTACGATTGAGAACTCAGTCCAGGTCAACAGTCTATATTGCCTACGCTCACACGATCTCGATTGAGACTACGTACGATTGAGAACTCAGTCAAGGTCAACAGTCTATATTGCCTACGCTCACACGATCTCGATTGAGACTACGTACGATTGAGAACTCAGTCAAGGTCAACAGTCTATATTGCCTACGCTCACACGATCTCGATTGAGACTACGTACGATTGAGAACTCAGTCAAGGTCAACAGTCTATATTGCCTACGCTCACACGATCTCGATTGAGACTACGTACGATTGAGAACTCAGTCAAGGTCAACAGTCTGTATTGCCTACGCTCACACGATCTCGATTGAGACTACGTACGATTGAGAACTCAGTCAAGGTCAACAGTCTGTATTGCCTACGCTCACACGATCTCGATTGAGACTACGTACGATTGAGAACTCAGTCAAGGTCAACAGTCTATATTGCCTACGCTCACACGATCTCGATTGAGACTACGTACGATTGAGAACTCAGTCAAGGTCAACAGTCTATATTGCCTACGCTCACACGATCTCGATTGAGACTACGTACGATTGAGAACTCAGTCAAGGTCAACAGTCTATATTGCCTACGCTCACACGATCTCGATTGAGACTACGTACGATTGAGAACTCAGTCAAGGTCAACAGTCTATATTGCCTACGCTCACACGATCTCGATTGAGACTACGTACGATTGAGAACTCAGTCAAGGTCAACAGTCTGTATTGCCTACGCTCACACGATCTCGATTGAGACTACGTACGATTGAGAACTCAGTCAAGGTCAACAGTCTGTATTGCCTACGCTCACACGATCTCGATTGAGACTACGTACGATTGAGAACTCAGTCAAGGTCAACAGTCTATATTGCCTACGCTCACACGATCTCGATTGAGACTACGTACGATTGAGAACTCAGTCAAGGTCAACAGTCTATATTGCCTACGCTCACACGATCTCGATTGAGACTACGTACGATTGAGAACTCAGTCAAGGTCAACAGTCTGTATTGCCTACGCTCACACGATCTCGATTGAGACTACGTACGATTGAGAACTCAGTCAAGGTCAACAGTCTGTATTGCCTACGCTCACACGATCTCGATTGAGACTACGTACGATTGAGAACTCAGTCAAGGTCAACAGTCTATATTGCCTACGCTCACACGATCTCGATTGAGACTACGTACGATTGAGAACTCAGTCAAGGTCAACAGTCTATATTGCCTACGCTCACACGATCTCGATTGAGACTACGTACGATTGAGAACTCAGTCAAGGTCAACAGTCTGTATTGCCTACGCTCACACGATCTCGATTGAGACTACGTACGATTGAGAACTCAGTCAAGGTCAACAGTCTGTATTGCCTACGCTCACACGATCTCGATTGCTAGCCAATGTCGATAAGTTTCCAGTCGACAAATACGTCACATGATGTCATTATTGGCCAATAGGAGGCCTTTGTGATCCAACTCGTACAAGAGCCGCCAGTGCGCCGGCGCGACATGCCAGGCTGCCTATACGACGCCAATGCAAATCAATAAACAACGTTGGATTTTTGCTGTCAAATTGATGATTCAACGTGTACTACAATTACATGAATTAAAAAGAGCGTTTGAAATTTGTGTCGACTGCTTATAATATGCTCATTCATATGTGTACATTAATAATAGACTCCTTTTTGAATGAAATAGAAAAATCAACCTAAAATTGTTATCTCAGAAAAAAGTTTTGTTATTATTTTAAGGTGATCTATGGAGAAGATTTTTGCAAAATTTAGAAAAAATCCCACTGAAGACCTTTTATTTATGTGCGAAATAAGAAAACAACATGTAAACAGATATAAAATGATTGCATATGAAAAATAGTAGTTTATTTTGACTCATCAGATAGAGCTAAAACTTACCTTTTAAATGAGCCAAATTACAGCTTTCTAGCTCGCATATTAACATGATTATGTTCTTATTTACTATTTAGTATGTAATATCTACCGCGGCAGCCCGCGTAGCCTCGTTTTGGTCAAATTTGAAAATTGCGTAACTTGAAAAGTTAAAGTCCAAGGAAAAAAAAGAAGAAACTGCGTATTATGCTTTTCATCAACTTGAACATACAAAAACAACTGTACATATCTGAGTCGGTCGTGTCCAAAAAGGTTCAAATATTGGTTGATTCGATGTGAAATGCCCCTTTTACAATAATTGTCTTCAGAGTAATATGGTATGGAATTTTCATTTTCATTCAACGTATAGACATGGAATACTCATTGTGGTTTCATTGCAAGAAGAATTAGACTGATTGGTCCCACCTTTCACCCAGCATGTGTTGTAAGCCTGAGGCCTGCATCTGGCGTATTTTGTCCTGTTTTGACTGTTCCCTGGAGGATGGATTGTGAGATGTGAAGTAGCCTCTTGGAAGCTTTGATCATTTGTCAATAGCCAGCTTATTCTCTCTCTCTTGTTTAGAGTCGAAGTCATGTGACCTGCCTCCCGTACGACTACGCAAGCCTCGGATCTCCTGGCAAGAAGAGCCACAGCAGAGAACAAGGGTAAAGAAATCTTGCAATAATTCTACATTTTTCTTGCACGTTGCGTCAGAAAATCATTTATCCGTTGCCTCTGCTTTGAAATCGGACAACTGGATTTCTAACAGAGGAGGATTTGTTTTGAAGTGAATGTTTGTTAAGCCTATTGGGCCTAGTTCTTGTTCTGGATCCACAAGTAGAGAGGTGGATCGGCCCGGTACGGTTACAAGTTATCCATCTCTCGTGGATACAAGTATTGGCCCACAGTCCTAGCGTGCGATGACCACACGTCCTGGTTCCTCGGAATCCTCTCGGGACCATCAAACGTCCCGGTCTTACAGCGTCAGAAAAAATGTAATATATTAGGCCTACTTGGGTGTTGTTTAAACGTGAAATTCTCCTTATTAGACATTGTTCATTTCATTGATGGTTTCATAGGACAAAAAACACCCAGAAAACTAGGCCTACTATGTGAACCACTGCAAATTTGAAAGAACTACCGTGTTGTTTGACTCTTTCCCCTCCTCCACCTTCCCCTCCTCCTCCTTCCCCTCACAAGTGGGAATGTAACATTTGGTTTCGTTTCCGCAATTCTTCCCGATATACACATTTTTTTTTTCGTATAATGATCATTGATCACCCTACCCTAACTTAATCCTATTCATCACTTGTTCATCACTTTTATTCTTGTCTCTGATTGGCTGTTTGTTTGACAGATTCCGAAAGCGCAGCCCGTGTGCCGCCTGTGCATGAAGGCTGCCGGTAGTTCCCAGCAGATGGTGCTGATCTTCAAGGACGTACATGCCAGCGAGAGCCTGGTGGACAAGATCCAAGCCGTCACGGGGCTCGTGGTGAGTCTGTCAATTAATTGAAACCCTGGTTCAAGTCGACCAATAGTTCTGGTCTCTACTGAGTTTTAACCCAACCCGGCATTCCCCCGGGCTACAGAGAGAACCTTACGAGCTATCGGCATTGAGGGGAAGGGTTGTTACGCTCTCGGTGACAGCGTGTTGTCCGTGTTGCAGATGGTGGAAGGCTATGGCATCATTACGTGCTATCGGCATTGAGGGGAAGGGTTGCTACGCTATTGGTGACAGCGTGTTGTCCGTGTTGCAGACGGTGGAAGGCTATGGCATCATTACGTGCTATCGGCATTGAGGGGAAGGGTTGTTACGCTATTGGTGACAGCGTGTTGTCCGTGTTGCAGATGGTGGAAGGCGACGGCATCATTACGTGCTATCGGCATTGAGGGGAAGGGTTGTTACGCTATTGGTGACAGCGTGTTGTCCGTGTTGCAGATGGTGGAAGGCTATGGCATCATTACGTGCCATCGGCATTGAGGGGAAGGGTTGTTACGCTATTGGTGACAGCGTGTTGTCCGTGTTGCAGATGGTGGAAGGCTATGGCATCATTACGTGCTATCGGCATTGACGGGAAGGGTTGTTACGCTATTGGTGACAGCGTGTTGTCCGTGTTGCAGATGGTGGAAGGCGATGGCATCATTACGTGCTATCGGCATTGAGGGGAAGGGTTGTTACGCTATTGGTGACAGCGTGTTGTCCGTGTTGCAGATGGTGGAAGGCGATGGCATCATTACGTGCTATCGGCATTGAGGGGAAGGGTTGTTACGCTATTGGTGACAGCGTGTTGTCCATGTTGCAGATGGTGGAAGGCGATGGCATCATTACGTGCTATCGGCATTGAGGGGAAGGGTTGTTACGCTATTGGTGACAGCGTGTTGTCCGTGTTGCAGATGGTGGAAGGCGACGGCATCATTACGTGCTATCGGCATTGAGGGGAAGGGTTGTTACGCTATTGGTGACAGCGTGTTGTCCGTGTTGCAGATGGTGGAAGGCTATGGCATCATTACGTGCTATCGGCATTGAGGGGAAGGGTTGTTACGCTATTGGTGACAGCGTGTTGTCCGTGTTGCAGATGGTGGAAGGCGACGGCATCATTACGTGCTATCGGCATTGAGGGGAAGGGTTGTTACGCTATTGGTGACAGCGTGTTGTCCGTGTTGCAGATGGTGGAAGGCTATGGCATCATTACGTGCTATCGGCATTGAGGGGAAGGGTTGTTACGCTATTGGTGACAGCGTGATGTCCGTGTTGCAGATGGTGGAAGGCGATGGCATCATTACGTGCTATCGGCATTGAGGGGAAGGGTTGTTACGCTATTGGTGACAGCGTGTTGTCCGTGTTGCAGATGGTGGAAGGCGATGGCATCATTACGTGCTATCGGCATTGAGGGGAAGGGTTGTTACGCTATTGGTGACAGCGTGTTGTCCGTGTTGCAGATGGTGGAAGGCGATGGCATCATTACGTGCTATCGGCATTGAGGGGAAGGGTTGTTACGCTATTGGTGACAGCGTGTTGTCCATGTTGCAGATGGTGGAAGGCGATGGCATCATTACGTGCTATCGGCATTGAGGGGAAGGGTTGTTACGCTATTGGTGACAGCGTGTTGTCCGTGTTGCAGATGGTGGAAGGCGATGGCATCATTACGTGCTATCGGCATTGAGGGGAAGGGTTGTTACGCTATTGGTGACAGCGTGTTGTCCGTGTTGCAGATGGTGGAAGGCTATGGCATCATTACGTGCTATCGGCATTGAGGGGAAGGGTTGTTACGCTATTGGTGACAGCGTGTTGTCCGTGTTGCAGATGGTGGAAGGCGACGGCATCATTACGTGCTATCGGCATTGAGGGGAAGGGTTGTTACGCTATTGGTGACAGCGTGTTGTCCGTGTTGCAGATGGTGGAAGGCTATGGCATCATTACGTGCTATCGGCATTGAGGGGAAGGGTTGTTACGCTATTGGTGACAGCGTGATGTCCGTGTTGCAGATGGTGGAAGGCGATGGCATCATTACGTGCTATCGGCATTGAGGGGAAGGGTTGTTACGCTATTGGTGACAGCCTGTTGTCCATGTTGCAGATGGTGGAAGGTGATGGCATCATTACGTGCTATCGGCATTGAGGGGAAGGGTTGTTACGCTATTGGTGACAGCGTGTTGTCCATGTTGCAGATGGTGGAAGGCGATGGCATCATTACGTGCTATCGGCATTGAGGGGAAGGGTTGTTACGCTATTGGTGACAGCGTGTTGTCCATGTTGCAGATGGTGGAAGGCGATGGCATCATTACGTGCTATCGGCATTGAGGGGAAGGGTTGTTACGCTATTGGTGACAGCGTGTTGTCCGTGTTGCAGATGGTGGAAGGCGATGGCATCATAACGTGCTATCGGCATTGAGGGGAAGGGTTGTTACGCTATTGGTGACAGCGTGTTGTCCGTGTTGCAGATGGTGGAAGGCTATGGCATCATTACGTGCTATCGGCATTGAGGGGAAGGGTTGTTACGCTATTGGTGACAGCGTGTTGTCCGTGTTGCAGATGGTGGAAGGCGATGGCATCATTACGTGCTATCGGCATTGAGGGGAAGGGTTGTTACGCTATTGGTGACAGCGTGTTGTCCGTGTTGCAGATGGTGGAAGGCGATGGCATCATTACGTGCTATTGGCATTGAGGGGAAGGGTTGTTACGCTATTGGTGACAGCGTGTTGTCCGTGTTGCAGATGGTGGGAGGCGATGGCATCATTACGTGCTATCGGCATTGAGGGGAAGGGTTGTTACGCTATTGGTGACAGCGTGTTGTCCGTGTTGCAGATGGTGGAAGGCGATGGCATCATTACGTGCTATCGGCATTGAGGGGAAGGGTTGTTACGCTATTGGTGACAGCGTGTTCTCCGTGTTGCAGATGGTGGAAGGCGACGGCATCATTACGTGCTATCGGCATTGAGGGGAAGGGTTGTTACGCTATTGGTGACAGCGTGTTCTCCGTGTTGCAGATGGTGGAAGGCGACGGCATCATTACGTGCTATCGGCATTGAGGGGAAGGGTTGTTACGCTATTGATGACAGCGTGTTGTCCGTGTTGCAGATGGTGGAAGGCGATGGCATCATTACGTGCTATCGGCATTGAGGGGAAGGGTTGTTACGCTATTGGTGACAGCGTGTTGTCCGTGTTGCAGATGGTGGAAGGCGATGGCATCATTACCTGCTATCGGCATTGAGGGGAAGGGTTGTTACGCTATTGGTGACAGCGTGTTGTCCGTGTTGCAGATGGTGGAAGGCGATGGCATCATTACGTGATATCGGCATTGAGGGGAAGGGTTGTTACGCTATTGGTGACAGCGTGTTGTCCGTGTTGCAGATGGTGGAAGGCGATGGCATCATTACGTGCTATCGGCATTGAGGGGAAGGGTTGCTACGCTATTGGTGACAGCGTGTTGTCCATGTTGCAGATGGTGGAATGCGATGGCATCATTACGTGCTATCGGCATTGAGGGGAAGGGTTGCTACGCTATTGGTGACAGCGTGTTGTCCGTGTTGCAGATGGTGGAAGGCGATGGCATCATTACGTGCTATCGGCATTGAGGGGAAGGGTTGTTACGCTATTGGTGACAGCGTGTTGTCCGTGTTGCAGATGGTGGAAGGCGATGGCATCATTACGTGCTATCGGCATTGAGGGGAAGGGTTGCTACGCTATTGGTGACAGCGTGTTGTCCATGTTGCAGATGGTGGAAGGCGATGGCATCATTACGTGCTATCGGCATTGAGGGGAAGGGTTGTTACGCTATTGGTGACAGCGTGTTGTCCGTGTTGCAGATGGTGGAAGGCGATGGCATCATTACGTGCTATCGGCATTGAGGGGAAGGGTTGTTACGCTATTGGTGACAGCGTGTTGTCTGTGTTGCAGATGGTGGAAGGCGATGGCATCATTACGTGCTATCGGCATTGAGGGGAAGGGTTGTTACGCTATTGGTGACAGCGTGTTGTCCGTGTTGCAGATGGTGGAAGGCTATGGCATCATTACGTGCTATCGGCATTGAGGGGAAGGGTTGTTACGCTATTGGTGACAGCGTGTTGTCCGTGTTGCAGATGGTGGAAGGCTATGGCATCATTACGTGCTATCGGCATTGAGGGGAAGGGTTGTTACGCTATTGGTGACGGCGTGTTGTCCGTGTTGCAGATGGTGGAAGGCGATGGCATCATTACGTGCTATCGGCATTGAGGGGAAGGGTTGTTACGCTATTGGTGACAGGGTGTTCCGTGTTGCAGATGGTGGAAGGCGATGGCATCATTACGTGCTATCGGCATTGAGGGTAAGGGTTGTTACGCTATTGGTGACAGCGTGTTGTCCGTGTTGCAGATGGTGGAAGGCGATGGCATCATTACGTGCTATCGGCATTGAGGGTAAGGGTTGTTACGCTATTGGTGACAGCGTGTTGTCCGTGTTGCAGATGGTGGAAGGCGATGGCATCATTACGTGCTATCAGCATTGAGGGGAAGGGTTGTTACGCTATTGGTGACAGCGTGTTGTCCGTGTTGCAGATGGTGGAAGGCGATGGCATCATTACGTGCTATCGGCATTGAGGGGAAGGGTTGTTACGCTATTGGTGACAGCGTGTTGTCCGTGTTGCAGATGGTGGAAGGCGACGGCATCATTACGTGCTATCGGCATTGAGGGGAAGGGTTGTTACGCTATTGGTGACAGCGTGTTGTCCGTGTTGCAGATGGTGGAAGGCGACGGCATCATTACGTGCTATCGGCATTGAGGGGAAGGGTTGTTACGCTAGTGGTGACAGCATGTTGTCCGTGTTGCAGATGGTGGAAGGCGATGGCATCATTACGTGCTATCGGCATTGAGGGGAAGGGTTGTTACGCTATTGGTGACAAGCGTGTTGTCCGTGTTGCAGATGGTGGAAGGCGATGGCATCATTACGTGCTATCGGCATTGAGGGGAAGGGTTGTTACGCTATTGGTGACAGCGTGTTGTCCGTGTTGCAGATGGTGGAAGGCGATGGCATCATTACGTGCTATCGGCATTGAGGGGAAGGGTTGTTACGCTATTGGTGACAGCGTGTTGTCCGTGTTGCAGATGGTGGAAGGCGATGGCATCATTACGTGCTATCGGCATTGAGGGGAAGGGTTGTTACGCTATTGGTGACAGCGTGTTGTCCGTGTTGCAGATGGTGGAAGGCGATGGCATCATTACGTGCTATCGGCATTGAGGGGAAGGGTTGTTACGCTATTGGTGACAGCGTGTTGTCCGTGTTGCAGATGGTGGAATGTGATGGCATCATTACGTGCTATCGGCGTTGAGGGGAAGGGTTGTTACGCTATTGGTGACAGCGTGTTGTCCGTGTTGCAGATGGTGGAAGGCGATGGCATCATAACGTGCTATCGGCATTGAGGGGAAGGGTTGTTACGCTATTGGTGACAGCGTGTTGTCCGTGTTGCAGATGGTGGAAGGCGATGGCATCATTACGTGCTATCGGCATTGAGGGGAAGGGTTGTTACGCCATTGGTGACAGCGTGTTGTCCGTGTTGCAGATGGTGGAAGGCGATGGCATCATTACGTGCTATCGGCATTGAGGGGAAGGGTTGTTACGCTATTGGTGACAGCGTGTTGTCCGTGTTGCAGATGGTGGAAGGCGATGGCATCATTACGTGCTATCGGCATTGAGGGGAAGGGTTGTTACGCTATTGGTGACAGCGTGTTGTCCGTGTTGCAGATGGTGGAAGGCTATGGCATCATTACGTGCTATCGGCATTGAGGGGAAGGGTTGTTACGCTATTGGTGACAGCGTGTTGTCCGTGTTGCAGATGGTGGAATGTGATGGCATCATTACGTGCTATCGGCGTTGAGGGGAAGGGTTGTTACGCTATTGGTGACAGCGTGTTGTCCGTGTTGCAGATGGTGGAAGGCGATGGCATCATAACGTGCTATCGGCATTGAGGGGAAGGGTTGTTACGCTATTGGTGACAGCGTGTTGTCCGTGTTGCAGATGGTGGAAGGCGATGGCATCATTACGTGATATCGGCATTGAGGGGAAGGGTTGTTACGCTATTGGTGACAGCGTGTTGTCCGTGTTGCAGATGGTGGAAGGCGATGGCATCATTACGTGCTATCGGCATTGAGGGGAAGGGTTGTTACGCTATTGGTGACAGCGTGTTGTCCGTGTTGCAGATGGTGGAATGTGATGGCATCATTACGTGCTATCGGCGTTGAGGGGAAGGGTTGTTACGCTATTGGTGACAGCGTGTTGTCCGTGTTGCAGATGGTGGAAGGCGATGGCATCATAACGTGCTATCGGCATTGAGGGGAAGGGTTGTTACGCTATTGGTGACAGCGTGTTGTCCGTGTTGCAGATGGTGGAAGGCGATGGCATCATTACGTGATATCGGCATTGAGGGGAAGGGTTGTTACGCTATTGGTGACAGCGTGTTGTCCGTGTTGCAGATGGTGGAAGGCGACGGCATCATTACGTGCTATCGGCATTGAGGGGAAGGGTTGTTACGCTATTGGTGACAGCGTGTTGTCCGTGTTGCAGATGGTGGAAGGCGATGGCATCATTACGTGCTATCGGCATTGAGGGGAAGGGTTGTTACGCTATTGGTGACAGCGTGTTGTCCGTGTTGCAGATGGTGGAAGGCGATGGCATCATTACGTGCTATTGGCATTGAGGGGAAGGGTTGTTACTCTAGTGGTGACAGCGTGTTGTCCGTGTTGCAGATGGTGGAAGGCGATGGCATCATTACGTGCTATCGGCATTGAGGGAGAGGGTTGTTACGCTATTGGTGACAGCGTGTTGTCCGTGTTGCAGATGGTGGAAGGCGACGGCCTGCCGTTGCAGATCTGTCAGCCGTGCTTCAAGCGGATCAACGATTGGTTCAGCTACAAGCAGCTGTGCTACTCGTCCGACACCAAGTTCAGGGCGCTGGCGGCAGCCATGGAAACAGAACCGCCGGTAATATTCTACACAAATTACCTGTTACTCCCCATCCTGGTGGCTTCACTCCGTTGCTTGGTCAGCTAAGGCACCGCTTCAGAGACTGAATCACCTTTGGGCTTGGGTTTGAGTCCCACATGAGCCATAAGATCTTGTAAATGTCCTTTCACTCATCATCACTCAATGTCTGTCATAATCACCTGCTCATTTGCACCCCTGTATAACCTAGCTGTGGGTGAGGTAATCAAGTATACAGTCAATTAATCAATCCTAATCCTGGAAACTGACCACTAGAGGATCTGGCCATTGACGACCTGATATCATCATGAAATAACTAGGGCTGTTTCTGAGTCCGAGTTGAATCTGAAGGAAGGTTCACTAGCCTCGATTCGAATCCAAGTCTTCACCGTAAGAATGTAATAAACAATAGAATGGGACAATTAGATACGAGTGCAACTCCGAATTCCAGCCTAACCATAATACCTGTACTGTTACTGATGTATAAATAGTTTAGTTGATAATATCTGTCTTTGTTTTGTCCAGGGTCACTTATTCAAGCTGAATTCCAAGAGTTCCGCAAAACCGCCAAAACCGCCAAAACGACAGCAACCTAAGACTAAGAAAACAAGTACAAAAACGTCGGCCAAAACGAGAGCAGCTGAAGAATTGCCGGAGGTTGAAACTAGGCTAATTCGTGTTAAAGAAGAGGTACAAGAATATCCCTCGGAACAGTTGGACAGTGAAGAGTGCAGTGGAAACCACACTTTGCCTTTTGAAAACGTCAACGTAAAACTTGAAAGCGAGGAATTAAGACAATTCGCAACGACCATTGCTAACGTAGAAGATATTGAAAGTTTTGAAGAACCGACAATAAAGTTAGAGATTTGTGAAAACGATATCAACACATTGTGTGGTGACCCGTTGGCTTCAGAAACAATAGAAAGTGGGACGTTACGTCCTGAACCTTTGTCGCGTATAGTTCCTAGCGCCCCTCGTGTTCCCTTGTGTCCGTCATCTCGGCCGAGTGCAGTTCCCTGCGGCTCGCTGGACCAACTCTCGGCTCCAGAAGTACTTGGCGATGCCCCAGCAGCCTCTCGTAGCGCCCCTCGTGTTCCCTTGTGTCCGTCACTTCGGCCGAGTGCAGTTCCCTGCGGCTCGCTGGACCAACTCTCGGCTCCAGAAGTACCTGGCGATGCCCCAGCAGCCTCTCGTAGCGTACTCTCCTGCGGTACGAATCCTCTACACCCAGGCGATACAACTGTGCTTCTTCCTCCCACGCCCGAGACTGCACTGAGAGACCTATCAGATCTCAAGAGGCAAGCAAGCCATCAACTTATTTCTACGGCCACGGAGAATCCCAGCAAAAGGCAGAAAACCGATATATAGACCTTAGAAGTGGATTGAAAGTCGAGACGTTTGCTTGTGAATTGTCATGAAATGAACTCCATTTTCTTACAAGAATCTGATGATGAACTTAATGTGAAGTGCCTTACACTGTAAGATTACGAAATAGTTATTTTAATTGTGCGATTCTAAGATGTTATGTTGAACAATGCTTTCTGTTGGAGGAAGTTTCTGCAGAGTTCCTGTCAACTGTTTCAAAGTTATTCTTATTCTTATCATGATTATTTGTGTCACAATGATGGTCACACAGTACATACTTGGTTTATAATCACTATTAATGTTGTATGATTGTGAGGCTTCAAGATCGAGGTGTACGTAGAGCAGTTGTATACTACCTCGATCTACCTTGTATAGCAGGCAGACAAAGAGAAACGGTCAATCTTTGCATAGGCCTACTAAACTTATATTTTCATTCTCATGCTCTTTTTCTCACTTAATATAGTGGTCTTTTTCCATCCCATTCTTTAAATAAAAACTATTACCAGTACTTCATCTTCATGTCTTGACGATTTATCTATCTCTCCACGTAATAAGGTTCCCACTTAACCTCTGTGAAATGTGTTCCTTCCTACCGTACCTCTTGAGTTGTCACGTCCATCAAGGACAGGTCCGAGTGGGGGCTTCCCGCCGTTTCTCAGTGAAGCATTGGGCCACTGTTTGGTGACGGTCATAAATTTTATGAAATGAAATCAAACCAGAATATTCAACAAATTCTACTGGACAAACAAAATTATCAGTTAGTATTGCATTGTTACATAGAACGTAGTTTTTTCAGCTCACCACGTAATTACACTAGTATCTTGAAAAGTATTAGTTGGTAGATAAAAATATTATTGTTATCCCTGCATAATGCTGGAACATAGAAAGCTAATGACTTCCTCACTCCTTGGGCACAATTTCACAAACTATTGGTCAACCATTGAATACTGTTGTAGGTAACATTAGTGTTGATAATAGATTGGGAATGAACCACATTCAAGTTACGTAGGATTGGAAACAGCTGACTATTCAAGGTAGAGTTGACTAAACCTATGGTAGTCATATCGCATGTTTGAATCCTCCATCTTGCAGAATACCACGTGGTGACAGCGGTGGGATGACATATCAACTACCATAGGATTGAAATCTGGTTCATGGCTGCTCTTCTGACTCGGTCAGCTGACACTCGGGAAGACGCCCAAGTCAAACAGCCCGGGTTCGAAACAAAATTATGTAAACATCAAATTCATCCACTTATTTGTACCTCCAACCAACTCCCAAATAACCTAGCAGCAGGTCCGGACTTAAAAATCCAGCACCCCTAGGCTGAACCTAGTTCAGCGGCCCTATACTTATTTTCAAAATGTGGGTAAGACTAGTGTAAAAAATAAATGTAAAAAATCTTTCGGTCAATATGAAAGCCAAGTGACACGTCAACGTCTTTCCGCTTGTTACTCGACATTATACCAATGATGACTTACTTGGTAACGGAATATTTATACGACAGGGTGCGACTTACTTGGGGTGAAGTCCTAGAAAGAAATACCAGGGCATGGTTCAGCAATATATCAGTTGATTCACTAGCCCCGCAGGGAATTTTTGGAAATATCATTTTTTTATTATTATATTCTGTAAGTTGTAGATATTGGCCAATTTTGTTGTAGTGCTAATCGTTAATGAGAATATGTATGGGAATAATAATGAAAATAAGTTTGTAATACTTTTGGTTTCATTTTTGACTAGGCCTAAATGATGTAACTTTGTTTTGAATTTTTGATACCATTTCATTTTATTTGGAACAAAAATATGGGAGCCTTGAAGAGCCCAAGCGCCCCCTGGGCTCTTGCGCCCCTAGGCTTCAACCTTGCCAGCCTGTGCGTAAATCCGAGCCTGCCTAGCAGTTGGTGGTGTCATTGAGCAAAAAAAGAAAGAAATTCAACCGTCGCACAAACGTGATACAGTAGGTATATGAAACGCCAACTCTCCTGTAAATCGTGGACAGCTGTTGTCATTACTGAAGAATGGCAACAATGCCAGAAATGCACGAGAGATTTGAAAATTCTTCATGTCTGGAATTGCAAGTCCGTACATCTGAGGTAAACAAGTCATTATATTGAATGGGTACCGGACCATTCTTCAATACTATACACTGCCCCACTACAGTATCTGCAAAATATCAGTTCCGAGATATCTAAATAAACATATCTCCGTCTTTACGTCAGTGTACTTGAAGATTTTTGGGAAATGTAGTTCCGTTATGATGGGAGGGGGGGGGGGGGGGGGGGGGGAAAGATGTGGTAGTAGAAAAGGAAGTGGGGCAAATTGGAAGAGAAGTTGAGGACTTGTATTACTAGGTTGAAGGAGTTGAAGTTGGGAGTGTGGAGTGGATGGTGGAAGATGAGGGTGGGGAATGGGCTTGGGAGTAGTGCTGAGCATAATGGTGAGGAATAATGGTAAAGGTACTCGGTGTTAGGCAGGATGAAGCTAGAGCCAAGGGTGGGAGGTAATGGGAGACAGAAGAGGGAATAAATCTGAAAGTGCGCTTCCTCGACAGACTCGCTCGGGTTATTGGGGAGTTATTATTAAAATTTGATTATTAAAAAATTGTGGAAAAATAAAAATTGTCAAGTATGTAAGATGAGAATAAAATGAGTTTGAAATGAATTAATGAATTTGAGCACAAAAAGAACATACTAAAAAACAACATGATACATTCGTATCAAATAAAATGTGGGGTGACTGCGACTGGCATCAACTTAGCCTCTCACATTGAATTTGCAGTTGGCCCCCAACTAAAAATCGGTATCTGCACAGAACACTTTCGCAGTATACATTTCAGCACAAAACTAGCACATTTCATGAAAAATACACATTTCTCAAATGTGTTTGTATTTATTTTCGTGCCGTGGACCAGCACATTGTACTGTGGAAGTATGTGATGAGGTGCGAGGTTAGATTGTCACTGACACTAAAAGTAGCACTGTAATAATTTGACTAGATATTTATTTACACTGATGAATAGAATACATGAATGTGAATCGAGACATCTGACTGTCCCAATGAAGTGTGATGTTCACATGATGACTGTCAACTGGCAACTCACCACCGCAGGCAACACACAGCACTCATCTTCCACGACTCGGCGCTCAACCATAGCGCCCATCGGCCACGGCTGCGCTCAACCATAGCGCCCATTGACCATGACTGCGCTCAACCATAGCGCCCATCGGCCACGACTGCGCTCGACCATAGCGCCCGTCGGCCACGGCTGCGCTCAACCATAGCGCCCATCGGCCACGACTGCGCTCAACCATAGCGCCCATCGACCACGGCTGCGCTCAACCATAGCGCCCATCGGCCACGACTGCGCTCAACCATAGCGCCCATCGGCCACGGCTGCACTCAACCATAGCGCCCATCGGCCACGACTACGCTCAACCATAGCGCCCCTTGGCCACGACTGCGCTCAACCATAGCGCCCATCGGCCACGACTGCGCTCAACCATAGCGCCCATCGGCCACGGCTGCACTCAACCATAGCGCCCCTTGGCCACGACTGCGCTCAACCATAGCGCCCATCAGCCACGACTGCGCTCAACCATAGCGCCCATCGGCCACGACTGCGCTCAACCATAGCGCCCATCGGCCACGGCTGCACTCAACCATAGCGCCCATCGGCCACAGCTGCGCTCAACCACAGCGCCCATCGGCCACGACTACGCTCAACCATAGCGCCCCTTGGCCACGACTGCGCTCAACCATAGCGCCCATCGGCCACGGCTGCGCTCAACCATAGCGCCCATCGGCCACGACTGCGCTCAACCATAGCGCCCATCGGCCACGACTGCGCTCAACCATAGCGCCCATCGGCCACGACTGCGCTCAACCATAGCGCCCATCGGCCACGGCTGCACTCAACCATAGCGCCCATCGGCCACAGCTGCGCTCAACCACAGCGCCCATCGGCCACGACTACGCTCAACCATAGCGCCCATCGGCCACGACTGCGCTCAACCATAGCGCCCATCGGCCACGGCTGCGCTCAACCATAGCGCCCATCGGCCACGACTGCGCTCAACCATAGCGCCCATCGGCCACGACTGCGCTCAACCATAGCGCCCATCGGCCAAGACTGCGCTCAACCATAGCGCCCATCGGCCACGGCTGCACTCAACCATAGCGCCCATCGGCCACAGCTGCGCTCAACCACAGCGCCCATCGGCCACGACTACGCTCAACCATAGCGCCCCTTGGCCACGACTGCGCTCAACCATAGCGCCCGTCGGCCACGACTGCGCTCAACACATAACATCCATCGGCCACGACTGTAGTGTGTTGAGCGCCGAGTTGTGGCCGACAGGCGCTATGTGTTGAGCGCAGTCGTGACCGATGGGCGCTGTGGTTGAGCGCAGTCGTGGCCGATGGGCGCTGTGGTTGAGCGCAGCCGTGGTCGATGGGCGCTATGGTTGAGCGCAGCCGTGGCCGATGGGCGCTGTGGTTGAGCGCAGCCGTGGTCGATGGGCGCTATGGTTGAGCGCAGCCGTGGCCGATGGGCGCTATGGTTGAGCGCAGTCGTGGCCGATGGGCGCTATGGTTGAGCGCAGCCGTGGCCGATGGGCGCTATGGTTGAGCGCAGCCGTGGCCGATGGGCGCTATGGTTGAGCGCAGTCGTGGCCGATGGGCGCTATGGTTGAGCGCAGCCGTGGCCGATGGGCGCTATGGTTGAGCGCCGAGTCGTGGAAGATGAGTGCTGTGTGTTGCCTGCGGTGGTGAGTTGCCAGTTGCCAACACTGTGAGTGAGTGTTGGTAACAGTTGCTGGTTGATTTGTTACGCAGGTGATGAATGTATGAATGATTTAGAACACTCGCACTTATCACTCGTTTCCTTGTTCTCTTGTTTGATCACGTCGGGGTCACCACTGTGGGAATTGATGATGATGGAGAGTCCCTTGCAGGATTTCCCTGTCTGACTTATGCTAGGAATTTCCCCTGAGTGATCAACCTCAGGAATTCCCTACAGTACAAAGTATGGGTATTATTATTATTATTATTATTATTATTATTAACTCTTGCAGTTGCACATAAATGCGCGGTGGCAAGTTCCCTATCAATCCTATCCTATCGCCTCCCTAACCTTCTGACGGAATAGCTTCAACCCTATTTCATCCTCCTCAAGTATACTTCTACTAAGCCCATTCCAATCCCTACCTGTCCTATTCAAGAAAGAGAACTTACCGACATCTAATCTAGCCCCCTTTATAACTACT
Organism: Brachyptera risi; assembly: GCA_964007535.1. Taxonomy (NCBI): domain Eukaryota; kingdom Metazoa; phylum Arthropoda; class Insecta; order Plecoptera; family Taeniopterygidae; genus Brachyptera; species Brachyptera risi. The sequence continues at coordinate 764,552 of OZ023331.1, forward strand.
GCTCTATCATGACTTCGCCTACCCCCATACCCTGACTCATTCCTTACAATCAACCTATTCAACTCTCCCCAGCCCCCTTCTCCTTCCATTACCCTGAAGAAATTACAGATCCGATCCTCCTTTCTCCGTATTTCCAATTCCCGCCATCCCAAGTCTCGGATCATCTCAGATGGACTCTCCAATATTCTCACCCTCTCCCCCCTTTCATTCTCCCCCCATTTCCACCTCCTAACCCTACCTGTAACCCTTCTAACTGCAATCCTTTGCACCCTTTCCACATCCCTTATCTCACCTAATCTATAAGGATCCCAAACTGAACTAGCATATTCCACCATGGGACGCACTAACGAGAAATAAGCCTTTTCCTTTATCTTCATACTTGTCCCCCTAAGCTGCCTCATTACAAAGTTTAGTGCATTTATACTCTTTTTTACTATTCTCTCAATCTGACTCCCCCACCCTAGACGTCTATCAAATACCACCCCCAAGTACTTGTAATTTTCCACTGACTCAAGTGACTTCCCTCCTACATCATACACTACATCAGCCCTCACTCTCCTCCTACCAAAGGTGACTAACTTACACTTCCCTTCATTTAACCCCATCTTGTTCAACTGAACCCAACAATTAAGTGCCGTCAAATCTGCCTGAATAGCTACTACATCCTCCTCTGTATTGATTTCCCTATAAACCACACAATCATCTGCAAATAACCTTATTCTCGAATTAACAACCCTAGTCAGATCATCTATATATAAATCAAATAATAACGGACCTAGCACACTACCCTGTGGAACTCCTGACGTAACCTTAACCTCACTTGAAACCTCCGAACCTACTCGAACCGTTTGAACTCTATCCTGAAGAAAGTTTCCAATCCAATTAACTAACCCAGCATTCCCAATGGACAGTTTTAACTTCCCTAATAGTATAGAGTGATCTACCTTGTCGAAAGCCTTTTCAAAATCTAAAAACACTGCATCAATACAGCCCCCCTTGTCTACTACCCCTGCCAGCTCTTCCGCAAAACCTAACAACTGTGTCTCACATGAATACCCCTTCCTAAACCCATGCTGCACTTCCGAAATACCCCTATGTTCATCTACTTTCTCCATTATTCTCTTTATAACTACCCTTTCCATCATCTTACATACATGTGACGTTAAACTGATTCCCCTGTAGTTGTCTACCCTGCCCCTTTGCCCTCCCTTTGAAATTGGAACCACCTCCGCTTTTTTCCAATCTTGCGGTACTCTACCTGCTGTGAGTGAGGCTTGGAACAACCTTAGCAAATAACCTACAACCCCCCTACCCGCTAATTTCAGGAGATCGCTTTGCACCCCATCTATGCCTGGTGACTTCCCACTTTTTAGTTTCCTCAATACATTCCACACTTCCCCCTCTGTAAGCAGGACTTCTTCCCCCTCCCCCTCCAGTGTTGTTTCTCCCTCCCCTATAAATCCAGTCACATTGAACACTTCCCCGTAGAATCTATTTAATGCTGCTGCCTTCTCCTTATCCGTTTTCCACTCATTCCCTCCCTGATCAACTAAGGTGGGCAACTCCTTACTACTACCCTTCTGACTAGAAACAAACCTGTACATTCTATTCCAGCTACCCTGTACATCACGTTCATTAAACATACCACCCATGAAGTTTTCTTTCGCCTCCCTCTTAGCCTTGTTTAAGTCCCGCCTCAGGTCCCTGATCGCTTCCTTTCTCTCCCCTGACTCCCTCAATTTCCTACTCATCTTTCTACCCTTTCTCTTAAGCCTCCTAACTGTACTATTATAGTAGGCAGGATCTGCATTTGCCTGCAACACCTTATAGGGAACCAACATATCTCTAACCTCCTCATATACTTTCCGAAAATTGAACCACAGACCTTCAACATCACGCTTGTCTATCTCACACCACTTCTCAAACCTATCCTCAAAAGCTTTTTGAACCTCTCTTGCCTGCACCCTTTTGTACCCCCAAACTTTCTTCCCAACGTTATCGGTTTGAACCGGAGCTAAAGCTAAGCTGACTATAGGTACCCGATGATCGCTAATGCCATCAACAATCACTGTTTTTGCCCACAACTCACTCGGCCTGACTAACACTACGTCTAGAATATTTGTACCCCCTAACCTTCTACTCCTGGTTCCCTCCTCCACAACCTGATGAAAACCTTCGTTTAATATGCCCGTAACGATGTTTTGCATTACTCCCCTCCCTTGTTCTCTACCTCCTACCTCCCATCTTACGTTAGGCATGTTCAAATCTCCCGCTATAATTAAACTCTCTACATTATCCCTAGCACTAAGCCTATCCTCTAAGCAATGAAGCAGTCCTAAATCCCCCCCCGGAGGCCTATATGCTGCGATTACCTCAAGAGACTGTTTGCCTACTGTTATCTTCATTCCCATCATCTCTGCTTCCTCTTCCTTCCAGAGCACTGTCCCCTGAATACCTCTTTTAACTGCTACCATTACCCCCCCTCCATGCCTATCCCTATCTCTTCTATGCAATGTGTAACGATCTATAGTTAATTCACTTTCTGTAAAACCCCCTCCCAACCATGTCTCTACTGCCACCACCACTTCTGGCTGGTACAATTCTAATAGCGTTCTAAATTCATCCACCTTATCGTATAATCGTATAATAATAATATCGTATATAATAATAATATACGATATGGTATCGTATAATAATAGTATATTAGTAATAATAGTTGAAATAATGAATAGGTAAAATAAAAATAAAATAAGCATGAGTATAACGTTAAGGAATATTTACAGTTTTGAGGAGAGTAAGTTGAGGGGGAGTGGGGTTGTAATGGGCTGGCACCAACCTCCCCCCTCACACCCCACCCACATTCCCAGAAACGGTATCAGCACAAAACTATTTTTCAACAGCACTAAACGGGCACATGTGACTTGCCAATCACGTCAGAAATACACATTTCAAAAATTCAAATGTGGGAGGGTAAAAGTGAGCTAAAGGCTAAATCTGGGCTGGCCGGTTGGGACGAGACTCCTGAGACAGGAAGCCATGATGAAAATCGAGAAATAAAGATGGACGGCTAATGTCAGTGTGACATGAGAATGAACGTATATCTTGCGTGTATAGTTTTATTATTGTAAAAACAGCTAGGCCAGAAGCTGTTACAACCGTACGTACTTGTCGTATTTGTGTCTTGGAGAATAAAGTGGGCATAGAGCCCACCATAGAACTACTACCGGTACATCAATTGACACTTAAAAGGGGCCGGCCTAGTCCTGTTGTCAAGGCTACAATGCCAACAAATTGCGGCTTCTATTCGTAAATTGTGAATCCAATTGAAGCCTTCACGCATTGCTGAATTTGAAGCGTGAATTACAGGTTAGTGAAAATACTGGTAAAATTTCAATGCTAGCTGTATCTTTCAATGATACATTTCAATGAGCACTTTCAATGGGCCTAGTTCAGGCACTGACACTGGGCAAGAGGTGTGTTTACCATCAGAAGGACATTTAGCAGCTAAGTTCTTCGACTTGCAAAACTGGCAAATAACATTCATTGGGCCGCAGTCATCCGCTTGTACTCGGCGCTCGGTGCAAATCGCTTGACTTGGACGCTCTCGGGCTAAACGTGTCGACATCGGGTTCTCGGCGCGTTTGCGATTGATGTCAAGATCTTGAATGCAGGCCAACCGGTTGACTGCTGCATTTGCTTCTTGCCGAGCTTGCAATGGTTGTGAAGTCTGTTGAGTACCGGTACGAAATATGCATTGGGCTTCCGTGTTACTTGCACGAACGTCATTAAGCGATTCTGGCTCTGATTCTTTTGATAGCCATCTTACCTCTTTCTCTCTCTCTCTCATGGGCCTTCCAACGCTTTCTCGCTATGGTTTTTTCGTCATTGTCCGTTGAGTACAATATCCAATGAATAATCAAAATTTTATATCAAAATATTATGTAAATTTATATTTTAACTAACAGAGTGCTTATTACCACGTGACGTTTTGAGAGTCGAAACGTTACGTGGCAGTAACAATGATAATTGCTGTCACATAACGTTTTGGTTTTGAAGATGGTGGATGTGTGTTTTACAGTTGCTGACCGAGCAAACAATGTTTATTGCAATTAACGTTCATCTTCTAGGCCTAGTCTTACCTTCCCACAATTACGTCCTGGATCCAAAGATACAAGGTCAAAATCATATCAAAACCTACGTTTTGACAGTCTTCTGTCAAAACATACGTTCTGACAGGTCAGTTTTAGCTAGGCCTATGGGCCTATCACACAACACTTAGTAATCCATTGTTTTTACCGTAGGTTTAACAAGTTTACCACATATAAATCAAGTGTTCCATGATCAAAAACAGAAACCTGAACTATTTTACAACCTTTCTATATTAATAATCACAATCAGTAGACGCTGCGTGGGCCTGGAAAGGAAACATTGTTTGCTCGGTCAGCAGCTGTAAAACACACCTGACAACGTATATTACAACTGAAACCTATGAAAAAACACTCCAAAAACATTATGAACCAACAAGATCACCAATCACAGGCAGCCATCTTGCAACAAGACGTCAAGAACTTACCAATTTCATACGTCTACTATATAGCTAACATCCAGGCTCACCAACCCACTCGAAAGCACACCAACAGCCTTGGGCTTACATATTCCCAAATACCGTAGTGACAATGATACTCTAAAACACGACGTTTTTCAAACAATTCCCTGCGAGGCTGTGGTGGGGGACACCCCCCAGTATCCGCGCGTAACCCACCTCTTTATAACGACGTCAAGCTCAACAAACACGACTCGCAACCCATCACGACAAATAACGAACTGACGACTGACGGGGACACATGCAACCACGTGCACCCCACATTCACAAAACAGGTTGGCAACACTGAAACCCGACAAAACCAACCAATCACAACAGTAGCTAGATACGTCATCCCAGCTGTGACATCATAACAAAACAGGGCTGAAAGAACGTGATATCAGAAAATCGCAACATTAAAGTAAGTCGCAAACAGACAAAACATAACAATTAACCTTAACCGTAAGGTTAATCCAAAATACACTTCAAACCAGCAACTACAAGAAAGCACCAATATTACGCACAAAATATAAAACGTGAATTTGGTACCGAGTAACACAAAATTACCGGCAATTATCACATACCGTATATACCTCAGCCTTGGACTGTGTGTTAATTTCGGATAGATAGGCCTACTTGTAATATTTTATCTTTAAAAAAATTATCAAACAGAGGGACAGCATTTCAGCACTTTTTTTGATGACCCATATATGCCTATACCTATATATACCTATATGTATATCATATACATATGATGCAGTTCTTGTGTTGGTGGTTTTGGATTCATCAAAGAATGGGAAATTTATTTATTTATTCACCATTTTTTTAAAAATGCATTTATTCAAAATGCACTTTACCAGTACTGTTTGCTGATGATTGTTCCTCAAAACTATACTGTTTCATGTCCGGGTGTGTCAGCTGTAATAAAATGTATCCCGGAAACCACATTGACACTGTGACACTTGCGGTGGATTGTTACCGTACTTGAGTATGTTTGTCATGTGACATACATGTGAAAACCTCATGTTAAACATGACGTTGCATCCGGTGGAAGTCAATACCGACATCTGACGGCACAGAATCAATAAACACAATTACGTACTATCACTTCAAAAAATAGCCTGTTTGTGATTGCAAATGATTCATAAGGTATCCAGCAGAATCAGAAGACCGGTATAATGTCTGGAATTGAGAATTGCCCGGATCTGTTGGATCTGTTGTGTGGGAACGCACCAACTCCTGTATCCATATCCGGCGTCCCTGACACGCGGACACACACACACACACAGAACTGGGCTATCCTATGTATAATTACGTAGGCCTATATGTTGTGTCAATCAGGCAAAGGGCAAATAGGTTTGATCACGAAGATGAGAACTATTCACAGACCCACACAGCCGAGGCGGGCGTGCCTGCAAAGCCAATAACACGGCTGTGTGAATATTTTTTTTTTTTTTTAATAACATCGAAACTTGATACAAAATCATTGTTCCCCAATTAAGGCTACATGGATGAAAGATAGGATCGTTTGGACGGGGCACCACAAGGGCGATCTTACCACTCCATTTTGATTATTTAAAACTAATGGTCTTCAACACCAGGACTGCGCTGTCTGTGACCATAATTTTTCGCCGTAGATAAAAGTCTTTCAGTACAAACACACGAATGTTGATATCTTCCACTTTGAACCAAGTCTCTTGGGCAATGATCACTTCTTTCCCTTGACAACAGATGTAAAATTGATCATTATACAAAATGCACAAATTAAATTAGTGATAGGCCTATAATGTTATAATTAGGCCTATCGCTCTACTAATTAATGGTCGTGGCCAATTAGTACTTCATCCAAGCATTTGCTTCGAGGACTGTGGGAAACCACGAAAAACCACGTCAGGATGGATAAAAAAGGTGTTTGTTGGTCTTACCAATTACCAATTTGAATATACCAATTAGTTTTATTTTATTTTCAATATAATATTTTGTAATTGTCAACCTGTTGGGACTGACAGGATGATACCTGTTTGACCATCTAATGGTTGTTTGTTCCGATCTCCTTGGTTCCAGCTTTGCCTCCGCTTGATCCTGCGGGAGAGAAGCAGGATGGACCCGGATCCTCTGAGCATGGTGAAGGTGGAGATAGATCCTGTGGACGAGGCACTGGAAGAGTCGGAATCAGGTAGCACACGTTGAGAACTATCACCAACAGGCTTCACTAAAACCCTGGGCCCAGATTCACAAAGAGTTGTATCTTATAACGTCGTAGCGCTACAACCGTAGTAAACTACAACCGACATACGACATCGTAACCACATCACGGTTGCATTCTTATTACCTATTCACAAAGAATTTTAAGGGAATTTCACCGTGGTGTTATCTTTGGCCCGAACTGTCCGTGCCGTTGCCGTGTGACGTCATTGTTTTCGACTGTCAACCAATGTGAGCAAAGAGCGGGATGTCAATTAGTTTGTAATAACGCGATATAAACATCAATTACTTGTTCCCTACAGCTAGATAATATTTAAAATCAAAATGAACGAACAAAATGTTTTATATACTTTTACTTTTGTTTTTTTCTAATTGTTGAAATTTTGTTGTTGATTCTCAAGAAGGCTTTACATTTTTTGTACCGCCAATGCTGTCAGCTGTCATCCGAGGTTCCCAAATGTGAGGTTAAGATTGAATATCAAGTATGATAATCGTAATTCTGATCGTTTCTTTACTCCCAACCTCTCTAGATTTTCATTTTCAATCTTCTGAATATGTACTAATTGAATTTGAGTGAGCCAAATCTCCAAATTCATCGAAATGAATTGCGAGGTGAGTGTTTTATCTTCACTAAAACCACTCGGGGCCGGTGATAACTTTATCACCAACTACTCTTAAAGTCTAACACCCGTTTGGTCAGCAGAGTCAAAAAGTAATTTTGAAATTAATTCTACATTGGGGAAATTTGAGTAAAGTTTTGTTGAACATGTGTTGTCTTGAATTAAAATCACATCAGAAACACTGTCATATTTTTTTGGCCAAAGTTACAGCGCTTTAATGAAATATTAAGTTGCTATTTTGACTTCATTTTAGTGAAAAATCAACTATTTTTCCTCTTAAAATGAGTGTGATTCATAAATGAGAACGGGTACCTATATTTATTTCTGCATAATTCTATTCGTAACATCTTCATCTACAATAAAACAAGTTTTTTGATTGAATGTCATTCCTTTTAGTATATTTTAATGATCTGTTGAATAATAAAAACGCATACAATTTGAAGGTTGTGTGTTAAATGATAGGGAAACATCCAGTATTTGAATTGATATATCTCAAAATTTATCCCGGTTAGCCTATCATCTGTTTTGATATTATTATCGAGCACATCAAAACGAATCGACTGACAAAAAATCATATTTTTTTCATGACCTTGAGGTAATGGAGGTTAGACCTTAAGACTTTTGCTTGAACTTTTTCGTGAATATGAGTTATAACCAAGTCTGGCAGTGAGTCCTGTAACGGTTGTGGTTTACGACGTCGTAAGAGAATATGAGTTATAACCAAGTCTGGCAGTGAGTCCTGTAACGGTTGTAGTTTACGACGTCGTAAGAGAATATGAGTTATGACCAAGTCTGGCAGTGAGTCCTGTAACGGTTGTGGTTTACGACGTCGTAAGAGAATATGAGTTATAACCAAGTCTGGCAGTGAGTCCTGTAACGGTTGTAGTTTACGACGTCGTAAGAGAATATGAGTTATAACCAAGTCTGGCAGTGAGTCCTGTAACGGTTGTAGTTTACGACGTCGTAAGAGAATATGAGTTATAACCAAGTCTGGCAGTGAGTCCTGTAACGGTTGTAGTTTACGACGTCGTAAGAGAATATGAGTTATAACCAAGTCTGGTAGTGAGTCCTGTAACGGTTGTGGTTCACGACGTCGTAAGAGATACAACTCTCTGTGAATCCAGGCCCTGGATTATTTTTTAAACCAACTTCATCTAGAGACAATTTATGTATACGTAATCAAAATGGCGTGAGAAATCCGCATGCCCCAAACAAATGAGTAGGCCTATTTATATTTTATTTAATTGCATTATCAGTATAAATATCCTTTTTCTTGAGTCTAGCTCATTTGATCCTTTCCACCGCATCTTGGATGCCGATATGCACTGCATGAAAGGTTCCAGTACTTGACGTATATAGACAGTATGCCGTCAAGTTTCCACAGAACAACAGTAGGTGGAGCAGCGATCGTTGGTTCTGAGGAAAGTAAGTCCAGGAAATGGAACGAGATTTAGAGGTGTGAGGAAGCGGCAAACCAACGCAACCCTCGGTGCGGCTTGTTTATCAACAAACAACCCTAATTATTGCAAATGAAGTGTTGTATCTGCGTAATTCGAGGCCTTCTCGGTGGAGAAACATTCAACAAATCTGAATTTCGTGGTTAAGAGTCCACGGGAGTCGATTTAGCGGAATATCAGTTTCTTGGTGATGACTTTTCAACAGAATGAGATATCAACATTCTAATACGCGAGAAACGCAGATAATTATGATAGCTTCAAGATGATATAAGTCATAACTATTCAAGTCATGTCGCTTGACTGTCAAGCGTCGACGGCTTGAAAATGTGTTTTTTTAGCTGTTGACGCTTGACAGTTATGCAACGTGACTTAAATAGTCATTATGACTTATATCATCTTGAAGCTATTATAATTATCTGTGTTTCTCGCGTATTAGAATGTTGATATCTCATACCGTTGAAAAGTCATCACCAAGAAACTGATATTCCGCTAAATCGCCTCCCGTGGACTCTTGAATAGCATTCTATGGAAATGATTACAATTAGTATATCTGTTCTATGTGCATAACGTGTATGACTGTGTCATCGTTACGCCTTGCAGTGTCCACGGACCAGACGGAGCGTGGAGGACTGCTCCGCGTGCTCACGCAAGGAGAGCTCGGGCCCCAGGAACTGGACGAGATAGCTTTCGTGGCGGTTAAAGAAGAACCAGCCGACGAATGTAAGGAACTTTCTCGAGTCACGTTGATATTAGTCAACATTTACTCATTTGTGTGAGCCATGTTTTTCATCTTTTCAATGCTGTTCAATGACCCCACCAACAGCTAGGTTGTACGGGGGTACGAATGAGCCTAATAGCCAGTTCACACGAGGCATTGCAATGCCGCCTTTGGAATGTTAGCCTTCCAATGCTGTCGTGTGAATCAACAAAACATTGACATTGGCGGGCTAAAAACTTTTAGAGCTTGGTTCTAAAACCTAGCATTGGACTGCCAAGCTTTGGAACGTTGACCAATAGGAGATCAGTATTTCAGAGTCGATCGACCACGAAAATCGATTATCGATAACATCGTCAGCATCGTCACTGTCGCTTTCACTCATCTTTCAGGCCTAGTCGTATATAACAGATAACTATAATGATAATAATACTAATAAGTAATAATCAATCCAATAATATCTTACAATAAGTGATAATCAATACTTTAATAACTGATAATCTCTTCAAGCTACCAAGTGCAAACAATACCTGACAGTAAAAGACGATATTATAGGTTATGTCGAAATCAAGTGTCAACATATTTGGCGCAAAACAAATGACAAACAATCGTTGCCATAGCAACACAGCGAACTAGTGAATTATCAAAGATTGCGATTGGTTAATATCTGCCGGTGGACATTGTTGTCTGCTTCTTTTAACAATGAGTGACGTCACTTGACAGAAGCCTATTGGTTTGCAATTTCACAGCCTGCGAAGTATTCAAGACATCACTCAAAACGTACAGAATACAAGCTGTGGCCTAAACTCCAATGCAGCATTGCAAGACTTGTGTGTGAATAGCAATAGCATTGGCATTGGAACCCTAACCTTCCAACTCTAGCATTGCAATGCCTCGTGTGAACAGGCTATAACGACCCCACCAACAGCTAGGTTGTACGGGGGTACGAATGAGCCTAATGACCCCACCAACAGCTAGGTTGTACGGGGGTACGAATGAGCGGGTGATGATGAAGAGAGGGGGAAGGACGGGCCATGCCTCGTGCGGGAGTCGAACCCACGCCCAACGGTGACTTCAGTTTACACTTGCAGTGTGATGCGTAGTTGCCCCGTGGCTCTCAATGTGTGTGAACAAGACGTTGTCTCAAGAGAGGGGCACTGGTAGCTCGCCAGCACTGTGCATGTGACTGGGAGGGGAGGGTAGATAGAGCCTCGGTACGGTCACAGAGGACCGCTTCATCTCATTAATCCTTCATCCAATGCCAATAGATCTTGGTTATCATAAAAGTGCGTCATTAAAGCCAATCTAAAGGAACGAGGAATAGTTACGCCTTGCTCTTGTTCCCAGTGTGTCCTGACAAGACGGAGCGTGGAGGACTGCTCCGCGTGCTGACGCGAGGAGAGCTGGACGACACGGCGGAGCGTGAAGTCGACCCGATAGCTTTCGTGGCCGTCAAGCAGGAGCCACCAGAAGCATGTGAGTGTAACGTAGCTATTGCTTGTGTTTGGTCAAACCTGGTTCACAAAGGAAATAGTGATTACGGAATGGTAACAGTGTTGGAGTGACATGGGTGGGCCACAATAGCTCAACTGTAGGCTCGCTGGAAGAACCGGTTCTCATTGTTCTGCTGCGACTTTCAGTGGCAACAACTGTCTGTCAAAAGCCACTCTGACTTTCTTCAGAGGATCTGATTTCACTCTCATAGACAAATAAAATGTCAGAAAGATACAACATGAAACAAGACAAGTAGTAACATCACCTGATTGGTCAGAATTTGACTTGTCATGAAATTTACTAGGAAAACGCGGGATGCGCGTTGCGAGATGAGCTTAGAAGTATGGAAATCTAGAATGAAAAATAACTTGTCAGCTCAATTTACATCTACGGACCTTGAATTACATCAAACGTTCAAAAACCTTGCCTGCAACTTGTTGATATTTATAGTAACCTGCAACCTGTCGCATGAACACTTTGCAAAACCAATTGATCCAAATATTCAATGAAATGTACTCTTTTATTGCGTTTTCTTTGTTATTTCTTATTCGATTGTTGCAAAAATCTCGGAAAAGGTGTATAATAGTATTGTTCATATTCGGTGAAAATTTGAGAGCTTTTGAAAAATTCTTGTTTTTCAAGTATTTTTCCTCCGGGTTATTCTTATGAGGATTTTTCAAACTTTCCGATTATTTTCCGGAAAAACCTTCCAACCGATTTCTCTGAATAACGATCCCAGACTATTCTGGTATAACAGAAATATGGAAGTGTGATGATTTTCGTGGAAAATGAGTTTTTTGGTTAATCCGAATTTTTATAAATCGAAATCACTTTTTGGGGTCCCTTGAATTTCGAATTGACGAGGGTTTGCTGTCATTAGTTGGGTAGTAAAACAAGACTTGAGAGCTTTGAGTAATCTCTCTCTCTCTCTCTCTCCCTCTCTCTCTCTCTCTCTCTCTCTCTCTCTCTCTCTCTCTCTCTCTCTCTCTCTCTCTCTCTCTCTCTCTCTCTCTCTCTCTCTCTCTCTCTCTCTCTCTCTCTCTCTCTCTCTCTCTCTCTCCTCTCTCTCTCTCTCTCTCTCTCTCTCTCTCTCTCTCTCTCTCTCTCTCTCTCTCTCTCTCTCTCTCTCCCCGCTCTCCCTCTCTCTCTCCCTCTCTCTCTCTCTCTCTCTCTCTCTCTCTCTTGAAGAAACATACTGATTGGGTGACTTGAAGGTATTATCCAAGGTTCTACGTTTGTATTCGTAGCCATATTGTGTCTCCGTTGAGCCGTGAACCTGAACCGCATGTGTTGGCGTACGCTGCCAGACAGACTGATCGGGGAATACAGTCTGGACGGTACTATACCTTTTCACCTCTAAAGTTCTGTCAGTACTCTGTTAGTACCAGTATTCATTAACCCTTTTAGTGCCAGCTCTTGCTTTGAACCGAAGTAGTTCCCAGAGTTTCTGTAAGATAGCGCTAGTAGTGACATATTCAGAAAGCTGCTATTCACACAAGTTTCGTGTCACCAAGGTCAATATCGTACCATTTCCCCACAGCCGTCTGTTTGTTCACATCTTGCTGAATATCTGACAATGACATTTCTGTTTGTTGTGAAAACAGCGTCTCATAGAAGTCGTGGTTTGGTGCAAGATGAAGAAGAGCTGAGGGATTTACTGGGTGAGTTAGATGAGGAAGGAGGGAGTGACTTCTCAGAAGATCAATTACCATCTTCTGATGAAGATGTCGATGTAAGTGACAGGGAGGAAGAGGAAGATGAGCCAAGAACCGTCGACAGAAGCAATAACGACATCGACAGCGACTCTTATTTGTCAAGTGAAGACGACCTGATGGGGGATTGGACTGAAGTTGGTGAACTTCTTGGGCCGCGTAAACCCAGAAACCATCCGTTCCAGTTCAATGAAACACCAGGACCGAAACACATGCCGGCAAGAAACTCTCTTCCCATTGAATATTTCAACCTTTTTCTCAACCTCCAGTTCTTCACGCTCATCGCTAATGAAACCAACCGTTATGCTCGTCAGTTCCTAGCTCGTCATCGTCGTGATCTGTCCACGAGTTCCCGAGCCAAGACTTGGAATCCGACGACAGTTATCGAGATGCGAGGTTTCTTTGCTTGCATCGTGAACATGGGTATCAGCCGTAAGCCAACGATCGCTCACTGCTGGTCGACTCTCAAGTCCCAAGTGCAGCCGTGGTTTGGGACAATGTTCTCACGGAACCGGTTCCAACTCCTCTTGAAGTTCTTCCGCCTCGCTGACGATACCAGACAACCCGGCTACGATCCGTGTGGACAGCTGCAGCCTATCATTGATCACGCCAACAAGGTATCCAACTTCCATTACACCCCGTGTCAACAAGTGAGTGTTGTCGAGAGTCTTGTGGGCACCAAGCTTCATCACCGAGGGGGTATCAGACTTTGGATGCTCTGTGACTCTGGGCTGAATTACTGTTGTGGTCTCATTGTCTATCGTGGCGCCAAGGACGATGTCGACAGAGAAGCGATCAAAAAGAATGGACCTGGGTCCTGCGTAGTGACGAAGCTATTACAAATGGGAAATCTTCTGAAGAAGGGATATCATGTATTCATCGACAATTGTTTCACTAGTATTCCATTGGCACTACACTTATACAAGAACGAAACCTTCATGACCGGAACACTGCGGCGTAATAGAAAGTACTTTCCAGCGGAACTGAAGTCGAAATTTCAAGTAGGCGAGAAACGATACTTTGAAAAGGATTCAATGCTGGCTACTGGTTACCGTGAGAAGAAAGCTCAGAAGCTCCCTGTTCTATTGTTATCGACTAATGCCGAAGCGAAGACGACTGTTTGTTCACCAGTTCGAAATGGAAGGAGAAGCGAGACCGTGAAACCTGATGTCGTAGATAAATACAATGACTACATGGGAGGCATCGATACGTCCGACGTGACGCCAGACTTTTATCTTGATGAGCTGCGTACAGTGCGATATTGGAAGACGGTGGCATTCAGTGTAGTGGGGAGAATGGTTTTGAATTCTTACATTGTATACAAAGCACACACAGCCGGTAAGCCCATGTCCCGCTTAGAATACACATGCAGTGTTATAGAATCACTTGGAGACGAATGGATCCAGAGTAAAGTTGCTCGTGCTCATCCGGGTGGCGGTGACGCACCATCCGTAGGCGCCGGACTCTCTAAACTGCCCGGAAAACGAGAAAGTGATTGCGTAGTTTGTAGTCGTAAAAATGGTGGTCCTCGCAAAAGATCGAAAACGGTTTGCCGTAAATGTAATAAAGGATTGCACGGTGAATGCTATTCGAAACACTTTTGTTAGATAGGCCTCCTATTGATTGTTGTATATACATTATTTTGTACTCATGTTGGGTTCAACGACTTACTGTAATGATAACTAAGATGTATTGGCGTCGGATTTGTTAGTAAGATCAAGACGATGACGAGCTGGGATCTGCCGAGCATGTCGGTTGGCTTCATTGCGATGAGTGTAAATGAATGCAGGTTGAAAGAAAGCCTGACATATTTGACGGGAAGTAAGTCTCTGACTGGCTTGTGTTTCGGTCCAGGAGGTCGATTGTGTAATCTCTGTCACTTGACTTGCGTTCGATATCTCATATCATCTCGATCTCGCATCTAACATGGCTATTGTCTAACTCGTTGTCGATCACCTTCCTCGGCAACTCCTCCGACAAGAGAAACTCAAATACATGGCGTTTTCTAGTTATCACTTCAACAAGACCCCAAACAATGGCGGGCAATGGCAACACTATGAAAGTTTCAAGATATATTCCAAATGAATGAAGACTGATATTTGCTGAACAATTATCTACAATACACATGGAATCAATACATGCCAGCAGAAAACGTTCAATATCCTTTGAACAACAAAACTATGAGTTGAATCTAGGCACAGCTGTCAAAGAAAACAAACAGGTTATTATTACAACACTATTAAAACACGAAAACAATTTTGCATGCACGGCCTTCGATGGTTCTTGACTTATATTTCAGCAATTTGTATTGCATCAAGGAGGCAGATATGAAAATGTCGACCACGGTCTTCTGTAAGTTCTATGTTCTACGTTTGACCATTGCACTCCAATTGGTCCATCACATATTGCCATGGTGAATAATGTACTATCTTCACCAAAAACATCCGTAAAAAGAGATCTCGTATTGACTAGAATTGTCCAACGAAAGTGCTAGACAATAGGAGTGAGTGACAACTTGGTTGACACGTCGGTGGAGATATCGAATGCTATTGTTGTCGAGAGAGAGTTACACAATCGACCACCAGGTGTTTCATGAAACTGGAACGGATGGTTTCTGGTTTTACGCGGCCCAAGAAGTTCACCAACTTCAGTCCAATCCCCCATCAGGTCGTCTTCACTTGACAAAGAAGAGTCGCTGTCGCTGTCGTTATTGCTTCTGTCAACGGTTCTTGGCTCATCTTCAGCAGACGATGACATTACATGTAAGATAATTTGCCACCATCTTTCAAGTGTTGATTTAATTTTCAATTTTGGAACAAAATTGTAATTATTGAAGTTCTAAATAAAAATAAATGAAACTTACTATTCTAACTCGAAACTATTTGATCTTCATTTTGAAATTCTTCAAAATAATGTTGAAAATTATTTGTTATCTGTACCATTGCCATAAACCCAACAAATATTTTCACAGATGAAAAAAAAAGTCATTTTTCAATTTTTCTGAAACCAAATGTGAAATTTCAGTATTCCCAATCCAAGGTCCATCTTTCCAACACATTAGAAAAAGTATTTCATGAGAATTGAGAAATTTCTTATCAAGTTATTATTTTTTTTCTGATTGACTGCAAATCTGTCAAAACATACCTGGCATTGTTAGACACATTTTGGATCAAATCTGGTGGCACTAAAAGGGTTAAAGCAATTCCTAATCGATAACTAGAGTTGTAGGAATGCAGCTTTGGTAGCCTATATTCAGGGGTAACGTAGTATTTTGTTGCAAACTGCCGAAACAAGGAGCTGCAAACTCTAGATCAACATCAACGGGATTATCAACAGAAACTAGACACTCTCCCGGTCTCAAGCAGGATGTTGTCTGAATAACACTTACTTTCACTGGTTCAAACTTTACCTTTGGTTTCTTCACTTGATTTTATTTTTGAGGACGCTTTTCAAATATAATATTTTATACAATAGCCAATTGACCCACAGCTCAATATCTTCAAAAATGTGCACATTTTCATGAAATAGCTGAATACTCTGAAGTTAAATGTATAGTGAAAAAAGTGCAGCGGAATATGACGTTGAATGAATGAACATGAAGCAAACCAAACCTATGTATCTTTGTGGAATATTAAGATTGGTTGGTTAATTCCAGTTCAACGACCTCGTCAACAGCTAGGTCATACGAGGTGATTGAGTCCACGGGAGCCGATCAGGACCCCCATTCCTGAGATAAATGAGATGTGAGAAAACGATTATCTCACTTGAAATGGCCGATTGTTAAGGGGGTAGCCACAGCATGGAATAGGATGATTAGGACTAAATGTAGGAATCTTTTCCTGCTCAATCAACCGCCATAAATCATTGAAACTTGCACACTATATCTATCATTCTATAGCTCACACATAATCAAAAAAAAGAAAAATGGAAAAAAATCAAAATGATAATTTTAATATAATTTGAGTAATGTTATGTTTTTTCAAAAATGCAAAACATGCAGCCACAAATCACAAGGTTTATATTTCGAAAATGCATCCATCTTGTTGAATTTTAGTGGATATTGTTCGTCATACACACTGTTATCGTGTGAACCTCCAGAAAAAATCTATTGCAATTTTTAGTTATATAATCAATCATTTCATATCTAATACAGATTATATATGATTTTGAGGCCACCCATTCTCATCTGGATATTCATATGTACTGACTATTTCCCTAGTTTTACTTCACACGGTAATGACAATAAAAATTCACATTTTGAAACAATTTTTTTCAAATCAGACCAGTAGTTTTCTAGTTATGTTGTTACAGGTCAGAAAAAACGTAGTTCTTGGGAAAACGTACCTGAAGTTTCATTACTTCATACGAATAGGTACAGTACGCATTACCGTCTGTGTTGCATTCAAATCTTGATATATAAAAAAAAAAACTACGTGAGCTGCGGTCACGAATTTTCCGAATAATCGTAAACAATAAGGCCTACTTCAAAAAAAATGAAAATAATTTTTTTTTGGCCAAAAATAAATTTCATGCTGGGGCTACCCCCTTAATGGTAAATCGGCCATTCTAAGTGAGATAATCGTTTTCTCACTCACTTTTATTTTTCTCACATCTCATTTATCTCAGGAATAGGGGTCCTGGTGGAATATCAGTTTTTTGGTGATAACTTGTGAACGGTATGAGATATGAACATTCTGATGAGCATGAAACACAGATAATGTTAATACCTTTGAGATGGTGTAAAATATGACTGTACATATCTCATGTCGCACAACTGTCAAACGTTTGACAGTTGTGCGACAAGTCATATACCATCTTGAAGGTCTTAAAATTATCTGTGTTTTTATCTTTTCCACAATTTTGATATCTTATATTGCTCAAAAGTTGGCACGAAAAAACTGATATTCAGCTGTATCGACTCTTCAGCCAAGCTCCAGCATGTGTGTCAATGTTGGCGTGCGGCAGCGACGCGATGCGAGACGTTGCCCTAGTTATTGTTATCGACGTGCTTTTCGTTATGTCGCCAGTAAAAAGGCCGACGCATCTGTTGGATTATCAACGGAACTACGGCGGGGGAAGTTCGTGTTCGTTTAAAGGTTGTAACAACACGACGCACAACACGCGCAACGAAGTAACGGCCGTGCGCTTCTTCTCGTTTCCCACCAAGGATAGCAGTCGGTAAGTATTTCCATATTCAGATCAACGAGCGTTCACTCTTGACTAAATCAAATCGGGGTTCTTTTTGTGCGTGTCATTCAGTTCAGACCAAAGACCAATCAAGTCTAACTTTTCATGGTCGTCGGTGTCATACCAGAATAGATCAAATCTTTTTCTAAAATTCAATTGAAAATTTGAAATTTTCTTTGATAATGGGTGAAATTTTCAATTGTTCACTTTTATCCGTTTGAAATGTGATTTTTACAAAATGTTACCATTGTTTCAATCCATTGGCTGACAAAATATTCTATCCTTTCAAGACCGTAGAAAATGCACTCATTTTGAAAAAACACATTTTTTCAGGAAAGGCATTTTGTAGCGTGGTGAAAATTGAAATGCTATACAGGTTGTATGTAGATACTCATTGAACCACTTCCAATCCTTATTATTCACCCTTATCTGTCATTTTAAGTGACATTGCGTGGGCCTGGGCCTGTCACCCCGCATCATCACTTTCAATCTAGGCCAATGGCTGTCCACGACGGCTACGCACCCAGGTTCTGGATCTATCAAACGGATTTCATGAGCCACCAAGATCCACTACTCGGGCCATCAGCTGGCTTGTAGGTGGGGAGGCAATGTTGGATCAAGCCATCAGCTTATTTACTCATTCCCAGTAGATTATCTCTCACACAAATCAAAACAAAAACATGGTGACGGAATGAAACTAGGATATTACAGTAATTGGATGAGCGAAGCAAAAACTCAATTTCACCATACCCGAAAAAAAAGTACTTTTTTTTGTTTTTTAGCGCTCCACAGGTCAGACGAAAATTCAAAATTAGTTGAAACACACACAAGTATCCGTATCTAATTCGATACTGTATAGTTTTGAGGCGCAATCGGTTGAACCACTTCTGAGAAAACTCATTTCAAAGTTTTCAAACATCCCATAAGAATAACCCAGAGAAAAAAATTCAGTAAAAATATTTCATCCGAGAGAATTCAAACTCTCAGGAAATTTCAATATGATAATGATACACATTGTACCGAACTTTCACTCAAATCGGATCAGCCGTTTTGATGTAAAAAAATATTCAATGTAATTTTTGTGAATCACTCAAAGTTATTAAGATACCAATTAAATCCAAGCTACAAGTGTCACCTCTTAACTGTAAACGATTAAAACAAAGCCTTCTTTATTATCATATACATTAATAATGGAAAATAAGATGGCAGTGATTTAATAATTTCGATCTCAAGGTGTATATATAATAACCAATCCAAAGATAAGTCGATATGTTCCAGCTCATCCATCAACGCGGAAACACATAACGCGTTTGCCTAGTATTATTAACAATATGATTTGAACTTTGCCTATTATTCAAAACCAAAATAATTTATGCCTTGCAAATTACTGCCCCATTTGACATCCATCTTGATTTTACATCGACTGCTAGCCCTGTGGGGACTGTAGCTGTCTTATATGGGAGATCTAGGTGGCGATGAAAAGTTTCCTAGCACCTGAGATGATGGTCAGCTGGGAGAAGTCCAAGTCGGGTATCCATCTTGATTTTACATCGACTGCTAGCTCTGTGGGGACTGTAGCTGTCTTATATGGGAGATCTAGGTGGCGTTGAAAAGTTTCCTAGCACCTGAGATGATGGTCAGCTGGGAGAAGTCCAAGTCGGGTATCCATCTTGATTTTACATCGACTGCTAGCCCTGTGGGGACTGTAGCTGTCTTATGTGGGATATCTAGGTGGCGTTGAAAAGTTTCCTAGCACCTGAGATGATGGTCAGCTGGGAGAAGTCCAAGTCGGGTATCCATCTTGATTTTACATCGACTGCTAGCTCTGTAGGGACTGTAGCTGTCTTATATGGGAGATCTAGGTGGCGTTGAAAAGTTTCCTAGCACCTGAGATGATGGTCAGCTGGGAGAAGTCCAAGTCGGGTATCCATCTTGATTTTACATCGACTGCTAGCCCTGTGGGGACTGTAGCTGTCTTATATGGGAGATCTAGGTGGCGTTGAAAAGTTTCCTAGCACCTGAGATGATGGTCAGCTGGGAGAAGTCCAAGTCGGGTATCCATCTTGATTTTACATCGACTGCTAGCCCTGTAGGGACTGTAGCTGTCTTATATGGGAGATCTAGGTGGCGTTGAAAAGTTTCCTAGCACCTGAGATGATGGTCAGCTGGGAGAAGTCCAAGTCGGGTATCCATCTTGATTTTACATCGACTGCTAGCCCTGTAGGGACTGTAGCTGTCTTATATGGGAGATCTAGGTGGCGTTGAAAAGTTTCCTAGCACCTGAGATGATGGTCAGCTGGGAGAAGTCCAAGTCGGGTATCCATCTTGATTTTACATCGACTGCTAGCTCTGTAGGGAATGTAGCTGTCTTATATGGGAGATCTAGGCGGCGTTAAGAAGTTTCCCAGCACCTGAGATGATGGTCAGCTGGGAGAAGGCCAAGTCGGGTATCCATCTTGATTTTACATCGACTGCTAGCTCTGTAGGGACTGTAGCTGTCTTATATGGGAGATCTAGGTGGCGTTGAAAAGTTTCCTAGCACCTGAGATGATGGTCAGCTGGGAGAAGTCCAAGTCGGGTATCCATCTTGATTTTACATCGACTGCTAGCTCTGTAGGGACTGTAGCTGTCTTATATGGGAGATCTAGGTGGCGTTGAAAAGTTTCCTAGCACCTGAGATGATGGCCAGCTGGGAGAAGTCCAAGTCGGGTATCCATCTTGATTTTACATCGACTGCTAGCTCTGTAGGGACTGTAGCTGTCTTATATGGGAGATCTAGGTGGCGTTGAAAAGTTTCCTAGCACCTGAGATGATGGTCAGCTGGGAGAAGTCCAAGTCGGGTATCCATCTTGATTTTACATCGACTGCTAGCTCTGTGGGGACTGTAGCTGTCTTATATGGGAGATCTAGGTGGCGTTGAAAAGTTTCCTAGCACCTGAGATGATGGTCAGTTGGGAGAAGTCCAAGTCGGGTATCCATCTTGATTTTACATCGACTGCTAGCCCTGTGGGGACTGTAGCTGTCTTATATGGGAGATCTAGGTGGCGTTGAAAAGTTTCCTAGCACCTGAGATGATGGTCAGCTGGGAGAAGTCCAAGTCGGGTATCCATCTTGATTTTACATCGACTGCTAGCTCTGTGGGGACTGTAGCTGTCTTATATGGGAGATCTAGGTGGCGTTGAAAAGTTTCCTAGCACCTGAGATGATGGTCAGCTGGGAGAAGTCCAAGTCGGGTATCCATCTTGATTTTACATCGACTGCTAGCCCTGTGGGGACTGTAGCTGTCTTATGTGGGAGATCTAGGTGGCGTTGAAAAGTTTCCTAGCACCTGAGATGATGGTCAGCTGGGAGAAGTCCAAGTCGGGTATCCATCTTGATTTTACATCGACTGCTAGCCCTGTGGGGACTGTAGCTGTCTTATATGGGAGATCTAGGTGGCGTTGAAAAGTTTCCTAGCACCTGAGATGATGGTCAGCTGGGAGAAGTCCAAGTCGGGTATCCATCTTGATTTTACATCGACTGCTAGCTCTGTAGGGACTGCAGCTGTCTTATATGGGAGATCTAGGTGGCGTTGAAAAGTTTCCTAGCACCTGAGATGATGGTCAGCTGGGAGAAGTCCAAGTCGGGTATCCATCTTGATTTTACATCGACTGCTAGCCCTGTAGGGACTGTAGCTGTCTTATATGGGAGATCTAGGTGGCGTTGAAAAGTTTCCTAGCACCTGAGATGATGGTCAGCTGGGAGAAGTCCAAGTCGGGTATCCATCTTGATTTTACATCGACTGCTAGCTCTGTAGGGACTGTAGCTGTCTTATATGGGAGATCTAGGTGGCGTTGAAAAGTTTCCTAGCACCTGAGATGATGGTCAGCTGGGAGAAGTCCAAGTCGGGTATCCATCTTGATTTTACATCGACTGCTAGCCCTGTGGGGACTGTAGCTGTCTTATATGGGAGATCTAGGTGGCGTTGAAAAGTTTCCTAGCACCTGAGATGATGGTCAGCTGGGAGAAGTCCAAGTCGGGTATCCATCTTGATTTTACATCGACTGCTAGCCCTGTAGGGACTGTAGCTGTCTTATATGGGAGATCTAGGTGGCGTTGAAAAGTTTCCTAGCACCTGAGATGATGGTCAGCTGGGAGAAGTCCAAGTCGGGTATCCATCTTGATTTTACATCGACTGCTAGCTCTGTAGGGACTGTAGCTGTCTTATATGGGAGATCTAGGTGGCGTTGAAAAGTTTCCTAGCACCTGAGATGATGGTCAGCTGGGAGAAGTCCAAGTCGGGTATCCATCTTGATTTTACATCGACTGCTAGCCCTGTGGGGACTGTAGCTGTCTTATATGGGAGATCTAGGTGGCGTTGAAAAGTTTTCTAGCACCTGAGATGATGGTCAGCTGGGAGAAGTCCAAGTCGGGTATCCATCTTGATTTTACATCGACTGCTAGCTCTGTAGGGACTGTAGCTGTCTTATATGGGAGATCTAGGTGGCGTTGAAAAGTTTCCTAGCACCTGAGATGATGGCCAGCTGGGAGAAGTCCAAGTCGGGTATCAATCTTGATTTTACATCGACTGCTAGCCCTGTAGGGACTGTAGCTGTCTTATATGGGAGATCTAGGTGGCGTTGAAAAGTTTCCTAGCACCTGAGATGATGGTCAGCTGGGAGAAGTCCAAGTCGGGTATCCATCTTGATTTTACATCGACTGCTAGCTCTGTGGGGACTGTAGCTGTCTTATATGGGAGATCTAGGTGGCGTTGAAAAGTTTCCTAGCACCTGAGATGATGGCCAGCTGGGAGAAGTCCAAGTCGGGTATCCATCTTGATTTTACATCGACTGCTAGCCCTGTGGGGACTGTAGCTGTCTTATATGGGAGATCTAGGTGGCGTTGAAAAGTTTCCTAGCACCTGAGATGATGGTCAGTTGGGAGAAGTCCAAGTCGGGTATCCATCTTGATTTTACATCGACTGCTAGCCCTGTGGGGACTGTAGCTGTCTTATATGGGAGATCTAGGTGGCGTTGAAAAGTTTCCTAGCACCTGAGATGATGGTCAGCTGGGAGAAGTCCAAGTCGGGTATCCATCTTGATTTCACATCGACTGCTAGCCCTGTAGGGACTGTAGCTGTCTTATATGGGAGATCTAGGTGGCGTTGAAAAGTTTCCTAGCACCTGAGATGATGGTCAGCTGGGAGAAGTCCAAGTCGGGTATCCATCTTGATTTTACATCGACTGCTAGCCCTGTGGGGACTGTAGCTGTCTCATATGGGAGATCTAGGTGGCGTTGAAAAGTTTCCTAGCACCTGAGATGATGGTCAGCTGGGAGAAGTCCAAGTCGGGTATCTATCTTGATTTTACATCGACTGCTAGCCCTGTAGGGACTGTAGCTGTCTTATATGGGAGATCTAGGTGGCGTTGAAAAGTTTCCTAGCACCTGAGATGATGGTCAGCTGGGAGAAGTCCAAGTCGGGTATCCATCTTGATTTTACATCGACTGCTAGCCCTGTAGGGACTGTAGCTGTCTTATATGGGAGATCTAGGTGGCGTTGAAAAGTTTCCTAGCACCTGAGATGATGGTCAGCTGGGAGAAGTCCAAGTCGGGTATCCATCTTGATTTTACATCGACTGCTAGCCCTGTAGGGACTGTAGCTGTCTTATATGGGAGATCTAGGTGGCGTTGAAAAGTTTCCTAGCACCTGAGATGATGGTCAGCTGGGAGAAGTCCAAGTCGGGTATCCATCTTGATTTTACATCGACTGCTAGCTCTGTAGGGACTGTAGCTGTCTTATATGGGAGATCTAGGTGGCGTTGAAAAGTTTCCTAGCACCTGAGATGATGGTCAGCTGGGAGAAGTCCAAGTCGGGTATCCATCTTGATTTTACATCGACTGCTAGCCCTGTGGGGACTGTAGCTGTCTTATATGGGAGATCTAGGTGGCGTTGAAAAGTTTCCTAGCACCTGAGATGATGGTCAGCTGGGAGAAGTCCAAGTCGGGTATCCATCTTGATTTTACATCGACTGCTAGCTCTGTAGGGACTGTAGCTGTCTTATATGGGAGATCTAGGTGGCGTTGAAAAGTTTCCTAGCACCTGAGATGATGGTCAGCTGGGAGAAGTCCAAGTCGGGTATCCATCTTGATTTTACATCGACTGCTAGCCCTGTAGGGACTGTAGCTGTCTTATATGGGAGATCTAGGTGGCGTTGAAAAGTTTCCTAGCACCTGAGATGATGGTCAGCTGGGAGAAGTCCAAGTCGGGTATCCATCTTGATTTTACATCGACTGCTAGCTCTGTAGGGACTGTAGCTGTCTTATATGGGAGATCTAGGTGGCGTTGAAAAGTTTCCTAGCACCTGAGATGATGGTCAGCTGGGAGAAGTCCAAGTCGGGTATCCATCTTGATTTTACATCGACTGCTAGCCCTGTAGGGACTGTAGCTGTCTTATATGGGAGATCTAGGTGGCGTTGAAAAGTTTCCTAGCACCTGAGATGATGGTCAGCTGGGAGAAGTCCAAGTCGGGTATCCATCTTGATTTTACATCGACTGCTAGCTCTGTAGGGACTGTAGCTGTCTTATATGGGAGATCTAGGTGGCGTTGAAAAGTTTCCTAGCACCTGAGATGATGGTCAGCTGGGAGAAGTCCAAGTCGGGTATCCATCTTGATTTTACATCGACTGCTAGCCCTGTGGGGACTGTAGCTGTCTTATATGGGAGATCTAGGTGGCGTTGAAAAGTTTCCTAGCACCTGAGATGATGGTCAGCTGGGAGAAGTCCAAGTCGGGTATCCATCTTGATTTTACATCGACTGCTAGCCCTGTGGGGACTGTAGCTGTCTTATATGGGAGATCTAGGTGGCGTTGAGAAGTTTCCTAGCACCTGAGATGATGGTCAGCTGGGAGAAGTCCAAGTCGGGTATCCATCTTGATTTTACATCGACTGCTAGCCCTGTGGGGACTGTAGCTGTCTTATATGGGAGATCTAGGTGGCGTTGAAAAGTTTCCTAGCACCTGAGATGATGGTCAGCTGGGAGAAGTCCAAGTCGGGTATCCATCTTGATTTTACATCGACTGCTAGCCCTGTAGGGACTGTAGCTGTCTTATATGGGAGATCTAGGTGGCGTTGAAAAGTTTCCTAGCACCTGAGATGATGGTCAGCTGGGAGAAGTCCAAGTCGGGTATCCATCTTGATTTTACATCGACTGCTAGCCCTGTGGGGACTGTAGCTGTCTTATATGGGAGATCTAGGTGGCGTTGAAAAGTTTCCTAGCACCTGAGATGATGGTCAGCTGGGAGAAGTCCAAGTCGGGTATCCATCTTGATTTTACATCGACTGCTAGCTCTGTAGGGACTGTAGCTGTCTTATATGGGAGATCTAGGTGGCGTTGAAAAGTTTCCTAGCACCTGAGATGATGGTCAGCTGGGAGAAGTCCAAGTCGGGTATCCATCTTGATTTTACATCGACTGCTAGCCCTGTAGGGACTGTAGCTGTCTTATATGGGAGATCTAGGTGGCGTTGAAAAGTTTCCTAGCACCTGAGATGATGGTCAGCTGGGAGAAGTCAAACGAATCAAGTCAAACGGCAGCGAGTCTGTCTCGTGAATCTGATCCGGCCTCTAGACCCGGTCCGAGTCTATCCGGAAGTCTCGGCCAACGGTCGATACATTTTTCTACCGAAATGAAAGAAATTCAGTCGAGCCATTTTTTAAGAAATTGAATATATAATATTGAAAAGACGTGAAATATCTTTCGTATTTATTGGATACGATTGGCAAGTAGATCTGTATAACAGAGGCAATGTCTGACCAGGCTAGGTGTGTAAACAGCTTTCCCACTGAAATAGAAACCAGCATTTCAGGAGACCAGGGTTCGATTCCCGTCGTGGTCAACCATCCTGTCAGGGGATTTACGTGATTTCTCTGTCATTCAGGTCTTCACTTGGATGGTTCGTTGAAAACAGGCCACAATCGAGATGTTATTTCCAACGGTGATACCTCTTGCTTGACACGTAAATAAACCACTGTTGAACTGCTCGTACAGAATACCACCTGTTGGTCTTGTTTTCAGATGCAAGGAATGGATTATGAAGTCAGGGCGAGATGATTTCCTGGACATGGACCCGAAGAAACTTGAGAACCGGCGAGTTTGTTCGTGGCATTTCCTGCCGGAACACTTGATAGGCAGATGCCTCCGCAAAGACTCTGTACCATCTCCCGCTGTCAATGATGCATCTTCTGATAGCGATCTCCATCTGAAACCCACTGCTATTGTCTCTTGTATCATTGGTCAAGATATAAAGCCAGCAAACACAAGTGATCCCAATCTACCTCCCGGAGAAGATGCCACAAGTGATTGCAAGGTCATTGGGGACGGGACAGAAAGCTCTCCGGGATTACGAGTAGGAAATGTTTCAACTGAAGTAACGGAGTTATGCGGCAGCGACACGGAGAGTGAGAGTGAACGTGAAGAGCGATGCGCGTTGAGCAGCGAAGAGACTGGGGATGACGACCTCTGCGATGATGAAACAACGCCAAAGAAGCTGAAGCTCTTGGTCAAATCGAGAAAGCAAATGGATAAATTGGACAACACCCGATCCTCCTCGTACAGGTTGAACAAGAGGAGTGTGAAGCCGGCAACTATCCGCAACACACAAGCGGCCATCAGTGAAGTGATCGATGGCGACGCAATGACTCTTACCTCGATGCTGATTCGTCACGATAAGACCGCCCCTTGGAACAGCGACCAGAAGAAACTGGCGCTACAATTATTCTACAAATCTCCGTCTGGGTATCTTTATATGCTGGAAAAACTGAAATTTAATCTTCCCACACACTTGACCATACTACGATGGATCAACGTTGTAAACCTGTCTCCAGGCTTTTCAGAACTGGTTTATGAGAATTTGACAACCAAAGTGGGTACAATGAGCAGGTGGGAAAGAGAGTGTGTTTTAGTGTACGGTGCGGTAAGGGTTGATAGGTGTCTGGAGTACAACCCCAAGCAGGACTTGATGGAGGGTTTCCAGGACCTGGGATCCCTGGGGCGCTCACCCCTTGTTGCCAGCCAGGCCCTGGTGTTCACGGTGCGAGGCCTGGCGTCCGACTGGAAGCTGCCCGTGGGATACGTCCTGGCCCTCAACGCTGCTCCGGACACCATCCTGCTGCTCCTGCAGGAGTGCCTGGAGAAGCTCGGGAACACTGGCCTGTCTGTGCGGGCAGTCGTGGCCGACCAAGGCACCGCCAACAGGTCTGTGTTCCAACTCCTGGACACGTCAAGCGAGAAGCCCTTCTTCCAGTTCAACTCGAGGAAGATATTCGTCGTCTACGATGTGCCACACCTTCTAAGAAGTGTCCGAGACGTTTTAATGGAACGAGATCTGATCGTAGACGGTCAAGTTGTGACATGGAAGGATATCGAGGAATTCCATGAGATTGATGCGAGAAGTGGCGTTCAGGCAGCTCCGAAGCTGTCCGAGAAGCACCTCTGCCCAGGCCCACTAGCGAGAACAAGTGTGAAACTGGCCGCCCAAGTATTCAGCCGCAGCGTCCAATCAGGCATGGACAGTGCCATTCGTAGCGGCCAATTGAGAAGCAGAACTGCACCGAGTACAGCCAGGTTTGTCGGGCGGATGAATGACCTGTTTGATTCACTGAATAGCAAGTGTGCCCACGACAGAACGACAGACGATCGGCTCAACTCGGCCGTATCGTGCTTGAAGGAGGCGCAGACGTGGCTCAAGTCGTGGACAACGGTGGACAAACAGCCGAGTCCGGTGTGTTTTGAGGGTTTCCAGCTCAGCGTCAACTCCGTCCTGCTCCTGTGGGAAGATCTGGGCTCCCGTCTGGTGACGAGCCGCCTCAGCCTGGACCCGCTAATCAGCTGGAGCGCGGCGCTGAGCAGCCGGCCGTCAGCTCGGGCCGTGCGCAGGAGCGTTCAGCACGACATCTCGGTCCGCCTGATGAGCCCGCCCAAGTCCTCTGCCAGCGAGCCACCTGCTCCAGCAGACGCACGTGATTGGTCGCGGGCTGAAGGCTGTGATCTCTCACCAGGTCCGTACTCAAATCCATTCCAAACTTCTCTCACCTCATTTTCAATACACTTTGTTTCATCTTGCTAATTTTGAGGCAATTGTCGGATGTGGCATTGTTTTTTGGGGCGGAGCAATCTAAAAGGATATAGACAAACTTTCTGAATTTCAAAATTACCAACCAAAAGAAGACTGATAGCTGTAGAAGTGTTTTTAGGACTTTCAATATCTCGACTGTAGCGTGTATTTATATTCTTGAATGTGTTTTATTTGTCAAGTATAATATTGCCTTATTTGACAACAAATCTAGTCACACACTACTACACTGTAGTACAACAATAGAGGTAAGAATGCACCAGCCATTGACCATCACCCGACTGCCCGATATGAAACAGCTAGGGCTAAATCACAACGGTGGCAATTTTTTCAATCTTCTATCACCTGACGTCCGATCAATATCAAACATGAACTCTTTTGTATCTCATGTGAAGAGAT
The DNA here is from genome assembly GCA_964007535.1 of Brachyptera risi. Classification (NCBI taxonomy): domain Eukaryota; kingdom Metazoa; phylum Arthropoda; class Insecta; order Plecoptera; family Taeniopterygidae; genus Brachyptera; species Brachyptera risi. The sequence goes on from OZ023331.1 coordinate 793,031, forward strand.
TTTAATAGGAAAAAAATTTCACTTCATTGACGACTATTATAATAAAGTTGGCCTATTGTGATAACCTGTACTATAATGAGAATGACGAAGCATGACTTGTAACACTTGTACAACTGCCAATATACAATTATTATTATCATTATAAATGTGCTTAACTTTTCACTGTGTTCTCAATAGATTACCAAGAAACTCCAACTGACAAATGTGCATTGTTGGACGTTGACTTTCCGAACCTGAAGCGTTGTGGTGTGGCATATATTGGCAGCTGGCTGGCACGAAGATGCGTTGAAAGGTTCTCGTGTGCCGCTTGTTCCGCGTGCCTGGTGAGAGCAGGTGACTTGCTGGCGTGCGATCAAGAGACGCTGACGTTCGCTCGAGCCTTCACGCCCAGCGATGCCGATCAGGCTGCAAGTCTGACCGCGCCCAGTCGGCTGTTCACAAACATCGTGCAGGAGCAGTGCGATACGTTCTCTGCGGTGCATGCCTCCCGGAAACATGCGGCTCACATATCCAAGTCTATCAAGAGACTGATTGTAGAGAAGCAACGGCCGTGGTTCAATCCAAGAGATGCATGTCACCAACACCGTTTGTGAGTTCCTTACCTATTCAATACGCCTGAATCACTTGGAGCCACATTGTTCCACATACAAGTGTTGATGAAGTATAATGAAATGTTCAATTATCTGTTCTAGGTTCTCATTGAATTTATTAGTATTAACAACCTTGCATTATTACGGTCAATGGATATCAAGAGCCATACAAGATGCACGGTCTGCCACGGATGAGTTACTCGTCTTGAATCCACAAGAAGAAATACTCAAAAGAAAATCATCGCCACACGCAGATACCGAGAATGTGCCGCAAGATAGTGAAACATTTAAAAAACTGAAACCCGATTGTACGTGATTCTGAGATGAAACCCGATTGTTGACGTAACTGTGAACTTATTGACCAATCATCAGCCTCATCACTTTCACAACTGCTGCCAAAGAGAATCTATGGAATGACCATTAATTGAAAAGTGATCTCCCCGAGTGACCCTGTGTAAGCATCACACAAGAAATGAGTTTTGTTTATATGTAGATGTAAAACAGAAGATGTAACTTATGGAGATTGAAATGTATACAATATTGAAGATTGGAAACAAAGAAAGGAAGGAAGCAGACAAATAATTCACAGGCAGTCGTTGGACACGAACAATGATCATCAGACTGTGAATGTTCTCTTCTCATGATATATTCAGTTTACTGTCTCCACGGTTCAGCTGTCATTACGTTGAATCATACAAGAGTTGGCTGTTGCAATTCTCCTTCTCACAGCTGGAAAATTGCCATTTCGTATTTCTTCTGTTCACGTTTTGAGGGAAATGTTTCAATAGGCTTCTGCCAAGTGACGTCACTCATTATTGAAAGAAACCGACAACAATGTCCACCAGTTGGATCTGACCAATCAGAATGTTTGGTTGTCCACCAGTTCGCTGTATTGCTATGGTAACGATTGTTTGTCATTTGTTACGTGACAGAAGCCTGTAGGCTTTTTACCAGTAAATATTGTGAGCAATCTAAACCAATATTATAGATTTTCACATCAGCACCTCTCTTGAAAATGACAGTGACAACAATTGAATGAAAGAACTCATTCATCATGTCTTCCTTACAACAAATTCAAAATTTCATTGTTGCAACCCAATTGTAAAAATAAGAATCACATCAATATTTGTTATTGATCACAATGTCACATACATCAGACTGTATGCTGAACTACTTCTGATTTAGTTGTACCGGTGTTCATATTGTTGGATCATTTTCAGACTTGTTGATCAAGTGTGTACTTTGTCACTGTTACGTTTAGCCCACATGAGAAATATATTCTTGGAATGATGGCTCATGTTCATCACAACTGTAGGTGGATTATTACTGGCCCACGGACTTCGGTTTGATGCCACTGAATGTAATAAAATGCAATATTTAATATTATATAATTTTTCATTTTATTAGCTGATATTTATTACTAATTCCTTTTCAAATTGCAATCCTATTTGTGCTCCTGTTCCAGTGTTAGTGAGGTTCAATCAAGATTCAGAGAACTCGCTATTCAGCGTGAAAGGTCGATTGCTCGCTGGTCGCTAGAGAGTCAAGGTCAATAGCTTCCGAGAGCAAGCCACTCTATAGGATATCAACATGACATTTCTGTCGACTCGGGAAGTATACTACTGGGATACTTGGATCCTACTTTGTACTTTTAAATCAAAATTGGATTCACAACTTACGAGAAAAGTGAGAAAAAGTTTTGACTACTTTTGAATAAAAGTGGGTGAAAAATCATTGAATTTCTTTAAAATGTATGACAATGATACACATCATAACAAATTGGCACTTGAATAGGACTAGCCATAACAGCTGGGATTTCCTGTTCTAACGTCATAGGATGTGCACAATTTGAATGTGTAAAATAATATACCTCACATTCATAATATATTGACCACAATTACATTCTTTAGGGGAAAGAAATAAATTATATACTTCTTGGTAAAAAGTATCATCGTGTTTTAAAACCAGTTCTTGGCCTGATATTTCGTACAACCCAATCAGTTTTTTCAGTGCTGAAAAATATAGCACGGTATTGCTCAAAACTGTGATATCACTTCCGTGGAATCAGTTCTTCGCTTATATTCTTGCTCCAAATGAATGTTTTAAATGTTCATTTTATTTCAAATCAAAATGAGTTCTAATAATAAGAGTGATATGACTTACATCCATTGCCACTACACGTATCTAATAATTTGCATTATTGAATGTATATAGTGGGTGAGCTGGAGTCCTAAACAAGCAGGAATTCACAGTAAAAAGATTCAAATTTCGTTCCATTTTTGCTCTCAACTGTGTTAAGAGAGACTTGCTAGATGAAGAGAGATGAAGCTAGCTAGTGGAAGACAAGCATGCTTAGTCAAGTCCATAGAAGCAATGCTTCCAAATTTCATGTACAAAAGTCGTAATCCAGTAGCTCAAGGTCAGGCATGTCTCACTCTGCACATATTTATACAGATGAGATTTGTTTGAATCACTTTCTTGCCCGAGTTTCACATATATTTGTAACTGAAATCTTATTCTAATATGTGAATGCACCTTTTCAAACTTCCATTTCCATATTTCAAGTAATTAGGAAAGATTTGGTTTCTATTTAGGCGTTACCAATGAACCCGTATTGAACAATCCTATGTAAGCAACCCCATCGATTGCTTACACACATAGTATCAGGTGAACGGACCACAGTTATGAGCATACAGGTAGCTATAGTGCATTAGGACGGAGGGAAAAGGGAGTTGTTGCAGTGAAGATAAATTATTGTTGATATTATCCCAGTGTACGCACTTTTGAGGATGAAAACAATATAAATCATAGTTAGGCTCACATCAGAACTCTTAAATATCAATATGCAGATAATAGGGTGCGTTTGCATTCCAATGCTCAACAGTGTACAAATTTCCTATCTTCATATAACTTATTCTTGATCAAATTTGTATTAAATTCTGTTTTTACTTGGATAATCTTCAAAAGCATAATTTCTTGCTAGCATCTTTGGCGTTTGGCTGTGCTTGATCAACATTGGAATTTAAAATGGTAATATTAAAATGGGTTCTTAGTCAACTGATCGAGTTCGAAAATTTCCTCTTTCCTCTTATTGAAAAAAATGATAACTTGAATCATTCTGAAATTTCCATGTACTATATTAGAGTTGATGATTCTTACCATGGCGTATAGATGGATCATAAGCACACGTTCGTGCTTTATTTGCTTTGCTTTATTCCTGCCTACTAACGAGGCTAAGGAGCACTCTAACCGACTTGGGCGGGTCGCTTGGTGGTCTGATTATAAAGATAAACATTTCACCGAGAAATGCATCTTTGTGTCGACACATACAATATATTGAAGGTAACGTGCGTCAAGGTAATTTTACGACAACCGAAGGATTGAGAAACGGCAATCAAAGCATTGAATCTATATCTGAATTTACTCTTGTTTTATTTACTATTTTAATTATTTATGATTATATTTTTTCATCATATGACTTGGTTTATACAATGTAAATTTTGTTGCTTGACCATGAATAAATACAATACAATACAATACAATATAACAGCCATGCATTTTCCTGAGCAAAATATCTTCACATTGTGTAGTTTGTCTAGAAGCCAGCTGACTGGTATGTAGTTGATCTTGGCGGCGTGCTCATCGGGCAACAGGCCATGACTCTCCATCTGAGATTCTTCTCGTGGAGAAATATACATCACTTTGGTCGGATTCAACAATGAGATTGGTTCGTCAGACTTCAGAAGTAATCATTTAGCATTAAGACTCACGTTTCCATTCCAGTATTTGCATTCCTGACTTTCGTGCTTCCATGTTACCTTTACATTATATATTATCATTTTTGAAGTTTTTTTTCGTGAAATGATAGTGCCACAATCCTCGGTCTTCGGATGGTGAAAGTGCAGGATGATAGATGGATGATGATTTTACATTTACATGTAGATGTTTGTACAAATAGCCAAAGAAGACTTGTGTACATTTTTCTTATAAATTTGAACTTTTACAGAATTCACATTGAAAACAAACTTGAACTTATTGATAGTTTTTTCAAGACATAGTCAAAACAAACTGATTATAATTCATGTATCAATATGTAACAATAATTATGTATATCAAACAGTTGAAAAGCAAACGATTGCCTTAGTTTGTGAGCAATATAATAAGGCACAAATTGACAACTAGTGATTGACCCGCCCATAAACGTCACAAAACATAACATCCAATCAAATGGGCTTTGTTATGTGGGAAATTTTACATTGACGTATCAGAGTATCTCTAAATTCCCACATGAAGTGTAGATTCAGGTGGCTTTGGCGATTAGCCACGCCTATCACTAGTGGTCAATTCATATGATAATAAAATTAATTTTTAATAATAATGGTAATTTGTTTCTATGTGCAGTGTCCAACAATAACCCAGAGGATGATGAAGGCAAGATTAAAAGTATAGAGGATCCCATGGAGCAGGATAGTAATTACAGCTCAGTGTTGGCTAGTACATCGCAAACGTCTTCTACGAGTGTGGACAATGACCGCGAACCTGCAACGACAGTCGCTACTGGAATTAGAACAAGGAGACGAGAGTTATCTGAGAAAAACAAGATGAAGAGAGCAACGGTTACATGCAGTGTGTGTGAGTACAAGTCGGACACACAATCACATCTCAAGACTCACATGTTGACACACATCGGGGATCACTCGTTCCATTGCAACAAGTGTCCCAAGAGGTTCTCTCGCTCATCTCATCTGAAGAGACACTTGTTGATACACAGCCGTGACCAGCCATCTTCGTATAGCTCATCTCACCAGGAAACACACTCATCGGTACAGACCAATCAACAACCATTCCAATGTAAAGTTTGCCCGAATAAGTCATCTAGTTTATATCATCTGAAAAGACATATGTTAACACACACTGGTGAACAGCCCTTCCAGTGCATTGTATGTTCTTACAAGTGCAGACAGTCGGGTAGTCTAAGAAACCACATGTCGATACACACCGGTGACCATCCATTCCAATGCAAGCAATGTTCTTACAAGTCCTCGAGTTTGTCTCGTCTAAAGAGACACGTGATGATCCACACTGACGACCAGCCCTTCCAGTGCAGCGAGTGTGCGTATAGATGCAGACAGTCGGTCAGTCTGAAGAAACACATGTTGATTCACACGGGGGAGCAGCCCTTCCAGTGCGACCAGTGTTCGTACAAGTGCACGCAGTCGGGTCACCTGAAGACGCACATGTTGATTCATAGCGGGGAGCATCCGTTCTGTTGCAAGGAGTGCTCCTACAAGAGCCGGACGTCCAGTGATCTGAAGAAACACTCGCTGATACACACTGGAGAGCAGCCCTTCCAGTGCGCGCAGTGTTCTTACAAGAGCAGAGTGTCCAGTGGTCTGAAATCACACATGTTGATACATACTGGGGAGCAGCCCTTTCAGTGCAGGGAATGTTCGTATAATTTCTCCAATTTATCGCACTTGAAACGACACATGTTGATACACAGTGGAGAACAGCCCTTCCATTGCACGGAGTGTTCTTATAAGTGCAGGCAGTCGGGTAGTCTGAAGACGCACATGCTGCTTCACACGGGGGAACAGCCCTTCCAGTGCAGCCAGTGTTCGTACAAGTGCGGTCGAGCAGGCAACCTGAAGAAACACCTGATGATCCACTCTGGGGATAAGCCGTTTCAGTGTGAGGAGTGTTCTTATCAGTGCAGGACGTCCACTGCTCTCAACAGACACATGCTGAAACATGGGGGGAAACAGCCCGTCCGGTGCAGCCAGTGTTCCTATACATGCAGGACATCCAGTGGTCTGGGCTCACACATGTTGATCCATGCAGGTGACCAGTGACAGTTCAAACGCTGCCTTCAATCACAAATAACTGTTATGATGTCGCTTCAGACGAAGAAGTAGCTGTATGCAATTGTACTGTATATCAATGTTTTTTTTTTTAGATAACAATTAATATAGAATTTCAAATGATATTCACAGCTGATATTGAAAGTTGAATTTGTGATTTACTGATGACTTATTTGAAAAAAAAAAATATTATTTAATGTGAGATATTGTGTGAACATATTTGTAGATTTTGATCCAAACACTCGAGCTTCCATTTCACATGCCCTGTTACTCACTGGCGTAGGTATTGAAAAAATGGGCCCTATAAGCCCTACTGTCTTTTGGTTGAAAAACATTCAGCTACTTGAATTTACATCTGTAGACTATATTTAACCCACAGACTCAGGTTCGTAATACCCAGAATGAATATAAGAACAGTATTGCAAGCCTTTGGTAAAAGTGCACTCATAAATGACACTTCGAAATGTTGCCTTCTGGCTTGTCTCCGTCTTGTAACTGTGTACTGTAATTTAGTTGGTGCTTGATATATTATTAATTTACTATAGAGAAGATGCTATGTGGAATGTTTATAACGTGATTTAGTTGGGTTCCAATTTATCTGGTTTTGTGAAGAAACTTGTAGGCCTACTATAAGTTTACACGAAGCAAATTATTCATTCGTGATGGTTGTTCACCTAGACAGTCAATGACCATGAAGGTCCAGCTTACTGGTAATTCCACATCAAATCAACTGAGTCAAGCATCGTACAAATTTAGGGCTCCGTAGCCCTTATAGTTTACGAGTCACGCTTCGTAAAAAAATTCCAAATTTGGTGCGCTTTGCACCGCTCCAAAATTTGCTACTTCTAAGCCGTTCAATGTAGAGTAATATTTTTGTATAATTGGATGAGCGTAGCGAAGACTCAATTACACTGTACTTGAAAAATCGAATGTGTTTTTTTTTGTTTTTTTTTGTTTTTTTGTTCGCGCTCTACAGGTCAAACAGAAATTCAGATCATGATGAAACTTGGCACACACATGAACCTCTATCTGACTTGATGCTGTATAGTTTTGAGGCGCGATCGGTTTGACCACTTCTGAGAAAACTCATTCCAAAGTTTTCAAAAATCTCATTAGAATAACCCAGAGGAAAACATTCGTGAAAAATATTTCATCTGAGAGGATTCAAATTCTCAGAGAATTTTAATCTAATAATGATACTACACATTATTCCGAACTTTCACTCAAATCGGATCAGCCGTTTCGATGTAAAAAAATATATAATGTCATTTGTGTTAATTATTCAAAGCTATTAAGATACCTATTAAATCAAAGCAACAAGTGTCACCACTTGATTGTAAACGATCAAAAAAAGCCTTCTTTATCATAATATAAATTTTTAATGGAAAATAAGATAGCAGTGATGTAATGGTTTGGATCTTAAGGTGTGTATATATATATATAATAACCAATCCAAAGATAAGTTGATATGTTCCAGCTCATCCATCAACGCGGAAACACATAACGCGTTTGCCTAGTTAAGCTCTGATTTAATGTAAATTATTGGCATCAAAATTGATATTATTCTGTGCACTGAACATCAAGATATCTCTGTCAACATATTTTGGTTTAGATCGACTTGAACTTACAGTGAACAACTAGGCTAGGCCTACTTAAATTTCTTCAAACTTTCTTAAATCCTTATGAACATCGTTGTCAGCATGACGTGTTGCCTGAAGGGGTTAGGTTAATAAGGAATCAGAGTTAAGTTCAAGAGTAACCTTTATTATATTCAATTACAATGTGCGACCGCACATGTCGGCTAGCCTTTACCATTGATCCCTACAGCCATCCAGTTACGACTTGTCTACGTTCCTGCTATTTGGCGTCCTCTATGGCCACCGGACTCAAGGTCTATATGGCCAGTGCTTGATACACTCGGCCAGGACATTTATAAAGAATACCACACCTTCTAAAAGGGTTCTACCCCTTCTACCAAGAACATGGGTAGGATAAAAACCGGATCATCGTACATATATACCCAAGCTCACACTCCTTTCAACCTTGGTGCAGGATGCTGCCACCCAAGAGCGTAACTGACATGTACAAAGAGAAAAGCATCATCCCCACTACGCTTGCGGGGATCAAGCGACTCATTATTGGATTGTTTGAGAACGGGGTGCTTAATCTGCGCAAAGGCACAAATTCTAGGGTGCTTCCAGCCGTCGTTGCCCTCTATTTGGCCAACGATTGGCCAGTCATCCTATTGGAGAAGCATTATACCCAAATATTACTTTGGCTAAGATCGAGAAGGAGATCCGAGACTCCAGGCATGAGACGCCTTTGGAGAAAAACGGCGTACTTTTCTTAGTTGGTAGGATAGAGGAGACTACAACATCAATCCCCGAGTTTACTCTCAGTGAGCTCGTGCTATAAGCCGTCCGACATGGTTACATACGTCACCGTTCTGGACATTTATGTCGGTGGGCTAGCGGACTCCCAAGAGCTTACTGAAGTAGATACACTTATCTTTGCCAATCTCACCATTATGTTGCTCATGATGCTCGGGAAGTCGCTAATATTCCTGATAGCAGAGATCTTCCGGGAACAACTGGTTGAGGCGCCCCTCGATGTCTGTATAGACATGCCAAGGTTACCCGGACCTCAAGCCCATCTCCGATCTCCGGATCCAGTTGTGAATCATCGCCACACTAGGACTCTTCGCAAAGTTCTCTACAGAGGGGGGCATCTACATTACTCACTGGGCCATTCGCAGGCTACAGGCGGCTCGCGCCGCTGTGAACAGGTCTGCACCTCCGGACAAATTTTCTATAACCAAACATGTATCTTGCATGGAGGGGATCCCCCTCTTGTGTAGCACCTTACTTGACTACTGCCGGCGGAACGCTGTTAGTCCTGACCCAGTTGTTTCCGCTTTGTGCGGGCAGGCGCTCACGCTGCACGTGTATTCAGGAATGAGTTTGATACCCCTCGCGCGGGAATTCATTGCTGAAGATACCTCCACAGTGTGGTACTACCCTGGATTAGTTCGGGAAGTAAAAGCATTCCAGGAGGTATCTGCTAAAATAGAGTATAAATCTACATAATGCAGCTCCCCCCATTACCCTGAAGAAATTACATAAACGATCCTCCTTCCTCCGTATTTCCAATTTCTGCCATTCCAGGTCTCGCATCATCTCAGGTGGACTCTCCAACATTCTCACCCCATTTCCACCTCCTAACCCTACCTGTAACCCTTCTTACCACAATCCTTTGAACCCTTTCCATATCCCTTATCTCACCTAATCTATGAGGATTCCAAACTGAACTAGCATATTCTACCATGGGACGCACCAACGAGAAATATGCTTTCTCCTTAATCTCCGTACCTGCCCCCCTAAGTTGCCTTATTACAAAGTTTAGCGCATTTATACTATTCTCTCAATCTGACTCCCCCACCCTAGACGTCTATCAAATACCACCCCCAAATACTTGTAATTTTCCACTGACTCCAGTGTCTTCCCTCCTACCTCATACACTACATCCGTCCTTATGGTCCTCCTACCTCATACACTACATCCGTCCTTATGGTCCTCCTACCTCATACACTACATCCGTCCTTATGGTCCTCCTACCTCATACACTACATCCGTCCTTATGGTCCTCTTACCAAATGTGACTAACTTGCACTTCCCTGTATTCAACCCCATCTTGTTCGACTGAACCCTACAATCAATTGCTGCCAAATCTGCCTGAAGAGCTACCAATCTCGGGGGGATTTTACCAGCTTTCCGTTTTTTTCCAGAAAATCTGTTTTAAAAACAATCTCAACCTATTCTGGTGTAATGCCAATATGCAAAAAAAACTTTCAAGATAATTGGTCTTTTTTCTTGACCCGTTTGCCGGGCACAAAATTACAAACAAGAAAAAACAAATCGGTATTTGGAATGAAAATCTTGGCTACGCTCGTGCTCGTCTAATACTGTAATACTATAGGGATATGTGTTGTGAGATGAGCTTAGAAGTATGGAAATCTAGAATGAAAAGTATTGTCAGCTCGGACCACATCTACGGACCTTGGATTACTTCCAACGATCAAAGACCTTACCTGCTACATATACACTTTGAAAAACCAGTTGATCCCAACTATATATATATATATATAATAACCAATCCAAAGATAAGTTGATATGTTCCAGCTCATCCATCAACGCGGAAACACATAACGCGTTTGCCTAGTTAGAGAAAAACAACTTTATTGTCGGCTGTTCAAAATGCGTGATTGACCACGGTATACACCTTGAGATCCAAACCATTACATCACTGCCATCTTATTTTCCATTAATAATTTATATGATAATAAAGAAGGCTTTGTTTTAATCGTTTACAATCAAGTGGTGACACTTGTTGCTTTGATTCTGTGGAGTAAGTGATGAGGTGCAAGGTTGGATGGTCGGCAGGCATTGTAATAGTGCCCGGTTTAGGTGCCGATGAGCAAGCGCGGACTGCGTCATGGCGCACGGATATGTGCGGACATGTCGTGATGTCTTTGTCGTTGTTGACGCTGCTGTTGCAGGTTGACCCTGGTGCAGTGGACCCCCACTGTGGGAATTGATGATGACTGGCAACTGGCAACTCACTTGCAGGTTGCCTTTCTGGTCTTTATATACTAGATTCTGGTGTAGAAGATTCTAGACTCATGAGTAGAAGATTCTAGATTTATGATGATTGATGGAGAGTCCCTTGCAGGATTTCCCTGTCTGACTTATGCTAGGAATTTCCCCTGAGTGATCAACCTCAGGAATTCCCTACAATTCAATAGGTATCTTAATAGCTTTGAATAATTAACACAAATAACATTATATATTTTTTTACATCGAAACGGCTGATCCGATTTGAGTGAAAGTTCGGAATAATGTGTATCATTATCAGATTGAAATTCCCTGAGAATTTGAATCCTCTCAGATGAAATATTTTTCACGAATGTTTTCCTCTGGGTTATTCTAATGGGATTTTTGAAAACTTTGGAATGAGTTTTCTCAGAAGTGGTTCAACCGATCGCGCCTCAAAACTATACAGCATCAAGTCAGATAGCGGGTTCATGTGTGTGCCAAGTTTCATTATGATCTGAATTTCTGTTTGACCTGTAGAGTGCGAACAAAAAAACAAAAAAGAAACACATTCGATTTTTCAAGTACAGTGAAATTGAGTCTTCGCTTCGCTCATCCAATAAGCAGGGCTTTCTCTACTCATAAATCTCCGTAAGTTGCTGTTCTTTCTTTCCCTTTCACCCAATTCATATATTCAGCCTCAGGCTTTTTTCCTATACACACCATAGAGGAAGTGTGCGTGGGTTGTTATTGCATTCCAACCCACTTGATTGATGATTATCGTTTGCTCAACGACCCACCATCAGATGAGTTATAACGAGTATAAGTGAGACAATTGTGATGATAAGAGAAGGGACGTCTCGGGACTCAAAACCACACCCAACAATCACTTCCGTTTCTAAAGCGGTGCCTTATTTGACTGAGCTACGGAGCGAGGCGACTTGGGTACGGCAGAACTGGATTGCTGGAAAATCTCAGGGCACATTTCAAGTTTCCGACAGATAAAAACACGTGGAATTTTTTTACCGATTTATTAATAATAAGAATAAGTTGAATAAAACCGGGATTGCGTTGGATTGATTACTAACGTGCAGCCTCAGGAACAGGATACAACTTATAGAATGTATAGGCATGTAAAACAGGTTGGCATAATTCAGTACGGCATCCAACATATTTGGCCCACCTACATTTTTATTCGTGACTAGATTGCAAAAATATAAATATACGTACAACATTTAGTATTTACATTTGCCAAAAACCAGTACAAAATACATACACTTTTCTGTCACCAACCTTGAATGGTTCACGCGACAGGAAGTAAAATTGCCACATCAACCTTTATAGTGAACACTATTTGGACTTTCTAATACAACATTTGGTTTACTTACGACACTAAAAAGAAACAAGAATACAAAGTACAAAGATAATATATATATATTAAACAAAACTATCTACTTCTAACCACAAAAATATTTCATCACACTCGAGTGTGGACAAACGTTGACAGACGGAACACGAAACTGCGACTGGAATGCGAGGTATTGGGCGTTGGTTCTCTCTCTCTTTCTTCCGAGCCGAGATCTCGTTCCTGTTAGCTGCGACATCTTCACTCTCCCAGAGTCACTCATATTTCCAAGAGTACAATTGACGAGGTTTTACCGTATTTACACGTATGCAAGCCGCACCGGCTTATGAGACGCACCCCTTCTTTTCAGGTTATATTCTTGTGAACCTTTTTGTTTACTTATATGAGACGCAGAATGATATCCCACACTAACACTGACGGCCGGCAGTCTTGAATAGCAATCAGTGACCTTGCTTAAATAACAGCAGCCATGTGGCTTACACAGGGAGAGAGAGACGGAGAGAGGAAAGGTTGTACCGAACACGCAGCAGCGCATTGACGACTGTCCGGTTATCAAATCTGACGACGTTTGGGGGTTTGCCCTACGCTTCAACATTGGATGACAAGCAGTGTTTCATGGGAAATGATTTTATCGCAAAATGTGACGTTTTTCTCACTTACCTTTATAAGAGGCATTGTGACTTTATGATGACTTGAAAAATGGAAAAGAGTGCATCTCATATGCGTGGAAATACGATATATTTGTTGAAATTACTTTGAAATTACTTGAATTTTACTCCCGCCGCCCTCTATATTTGTGAATGAGAATAGGAGTGATGACAAGTAAGCGAGAGATTTGAGAATCTCTCGTGGTCCGAGCCACGACGGACAGCCCACGTCACAAGCATTTCAGTGCTGGCAACTCGACACGCTGGTTGCGTTACTCGCATGACACTTGGTATCGTGGATACTGGAGGCACAATCTACAAACAAGTAGCTGCAGTACGAGAGCAGATTACACTTTGCAGAAATCAGAAGAACACAAGAAGTCAAAGTGAGCAGTCTATGTCTCGAAGTGCCTGTAGACGTCAGTCTACGTCTCAAAGTGCCTGTATATGTCGGTCTATGTCTCAAAGTGCCTGTATATGTCGGTCTATGTCTCAAAGTGCCTGTAGATGTCAGTCTATGTCTCAAAGTGCCTGTATGTGTCAGTCTACGTCTCAAAGTGCCTGTGTATGTCGGTCTATGTCTCAAAGTGCCTGTAGATGTCAGTCTATGTCTCAAAGTGCCTGTATGTGTCGGTCTACGTCTCAAAGTGCCTGTATATGTCGGTCTATGTCTCAAAGTGCCTGTATATGTCTCAAAGTGCCTGTATATGTCAGTCCAAGTCTCAAAGTGCCTGTATATGTCGGTCTACGTCTCAAAGTGCCTGTATATGTCGGTCTATGTCTCAAAGTGCCTGTATATGTCGGTCTACGTCTCAAAGTGCCTGTAGATGTCGGTCTACGTCTCAAAGTGCCTGTAGATGTCAGTCTACGTCTGAAAGTGCCTGTAGACGTCAGTCTACGTCTAACAGTGCCTGTAGATGTCGGTCTACGTCTAAAAGTGCCTGTAAATGTCAGTCTACGTCTAAAACTGCCTGTAGACGTCAGTCTACGTCTAACAGTGCCTGTAGATGTCGGTCTACGTCTAAAAGTGCCTGTAGATGTCGGTCTACGTCTCGAAGTGCCTGTAGACGTCAGTCTACGTCTAAAAGTGCCTGTAGACGTCAGTCTACGTCCAACAGTGCCTGTAGATGTCGGTCTACGTCTAAAAGTGCCTGTAAATGTCAGTCTACGTCTCAAAGTGCCTGTAGATGTCGGTCTACGTCTAAAAGTGCCTGTAAATGTCAGTCTAAGTCTCAAAGTGCCTGTATATGTCGGTCTATGTCTCAAAGTGCCTGTATATGTCGGTCTACGTCTCAAAGTGCCTGTAGATGTCGGTCTACGTCTCAAAGTGCCTGTAGACGTCAGTCTACGTCTAAAAGTGCCTGTAGACGTCAGTCTACGACTAACAGTGCCTGTAGATGTCGGTCTACGTCTAAAAGTGCCTGTAGATGTCGGTCTACGTCTCAAAGTGCCTGTAGATGTCGGTCTACGTCTAGAAGTGCCTGTAGATGTCGGTCTACGTCTAAAAGTGCCTGTAAATGTCAGTCTACGTCTCAAAGTGCCTGTAGATGTCGGTCTACGTCTAAAAGTGCCTGTAAATGTCAGTCTACGTCTAAAAGTGCCTGTATATGTCTCAAAGTGCCTGTAGATGTCGGTCTACGTCTAAAAGTGCCTGTAGACGTCAGTCTACGCCTAAAAGTGCCTGTAGATGTCAGTCTACGTCTCAAAGTGCCTGTAGATGTCGGTCTACGTCTCGAACTGCCTGTAGATGTTGGTCTACGTCTAAAAGTGCCTGTAGATGTTGGTCTACGTCTCAAAGTGCCCGTAGATGTCGGTCTACGTCTCAAAGTGCCTGTACATGTCTCAAAGTGCCTGTAAATGTCTCAAAGTGCCTGTATATGTCGGTCTACGTCTCAAAGTGCCTGCATATGTCGGTCTACGTCTCAAAGTGCCTGTAGATGTCGGTCTACGTCTCGAAGTGCCTGTAGATGTCGGTCTACGTCTTGAAGTGCCTGTAGATGTCGGTCTACGTCTCGAAGTGCCTGTAGATGTCGGTCTACGTCTCAAAGTGCCTGTAGATGTCGGTCTACGTCTCAAAGTGCCTGTAGATGTCGGTCTACGTCTAAAAGTGCCTGTAGATGTCGGTCTATGTCTCAAAGTGCCTGTAGATGTCGGTCTACGTCTCAAAGTGTCTGTAGATGTCGGTCTACGTCTCAAAGTGCCTGTAGACGTCAGTCTACGTCTAACAGTGCCTGTAGATGTCGGTCTACGTCTAAAAGTGCCTGTAGATGTCGGTCTATGTCTCAAAGTGCCTGTAGATGTCGGTCTACGTCTCAAAGTGCCTGTAGATGTCGGTCTACGTCTCGAAGTGCCTGTAGATGTTGGTCTACATCTTAAAGTGCCTGTAGATGTCGGTCCACGTCTCAAAGTGCCTGTAGATGTCGGTCTGTCTCGAAGTGCCTATAGATGTTTGTCTACGTCTCAAAGTGCCTGTAGATGTCGGTAACGTAGGCGATGACCTGCTGCCAGTCGGGGCGCTCGAGCTGAATCATGTCGGAAACGTTCTGCAACAGAAGCCGTGGAACAAGTTACGTGTTGCCGTGATCTTGGCCGACCAACGGCACGGAACTGGACCCTTACGCGGACAGGCATTCAAGGTCAACATTCTGCATTGATGCCAACTTGAATCCACCAAAAAACAAAACTAGTGACAAGTTGAAGCTAATGCAGAACTTCAAAAAAAAAATAATAAATAAGCATAATGAAAGAATTCAAAAGTATTTAAATAATTGGAATGAATAAAATGATGGAAGGATTTTGAAACGTGTTATAGTGTGCTGGGAGAGTGTATTAGATACATTTTTGTTGATTGGTTTTGATTAATTGGCATTATTTTCATTATTATTGTTTCCATTTGAAGTGTGATTGTTCAGTTTGAGACCGTGTCACTGGCAACCGAGAGTGTGTGATTGGTAGACGTACCAGCGTGGTGGGGACGCCCACGGACTCGGCTGCGGAGAACGCGATGGTGAAGTTCCTCCTCTTCTCGCTGGCAGTCAGCGTGTCGTACGGGACCCTGCGGCACAACAACTAGCGTTAACTGGGCAGCTAGGGGTAAGACTCACCGGTCAGGCAGGTACGTGTGGAGGGTGGCAGGCAGCTAGAGGTAACAGACTCACCGGTCAGGCAGGTACGTGTGGAGGGTGGCAGGCAGCTAGGGGTAACAGACTCACCGGTCAGGCAGGTACGTGTGGAGGGTGGCAGGCAGCTAGGGGTAACAGACTCACCGGTCAGGCAGGTACGTGTGGAGGGTGGCAGGCAGCTAGGGGTAAGACTCACCGGTCAGGCAGGTACGTGTGGAGGGTGGCAGGCAGCTAGGGGGCAGGTACGTGTGGAGGGTGGCAGGCAGCTAGGGGCAACAGACTCACCGGTCAGGCAGGTACGTGTGGAGGGTGGCAGGCAGCTAGGGGCAACAGACTCACCGGTCAGGCAGGTACGTGTGGAGGGTGGCAGGCAGCTAGGGGGCAGGTACGTGTGGAGGGTGGCAGGCAGCTAGGGGTAACAGACTCACCGGTCAGGCAGGTACGTGTGGAGGGTGGCAGGCAGCTAGGGGCAACAGACTCACCGGTCAGGCAGGTACGTGTGGAGGGTGGCAGGCAGCTAGGGGGCAGGTACGTGTGGAGGGTGGCAGGCAGCTAGGGGCAACAGACTCACCGGTCAGGCAGGTACGTGTGGAGGGTGGCAGGCAGCTAGGGGCAACAGACTCACCGGTCAGGCAGGTACGTGTGGAGGGTGGCAGGCAGCTAGGGGGCAGGTACGTGTGGAGGGTGGCAGGCAGCTAGGGGTAACAGACTCACCGGTCAGGCAGGTACGTGTGGAGGGTGGCAGGCAGCTAGGGGCAACAGACTCACCGGTCAGGCAGGTACGTGTGGAGGGTGGCAGGCAGCTAGGGGCAACAGACTCACCGGTCAGGCAGGTACGTGTGGAGGGTGCCAGGCAGCTAGGGGGCAGGTACGTGTTGAGGGTGGCAGGCAGCTAGGGGCAACAGACTCACCGGTCAGGCAGGTACGTGTGGAGGATGGCAGGCAGCTAGGGGGCAGGTACGTGTGGAGGATGGCAGGCAGCTAGGGGGCAGGTACGTGTGGAGGGTGGCAGGCAGCTAGGGGCAACAGACTCACCGGTCAGGCAGGTACGTGTGGAGGATGGCAGGCAGCTAGGGGGCAGGTACGTGTGGAGGGTGGCAGGCAGCTAGGGGGCAACAGACTCACCGGTCAGGCAGGTACGTGTGGAGGATGGCAGGCAGCTAGGGGCAGGTACGTGTGGAGGGTGGCAGGTAGCTAGGGGCAACAGACTCACCGGTCAGGCAGGTACGTGTGGAGGATGGCAGGCAGCTAGGGGGCAGGTACGTGTGGAGGGTGCCAGGCAGCTAGGGGGCAGGTACGTGTGGAGGGTGGCAGGCAGCTAGGGGGCAGGTACGTGTTGAGGGTGGCAGGCAGCTAGGGGCAACAGACTCACCGGTCAGGCAGGTACGTGTGGAGGATGGCAGGCAGCTAGGGGGCAGGTACGTGTGGAGGGTGGCAGGCAGCTAGGGGGCAACAGACTCACCGGTCAGGCAGGTACGTGTGGAGGGTGCCAGGCAGCTAGGGGCAACAGACTCACGGGTCAGGCAGGTACGTGTGGAGGATGGCAGGCAGCTAGGGGGCAGGTACGTGTGGAGGGTGGCAGGCAGCTAGGGGGCAACAGACTCACCGGTCAGGCAGGTACGTGTGGAGGATGGCAGGCAGCTAGGGGCAACAGACTCACCGGTCAGGCAGGTACGTGTGGAGGGTGGCAGGCAGCTAGGGGTAACAGACTCACCGGTCAGGCAGGTACGTGTGGAGGGTGGCAGGCAGCTAGGGGGCAGGTATGTGTTGAGGGTGGCAGGCAGCTAGGGGCAACAGACTCACCGGTCAGGCAGGTACGTGTGGAGGGTGGCAGGCAGCTAGGGGCAACAGACTCACGGGTCAGGCAGGTACGTGTGGAGGATGGCAGGCAGCTAGGGGCAACAGACTCACCGGTCAGGCAGGTACGTGTGGAGGATGGCAGGCAGCTAGGGGCAACAGACTCACGGGTCAGGCAGGTACGTGTGGAGGATGGCAGGCAGCTAGGGGGCAGGTACGTGTGGAGGATGGCAGGCAGCTAGGGGTAACAGACTCACCGGTCAGGCAGGTACGTGTGGAGGGTGGCAGGCAGCTAGGGGCAACAGACTCACCGGTCAGGCAGGTACGTGTGGAGGATGGCAGGCAGCTAGGGGGCAGGTACGTGTGGAGGATGGCAGGCAGCTAGGGGCAACAGACTCACCGGTCAGGCAGGTACGTGTGGAGGGTGGCAGGCAGCTAGGGGGCAGGTACGTGTGGAGGGTGGCAGGCAGCTAGGGGTAACAGACTCACCAGTCAGGCAGGTACGTGTGGAGGGTGGCAGGCAGCTAGGGGCAACAGACTCACCGGTCAGGCAGGTACGTGTGGAGGGTAGCAGGCAGCTAGGGGCAACAGACTCACCGGTCAGGCAGGTACGTGTGGAGGGTGGCAGGCAGCTAGGGGCAACAGACTCACCGGTCAGGCAGGTACGTGTGGAGGATGGCAGGCAGCTAGGGGGCAGGTACGTGTGGAGGGTGGCAGGCAGCTAGGGGTAACAGACTCACCGGTCAGGCAGGTACGTGTGGAGGATGGCAGGCAGCTAGGGGGCAGGTACGTGTGGAGGGTGGCAGGCAGCTAGGGGTAACAGACTCACCGGTCAGGCAGGTACGTGTGGAGGGTGGCAGGCAGCTAGGGGCAACAGACTCACGGGTCAGGCAGGTACGTGTGGAGGATGGCAGGCAGCTAGGGGGCAGGTACGTGTGGAGGGTGGCAGGCAGCTAGGGGTAACAGACTCACCGGTCAGGCAGGTACGTGTGGAGGGTGGCAGGCAGCTAGGGGCAACAGACTCACCGGTCAGGCAGGTACGTGTGGAGGGTGCCAGGCAGCTAGGGGGCAGGTACGTGTGGAGGATGGCAGGCAGCTAGGGGGCAGGTACGTGTGGAGGGTGGCAGGCAGCTAGGGGTAACAGACTCACCAGTCAGGCAGGTACGTGTGGAGGGTGGCAGGCAGCTAGGGGCAACAGACTCACCAGTCAGGCAGGTACGTGTGGAGGGTGGCAGGCAGCTAGGAGCAACAGACTCACCGGTCAGGCAGGTACGTGTGGAGGGTGCCAGGCAGCTAGGGGGCAGGTACGTGTTGAGGGTGGCAGGCAGCTAGGGGTAACAGACTCACCAGTCAGGCAGGTACGTGTGGAGGGTGGCAGGCAGCTAGGGGCAACAGACTCACCGGTCAGGCAGGTACGTGTGGAGGGTGGCAGGCAGCTAGGGGCAACAGACTCACCGGTCAGGCAGGTACGTGTGGAGGGTGGCAGGCAGCTAGGGGCAACAGACTCACCGGTCAGGCAGGTACGTGTGGAGGGTGGCAGGCAGCTAGGGGCAACAGACTCACCGGTCAGGCAGGTACGTGTGGAGGATGGCAGGCAGCTAGGGGGCAGGTACGTGTGGAGGGTGGCAGGCAGCTAGGGGTTTCAGACTCACCGGTCAGGCAGGTACGTGTGGAGGATGGCAGGCAGCTAGGAGGCAGGTACGTGTGGAGGATGGCAGGCAGCTAGGGGGCAGGTACGTGTGGAGGATGGCAGGCAGCTAGGGGGCAGGTATGTGTGGAGGGTGGCAGGCAGCTAGGAGGCAGGTACGTGTGGAGGGTGGCAGGCAGCTAGGGGGCAGGTACGTGTGGAGGATGGCAGGCAGCTAGGGGGCAGGTATGTGTGGAGGGTGGCAGGCAGCTAAGGGGCAGGTACGTGTGGAGGATGGCAGGCAGCTAGGGGGCAGGTACGTGTGGAGGGTGGCAGGCAGCTAGGGGGCAGGTATGTGTGGAGGATGGCAGGCAGCTAGGGGGCAGGTATGTGTGGAGGGTGGCAGGCAGCTAGGAGGCAGGTACGTGTGGAGGGTGGCAGGCAGCTAGGGGGCAGGTACGTGTGGAGGATGGCAGGCAGCTAGGAGGCAGGTACGTGTGGAGGATGGCAGGCAGCTAGGGGGCAGGTACGTGTGGAGGGTGGCAGGCAGATAGGGGGCAGGTACGTGTGGAGGGTGGCAGGCAGCTAGGAGTAACAGACTCACCGGTCAGGCAGGTACGTGTGGAGGGTGGCAGGCAGATAGGGGGCAGGTACGTGTGGAGGGTGGCAGGCAGCTAGGAGTAACAGACTCACCGGTCAGGCAGGTACGTGTGGAGGGTGGCAGGCAGCTAGGGGGCAGGTACGTGTGGAGGATGGCAGGCAGCTAGGGGGCAGGTACGTGTTGAGGGTGGCAGGCAGCTAGGGGCAACAGACTCACCGGTCAGGCAGGTACGTGTGGAGGATGGCAGGCAGCTAGGGGGCAGGTACGTGTGGAGGATGGCAGGCAGCTAGGGGGCAGGTACGTGTGGAGGATGGCAGGCAGCTAGGGGCAACAGACTCACGGGTCAGGCAGGTACGTGTGGAGGATGGCAGGCAGCTAGGGGGCAGGTACGTGTGGAGGATGGCAGGCAGCTAGGGGTAACAGACTCACCGGTCAGGCAGGTACGTGTGGAGGATGGCAGGCAGCTAGGGGGCAGGTACGTGTGGAGGGTGCTAGGCAGCTAGGGGGCAGGTACGTGTGGAGGATGGCAGGCAGCTAGGGGGCAGGTAAGTGTGGAGGGTGGCAGGCAGCTAGGGGCAACAGACTCACTGGTCAGGCAGGTACGTGTGGAGGGTGGCAGGCAGCTAGGGGGCAGGTACGTGTGGAGGGTGGCAGGCAGCTAGGGGCAACAGACTCACAGGTCAGGCAGGTACGTGTGGAGGTTGGCAGGCAGCTAGGGGGCAGGTACGTGTGGAGGGTGGCAGGAAGCTAGGGGGCAGGTACGTGTGGAGGGTGGCAGGCAGCTAGGGGGCAGGTACGTGTGGAGGTAGGCAGGTAGCTAGGGGGCAGGTACGTGTGTAGGGTGGCAGGCAGCTAGGGGTAAGACTCACCGGTCAGGCAGGTACGTGTGGAGGGCAGCTAGGGGTAACAGACTCACCGGTCAGGCAGGTACGTGTGGAGGGTGGCAGGCAGCTAGGGGGCAGGTACGTGTGGAGGGTGGCAGGCAGCTAGGGGTAAGACTCACCGGTCAGGCAGGTACGTGTGGAGGGCAGCTAGGGGTAACAGACTCACCGGTCAGGCAGGTACGTGTGGAGGGTGGCAGGCAGCTAGGGGGCAGGTACGTGTGGAGGGTGGCAGGCAGCTAGGGGTAAGACTCACCGGTCAGGCAGGTACGTGTGGAGGGCAGCTAGGGGTAACAGACTCACCGGTCAGGCAGGTACGTGTGGAGGGTGGCAGGCAGCTAGGGGGCAGGTACGTGTGGAGGGTGGCAGGCAGCTGGGGGGCAGGTACGTGTGGAGGGTGGCAGGCAGCTAGGGGTAACAGACTCACCGGTCAGGCAGGTACGTTTGGAGGGTGCCAGGCAGCTAGGGGGCAGGTACGTGTGGAGGATGGCAGGTAGCTAGGGGCAGGTACGTTTGGAGGGTGCCAGGCAGCTAGGGGGCAGGTACGTGTGGAGGATGGCAGGCAGCTAGGGGGCAGGTACGTGTGGAGGATGGCAGGCAGCTAGGGGGCAGGTACGTGTTGAGGGTGGCAGGCAGCTAGGGGCAACAGACTCACCGGTCAGGCAGGTACGTGTGGAGGATGGCGCACAAGGCCAGTCCGTCGTTCCAGGAGCTGGAGAAGTTGGTGATGTCGATGTTTCGATAGCCGACTGTCTTGTGTTGGCACCACTTGAGCAAGGCGTTGCGCTTCGAGCCTCCGTTCCTCTTCAGATACGTCAGCGGGTCTTTCCTCTCGCCTGCAACACAGGCACAAGTGTCAACACGTTTCTTCACTCACTCCACCAGGCCAACGCAGCATGCCTTGTGAGATGAGCAAGATATCCTCACAAGGTTTCAATCAGAGTCGTTGAAGTAGTCCTACATTTGCTACTTCATACACTCTGGTATTCTACACACCTTGACGCATATAAAATATACTTCATTTGATGAATATTGGATCTAGAAAGCAGTGAATCTTAGCAATGCTACTGAGCACTATTATTCTTATCCAGGGTGTTTGTTGAATGAAAAACCTTCATTAGATTATTTTCTACGAAACGACCGATTCGAATCGCTTATAAAATTGCAATAATGTGTATCTTCATTGTCTTCACATTCAGGGAAATTCTGATTTTTTTGGAGAGTTTTCATTTTTCGTAATTTTCTGTCCAGCCAAATCTTGTAGAGTTTCTAGAGACTTTGAGACGATATTTCTCAGAAACGGTTCAACGGAAACGACCCGAAGACTAAACAGTTCCAAGTTAGACGAGTCTAAGTAAGAGTTTCACGCCGTTCAGTCAACCGTGCGACCTGCGCAGTGCTTGCACAAACAACATACAAAGCTCTATAAGAGTGGGATGGAGTCTTCACTAACGTTCATCTAAAGACGATTATTTAGCTTGATCCCAGCTTTTTATTATGGCAATCAATGATGATTCATTCCTTTGATACGTTCTACAATCGCAAGCTTTTCTTGACGATACGTTTGGAAATGTGATTCCGAGAAATCACATGTTTACGTTAAGAGGCCGCAGGCGCTCGTATTTCACGCCGCAAACTCTCACGGCCGTAATTTTTGAGATATCAATATGATTGTTTTGGCATTCTGTTGATAATTGAAAGAGGGAGGTTATCGCATTTACAGAATTTTGAACAACCAATTTGTAATTTTTCAAATTCTTCAAATGGAAAATGAAAAAATTTCTAGTTTACGGAAACCTAGATATATATTTTTGAATACCGAAAAATAATATGGACTGTGAAATATATCAAAAGTGTGAGTATTAACGGCGTTTACGTGAATATGAGTTCGGCGGGCTAGTCTATGTGTTGCGCCTAGCACACGATGCATGTTAAACTCGAGTCTGAAGCGAGCGAACAACGAGCGCGTGTAGCGCGCCTGCGGCCTCTTAATACGTTTTCAAAATGCCTTTTGTATGTTTGGAAGTGAGAAATCTCAAGAAGAACCCTTCTTCAGCTTGCTATCTTGGACGCAGGAACTCGACGTAACACAAATCCCAATGACGTTCTACAAATAGGTCTGGAGACAGCTTTGAACAAATGAATACTTGGAATAATCGCATGTTATCACACTCAATAGCCAGCCCCTCATGTTTCCAACATGAACATGTCTATCTAGCGCAGGGCTTTCCAACTAGACATCTCAGAGGGACATTTTTTCACGGGGAAATTTGAGGTGAGCCACACAGTTAATTGTCCGACAATTTCTGTTTATTTTTCACCTGTTTTCTATATGGTGTGCCCATACACAAAGAAAATATTTTTGGTACACACATATTCAAACTTCTTGAAAATGACTTTTTCCAGCTCAAGATTGAATTACTTGAATTAAACTTCTTGTCATTACGTCTTTGCAACTGATACGGCGCAAGGGTGGAGTACACAACGATGCCAGATTATATCCCTAATTTCACTCCACAGAATATTGTACGTAATTGCAGTAATTGTAGAGTTTTTATGAATTGCAGAGATCATTTCGGAGACTATTTGAAAAGGTCCTGTTGGGAAGCCCTGACCTAGCGACTGTCTACGGTCCGCTGGCCGATGGAACGTACTTATGTCCGGCTGGCTGTTGCGACGGAAGTCGATGCCGCGCGTGGAGAAGATGGATCCGGCGTCGTCGTCCCGCTTCTCATCGCTCTTAAACACATTATCTACAACAAGACCAGACTCATGCAGTACGCTACAGACGCTTGGCAGCGTTCCGAGTACAGCTCACTCGGACTAATCACAGGCACAACAATACAAGTACAGACAAGCGTGAGGTGAGGAAAGGAAAGAAGAATGAAGTTGAAACGTTTGGCTGAAAGTGGAGTGCTCGTTCAGCTCGAGTGATTGGTACGTCCGGTACTGAGAAACAGAACTGAAAGTACAGGCTCCATCAAGTGGACGACCGAGTTGATCAAAACATCTTGAGAAACCAAGTTCTTTGGAGCACTTCATTTTCAAGCATCTTTCAGTATACTGTCCAAACATCTTACTTTGTGACAAGAGCTTAGACGCACGAGATAAAACTATTTGATTGAGTTTCTGATGGAAGCCAGGCAAGAAGTGTCCCAGTAGGCCAGTAGGTCAGTAGTCTTACACGTCATCAACTTTACAGTGTTGAATACAATCAGGAATGAATGAATTGTGTTGTTTTACTGCGCTACAACGACGAGGTTATCCGCGCCGATGTCATGTGATCAACACAGACTACTGGATCTGACAGATTGAAAAATTCCGTCACGTAAAATGTCACATGATCTCAAAATGGTAATAATTTCAAAACGGAATGTACAAAATTTCTTCTTCAAATTCAAAGCGATGATAAATACTTTTTGTGACACTGATTCAACAGGCCTATAACATAACTTATTCACTTTCTTTAAATTTATTGTTTAGTTCCATTTGATGCTTCTTTTTCACTATTGCTTCTTTTTATTTCTTTTTCTTATGAATTAGGTACAAAAAAAAAAAATTGGTGATAAATTTACTGAAAATATTTTGTTATAGGCCTACATATAATTACTATATTGTTACAGTGATTCTATTATAAGTTTCCATAATGTTTATATATCTCTGTGTGTAAGACAACTGTATGTATTTATGTGAATTATGTTTTAAACTGGTTAAATGGAAGAACGGTCCTGCCGAATTTTGCCAGCAATAAAGATCCTTTAATAATAATGATCTTGATTGGAATGAGAAAAGCGTAGGTTTTAATGCAGCAATCATTGCCAACAGATTTCCTTTGAACTTCTTCAGTTCATTTCTGGAGAAGTGAGGAAGTGAGGAAGTGAGGAAGTGAAAGTATTTCTATTGTTGTACAATTGTCCAGGAAATGGAGCAATCTGTGTCCTCACCGAGCCTTCTGACATGCCTAACTACAGAACTAGATCCTCCAATGATCGGTGCCTACCAAACAATAACAATAACTAGGCACACGCAGCATGCGTTGTAAGATGAGCCAGCTATCTGAATAAGGTTATAACCAAACTCGTTAAAGTAGTTCTACTCTTGCTACTTCATCAACTTTGGTATTCTACACACCTTGACGTATATAGAAAATACCTCATTGTTGGGCAAATATCGAATCTAGAAGGCAGTGAATCTTGACAACATAATTCTGATATTATTTCTACATATTTGATGAATAAAAACCGATGGTTAATTTTTTTTCTTCAAAACGACTGGTTTAAATTGCATAATGAATGTTAATAATGTGTATCATTCATGTATATATATTCACAAATTCTTATTTTTATTCTGAGATTTTATTTTTCAAATTTTCTTACCCAGCATAATCTGGGTAATGAAGCCTAATACGGGTTTTTAGAAACTTTTAGATGATATTTCTCAAAATCGGTGAAACCGTTTCATTCCAAAAACTATACAGTTCCAAGTTGGATGAGTTTGCTTGTACAGAACAAGTATCATGTCGATCAGTCAAACCCTGCGACCTGTGAAGTGCCCACAAACAAACAAACAACAAAAGCTCCATAAGAGTGGGATGGAGTGTTTGCTACGCTCATCTGACTACGATAATATGAATGATTGAACGGTTGGCTAACCTGAGAGGATGTTGCGCTTGAACTGCTGCTCGCGTAGCGGAACCATGTCGGAGGTGGGGGACTGCGGAGCCAGCGTGTTGGCAGCTCCGCTAGCCACGCTCGACAGGCTGGACGTGGAGCTGCTCCGGCTGCCCGGGCCTGGATCAACACGGAATAGTTGTAACTGTGACTGCTAGAGCGCACCCGACACCAGGTACCAATACATCACTATACACTAGGCAGACGCAACAAATGCGTTGTAAGATGAGCGAGATATCTGAATAAGGTATCTCATCGTTAAAGTAGTTTTATCTGTGCCAATTAATCGACTTCGGTGTAATTGAGAACTCTACACACCTTGAATCCTATGAGAAATTTGGTGAATATCGAATCCAGAAAGCAGTGAAACACAGCAAGGATTCTGCAATAATTTTCTATCTATTCGTCGATTAAAAAACATTTATTAGATCATTTTCTCCAGAACGGCTGATCCAAATTTCATACAAAATTGTAATAACGTGTATTATTATTGTGTTCACATTCAGGGAAAATTTTGATTTTTTTGGAGAACTTTTATTTTTCAAATTTTCTTGCCCAGCCTAATCTCATGGGCTTTTCAGAAATTTTTAGATGATATTTCTCGAAATCGGTCAAACCGATTCATCTCAAAAACTATACAGTTCCAAGTTAGATCAGTTTGCGTTTGCGTGTACGAAAACAAGTTTCATGTTGATCAGTCAAACTCAAACCGTGCGACCTGCGCAGTGCTTACAGACAAAGCTGTATAAGAGTGGAATGGAGACTTTGCATACGCTCATCTAATAAACGTACTGGTACCGTCATCTAATAAACGTACTGGTACCGACTGGCTTGTTCAAATCTCTGGTTTCTGCTCACTTTCATCTACAATTCACGCTACAATGAAACCTCTGTGCATCGTTATCAATCATTTCTTCTCACCCCACTCCCATACGATCACTGTTACATTTCCCTGAGCAGTTCAGTTCTCCTAATCCACGCTACAATGAAACCTCTGTGCATCGTTATCAATCATTTCTTCTCACCCCACTCCCATACGATCACTGTTACATTTCCCCGAGCGGTTCAGTTCTCCTAATTCACGCTACAATGAAACCTCTGTGCATCGTAACAATCATTTCTTCTCACCCCACTCCCATACGATCACTGTTACATTTCCCCGAGCAGTTCAGTTCTCCTAATTCACGCTACAATGAAACCTCTGTGCATCGTTATCAATCATTTCTTCTCACCCCACTCCCATACGATCACTGTTACATTTCCCCGAGCGGTTCAGATCTCCTAATTCAAGCTACAATGAAACCTCTGTGCATCGTTATCAATCATTTCTTCTCACCCCACTCCCATACGATCACTGTTACATTTCCCTGAGCAGTTCAGTTCTCCTAATTCACGCTACAATGAAACCTCTGTGCATCGTTATCAATCATTTCTTCTCACCCCACTCCCATACGATCACTGTTACATTTCCCCGAGCGGTTCAGTTCTCCTAATCCACACTACAATGAAACCTCTGTGCATCGTTATCAATCATTTCTTCTCACCCCACTCCCATACGATCACTGTTACATTTCCCCGAGCGGTTCAGTTCTCCTAATTCACGCTACAATGAAACCTCTGTGCATCGTTATCAATCATTTCTTCTCACCCCACTCCCATACGATCACTGTTACATTTCCCCGAGCGGTTCAGTTCTCCTAATTCACGCTACAATGAAACCTCTGTGCATCGTTATCAATCATTTCTTCTCACCCCACTCCCATACGATCACTGTTACATTTCCCCGAGCAGTTCAGTTCTCCTAATTCACGCTACAATGAAACCTCTGTGCATCGTTA
The DNA here is from genome assembly GCA_964007535.1 of Brachyptera risi. NCBI lineage: Eukaryota > Metazoa > Arthropoda > Insecta > Plecoptera > Taeniopterygidae > Brachyptera > Brachyptera risi. The sequence continues at coordinate 820,620 of OZ023331.1, forward strand.
TCAATCATTTCTTCTCACCCCACTCCCATACGATCACTGTTACATTTCCCTGAGCAGTTCAGTTCTCCTAATTCACGCTACAATGAAACCTCTGTGCATCGTTATCAATCATTTCTTCTCACCCCACTCCCATACGATCACTGTTACATTTCCCCGAGCGGTTCAGTTCTCCTAATTCACGCTACAATGAAACCTCTGTGCATCGTAACAATCATTTCTTCTCACCCCACTCCCATACGATCACTGTTACATTTCCCCGAGCGGTTCAGGTCCCCTAATTCACGCTACAATGAAACCTCTGTGCATCGTTATCAATCATTTCTTCTCACCCCACTCCCATACGATCACTGTTACATTTCCCCGAGCAGTTCAGTTCTCCTAATTCACGCTACAATGAAACCTCTGTGCATCGTTATCAATCATTTCTTCTCACCCCACTCCCATACGATCACTGTTACATTTCCCCGAGCGGTTCAGTTCTCCTAATTCACGCTACAATGAAACCTCTGTGCATCGTTATCAATCATTTCTTCTCACCCCACTCCCATACGATCACTGTTACATTTCCCTGAGCAGTTCAGTTCTCCTAATTCACGCTACAATGAAACCTCTGTGCATCGTTATCAATCATTTCTTCTCACCCCACTCCCATACGATCACTGTTACATTTCCCCGAGCGGTTCAGTTCTCCTAATCCACGCTACAATGAAACCTCTGTGCATCGTTATCAATCATTTCTTCTCACCCCACTCCCATACGATCACTGTTACATTTCCCCGAGCGGTTCAGTTCTCCTAATTCACGCTACAATGAAACCTCTGTGCATCGTTATCAATCATTTCTTCTCACCCCACTCCCATACGATCACTGTTACATTTCCCCGAGCGGTTCAGTTCTCCTAATTCACGCTACAATGAAACCTCTGTGCATCGTTATCAATCATTTCTTCTCACCCCACTCCCATACGATCACTGTTACATTTCCCTGAGCAGTTCAGTTCTCCTAATCCACGCTACAATGAAACCTCTGTGCATCGTTATCAATCATTTCTTCTCACCCCACTCCCATACGATCACTGTTACATTTCCCCGAGCAGTTCAGTTCTCCTAATTCACGCTACAATGAAACCTCTGTGCATCGTTATCAATCATTTCTTCTCACCCCACTCCCATACGATCACTGTTACATTTCCCCGAGCAGTTCAGTTCTCCTAATTCACGCTACAATGAAACCTCTGTGCATCGTTATCAATCATTTCTTCTCACCCCACTCCCATACGATCACTGTTACATTTCCCCGAGCGGTTCAGTTCTCCTAATTCACGCTACAATGAAACCTCTGTGCATCGTTATCAATCATTTCTTCTCACCCCACTCCCATACGATCACTGTTACATTTCCCCGAGCGGTTCAGTTCTCCTAATTCACGCTACAATGAAACCTCTGTGCATCGTTATCAATCATTTCTTCTCACCCCACTCCCATACGATCACTGTTACAATTCCCCGAGCAGTTCAGTTCTCCTAATTCACGCTACAATGAAACCTCTGTGCATCGTTATCAATCATTTCTTCTCACCCCACTCCCATACGATCACTGTTACATTTCCCCGAGCAGTTCAGTTCTCCTAATTCACGCTACAATGAAACCTCTGTGCATCGTTATCAATCATTTCTTCTCACCCCACTCCCATACGATCACTGTTACATTTCCCCGAGCAGTTCAGTTCTCCTAATTCACGCTACAATGAAACCTCTGTGCATCGTTATCAATCATTTCTTCTCACCCCACTCCCATACGATCACTGTTACATTTCCCCGAGCAGTTCAGTTCTCCTAATTCACGCTACAATGAAACCTCTGTGCATCGTTATCAATCATTCCTTCTCACCCCACTCCCATACGATCACTGTTACATTTCCCCGAGCAGTTCAGTTCTCCTGATTCACGCTACAATGAAACCTCTGTGCATCGTTATCAATCATTTCTTCTCACCCCACTCCCATACGATCACTGTTACATTTCCCCGAGCAGTTCAGTTCTCCTAATTCACGCTACAATGAAACCTCTGTGCATCGTTATCAATCATTTCTTCTCACCCCACACCCATACGATCACTGTTACATTTCCCCGAGCGGTTCAGTTCTCCTAATTCACGCTACAATGAAACCTCTGTGCATCGTTATCAATCATTTCTTCTCACCCCACTCCCATACGATCACTGTTACATTTCCCCGAGCAGTTCAGGTCCCCTAATTCACGCTACAATGAAACCTCTGTGCATCGTTATCAATCATTTCTTCTCACCCCACTCCCATACGATCACTGTTACATTTCCCTGAGCGGTTCAGTTCTCCTAATTCACGCTACAATGACACCTCTGTGCATCGTTATCAATCATTTCTTCTCACCCCACTCCCATACGATCACTGTTACATTTCCCCGAGCAGTTCAGTTCTCCTAATCCACGCTACAATGAAACCTCTGTGCATCGTTATCAATCATTTCTTCTCACCCCACTCCCATACGATCACTGTTACATTTCCCCGAGCAGTTCAGTTCTCCTAATTCACGCTACAATGAAACCTCTGTGCATCGTTATCAATCATTTCTTCTCACCCCACTCCCATACGATCACTGTTACATTTCCCCGAGCAGTTCAGTTCTCCTAATTCACGCTACAATGAAACCTCTGTGCATCGTTATCAATCATTTCTTCTCACCCCACTCCCATACGATCACTGTTACATTTCCCCGAGCAGTTCAGTTCTCCTAATTCATGCTACAATGAAACCTCTGTGCATCGTTATCAATCATTTCTTCTCACCCCACTCCCATACGATCACTGTTACATTTCCCCGAGCAGTTCAGTTCTCCTAATTCACGCTACAATGAAACCTCTGTGCATCGTTATCAATCATTTCTTCTCACCCCACTCCCATACGATCACTGTTACATTTCCCCGAGCGGTTCAGTTCTCCTAATTCACGCTACAATGAAACCTCTGTGCATCGTTATCAATCATTTCTTCTCACCCCACTCCCATACGATCACTGTTACATTTCCCCGAGCAGTTCAGTTCTCCTAATTCACGCTACAATGAAACCTCTGTGCATCGTTATCAATCATTTCTTCTCACCCCACTCCCATACGATCACTGTTACATTTCCCCGAGCAGTTCAGTTCTCCTAATTCATGCTACAATGAAACCTCTGTGCATCGTTATCAATCATTTCTTCTCACCCCACTCCCATACGATCACTGTTACATTTCCCCGAGCGGTTCAGTTCTCCTAATTCACGCTACAATGAAACCTCTGTGCATCGTTATCAATCATTTCTTCTCACCCCACTCCCATACGATCACTGTTACATTTCCCCGAGCAGTTCAGGTCCCCTAATTCACGCTACAATGAAACCTCTGTGCATCGTTATCAATCATTTCTTCTCACCCCACTCCCATACGATCACTGTTACATTTCCCCGAGCAGTTCAGTTCTCCTAATTCATGCTACAATGAAACCTCTGTGCATCGTTATCAATCATTTCTTCTCACCCCACTCCCATACGATCACTGTTACATTTCCCCGAGCAGTTCAGTTCTCCTAATTCATTGCAAGATGAAACCTCTGTGCATCGTTATCAATCATTTCTTCTCACCCCACTCCCATACGATCACTGTTACATTTCCCCGAGCAGTTCAGTTCTCCTAATTCACGCTACAATGAAACCTCTGTGCATCGTTATCAATCATTTCTTCTCACCCCACTCCCATACGATCACTGTTACATTTCCCCGAGCAGTTCAGTTCTCCTAATTCATGCTACAATGAAACCTCTGTGCATCGTTATCAATCATTTCTTCTCACCCCACTCCCATACGATCACTGTTACATTTCCCCGAGCAGTTCAGGTCCCCTAATTCACGCTACAATGAAACCTCTGTGCATCGTTATCAATCATTTCTTCTCACCCCACTCCCATACGATCACTGTTACATTTCCCCGAGCAGTTCAGGTCCCCTAATTCACGCTACAATGAAACCTCTGTGCATCGTTATCAATCATTTCTTCTCACCCCACTCCCATACGATCACTGTTACATTTCCCCGAGCAGTTCAGTTCTCCTAATTCACGCTACAATGAAACCTCTGTGCATCGTTATCAATCATTTCTTCTCACCCCACTCCCATACGATCACTGTTACATTTCCCCGAGCAGTTCAGTTCTCCTAATTCATTGCAAGATGAAACCTCTGTGCATCGTTATCAATCATTTCTTCTCACCCCACTCCCATACGATCACTGTTACATTTCCCCGAGCAGTTCAGTTCTCCTAATTCACGCTACAATGAAACCTCTGTGCATCGTTATCAATCATTTCTTCTCACCCCACTCCCATACGATCACTGTTACATTTCCCCGAGCAGTTCAGTTCTCCTAATTCACGCTACAATGAAACCTCTGTGCATCGTTATCAATCATTTCTTCTCACCCCACTCCCATACGATCACTGTTACATTTCCCCGAGCGGTTCAGTTCTCCTAATTCACGCTACAATGAAACCTCTGTGCATCGTTATCAATCATTTCTTCTCACCCCACTCCCATACGATCACTGTTACATTTCCCCGAGCAGTTCAGTTCTCCTAATTCACGCTACAATGAAACCTCTGTGCATCGTTATCAATCATTTCTTCTCACCCCACTCCCATACGATCACTGTTACATTTCCCCGAGCAGTTCAGTTCTCCTAATTCACGCTACAATGAAACCTCTGTGCATCGTTATCAATCATTTCTTCTCACCCCACTCCCATACGATCACTGTTACATTTCCCCGAGCAGTTCAGTTCTCCTAATTCACGCTACAATGAAACCTCTGTGCATCGTTATCAATCATTTCTTCTCACCCCACTCCCATACGATCACTGTTACATTTCCCCGAGCAGTTCAGTTCTCCTAATTCACGCTACAATGAAACCTCTGTGCATCGTTATCAATCATTTCTTCTCACCCCACTCCCATACGATCACTGTTACATTTCCCCGAGCAGTTCATTTCTCCTAATCCACGCTACAATGAAACCTCTGTGCATCGTTATCAATCATTTCTTCTCACCCCACTCCCATACGATCACTGTTACATTTCCCCGAGCAGTTCAGTTCTCCTAATTCATTGCAAGATGAAACCTCTGTGCATCGTTATCAATCATTTCTTCTCACCCCACTCCCATACGATCACTGTTACATTTCCCCGAGCGGTTCAGTTCTCCTAATTCACGCTACAATGAAACCTCTGTGCATCATTATCAATCATTTCTTCTCACCCCACTCCCATACGATCACTGTTACATTTCCCCGAGCAGTTCAGTTCTCCTAATTCACGCTACAATGAAACCTCTGTGCATCGTTATCAATCATTTCTTCTCACCCCACTCCCATACGATCACTGTTACATTTCCCCGAGCAGTTCAGTTCTCCTAATTCACGCTACAATGAAACCTCTGTGCATCGTTATCAATCATTTCTTCTCACCCCACTCCCATACGATCACTGTTACATTTCCCCGAGCAGTTCAGTTCTCCTAATTCACGCTACAATGAAACCTCTGTGCATCGTTATCAATCATTTCTTCTCACCCCACTCCCATACGATCACTGTTACATTTCCCCGAGCAGTTCACTTCTCCTAATTCATTGCAAGATGAAACCTCTGTGCATCGTTATCAATCATTTCTTCCCACCCCACTCCCATACGATCACTGTTACATTTCCCCGAGCAGTTCAGTTCTCCTAATTCACGCTACAATGAAACCTCTGTGCATCGTTATCAATCATTTCTTCTCACCCCACTCCCATACGATCACTGTTACATTTCCCCGAGCAGTTCAGTTCTCCTAATTCATTGCAAGATGAAACCTCTGTGCATCGTTATCAATCATTTCTTCTCACCCCACTCCCATACGATCACTGTTACATTTCCCCGAGCAGTTCAGTTCTCCTAATTCACGCTACAATGAAACCTCTGTGCATCGTTATCAATCATTTCTTCTCACCCCACTCCCATACGATCACTGTTACATTTCCCCGAGCAGTTCAGTTCTCCTAATTCATTGCAAGATGAAACCTCTGTGCATCGTTATCAATCATTTCTTCTCACCCCACTCCCATACGATCACTGTTACATTTCCCCGAGCAGTTCAGTTCTCCTAATTCATTGCAAGATGAAACCTCTGTGCATCGTTATCAATCATTTCTTCTCACCCCACTCCCATACGATCACTGTTACATTTCCCCGAGCAGTTCAGTTCTCCTAATTCATTGCAAGATGAAACCTCTGTGCATCGTTAGCAATCATTTCTTCTCACCCCACTCCCATACGATCACTGTTACATTTCCCCGAGCAGTTCAGTTCTCCTAATTCATTGCAAGATGAAACCTCTGTGCATCGTTATCAATCATTTCTTCTCACCCCACTCCCATACGATCACTGTTACATTTCCCCGAGCAGTTCAGTTCTCCTAATTCACGCTACAATGACACCTCTGTGCATCGTTATCAATCATTTCTTCTCACCCCACTCCCATACGATCACTGTTACATTTCCCCGAGCAGTTCAGTTCTCCTAATCCACGCTACAATGAAACCTCTGTGCATCGTTATCAATCATTTCTTCTCACCCCACTCCCATACGATCACTGTTACATTTCCCCGAGCAGTTCAGTTCTCCTAATTCACGCTACAATGAAACCTCTGTGCATCGTTATCAATCATTTCTTCTCACCCCACTCCCATACGATCACTGTTACATTTCCCCGAGCAGTTCAGTTCTCCTAATTCACGCTACAATGAAACCTCTGTGCATCGTTATCAATCATTTCTTCTCACCCCACTCCCATACGATCACTGTTACATTTCCCCGAGCAGTTCAGTTCTCCTAATTCATGCTACAATGAAACCTCTGTGCATCGTTATCAATCATTTCTTCTCACCCCACTCCCATACGATCACTGTTACATTTCCCCGAGCAGTTCAGTTCTCCTAATTCACGCTACAATGAAACCTCTGTGCATCGTTATCAATCATTTCTTCTCACCCCACTCCCATACGATCACTGTTACATTTCCCCGAGCGGTTCAGTTCTCCTAATTCACGCTACAATGAAACCTCTGTGCATCGTTATCAATCATTTCTTCTCACCCCACTCCCATACGATCACTGTTACATTTCCCCGAGCAGTTCAGTTCTCCTAATTCACGCTACAATGAAACCTCTGTGCATCGTTATCAATCATTTCTTCTCACCCCACTCCCATACGATCACTGTTACATTTCCCCGAGCAGTTCAGTTCTCCTAATTCATGCTACAATGAAACCTATGTGCATCGTTATCAATCATTTCTTCTCACCCCACTCCCATACGATCACTGTTACATTTCCCCGAGCGGTTCAGTTCTCCTAATTCACGCTACAATGAAACCTCTGTGCATCGTTATCAATCATTTCTTCTCACCCCACTCCCATACGATCACTGTTACATTTCCCCGAGCAGTTCAGGTCCCCTAATTCACGCTACAATGAAACCTCTGTGCATCGTTATCAATCATTTCTTCTCACCCCACTCCCATACGATCACTGTTACATTTCCCCGAGCAGTTCAGTTCTCCTAATTCATGCTACAATGAAACCTCTGTGCATCGTTATCAATCATTTCTTCTCACCCCACTCCCATACGATCACTGTTACATTTCCCCGAGCAGTTCAGTTCTCCTAATTCATTGCAAGATGAAACCTCTGTGCATCGTTATCAATCATTTCTTCTCACCCCACTCCCATACGATCACTGTTACATTTCCCCGAGCAGTTCAGTTCTCCTAATTCACGCTACAATGAAACCTCTGTGCATCGTTATCAATCATTTCTTCTCACCCCACTCCCATACGATCACTGTTACATTTCCCCGAGCAGTTCAGTTCTCCTAATTCATGCTACAATGAAACCTCTGTGCATCGTTATCAATCATTTCTTCTCACCCCACTCCCATACGATCACTGTTACATTTCCCCGAGCAGTTCAGGTCCCCTAATTCACGCTACAATGAAACCTCTGTGCATCGTTATCAATCATTTCTTCTCACCCCACTCCCATACGATCACTGTTACATTTCCCCGAGCAGTTCAGGTCCCCTAATTCACGCTACAATGAAACCTCTGTGCATCGTTATCAATCATTTCTTCTCACCCCACTCCCATACGATCACTGTTACATTTCCCCGAGCAGTTCAGTTCTCCTAATTCACGCTACAATGAAACCTCTGTGCATCGTTATCAATCATTTCTTCTCACCCCACTCCCATACGATCACTGTTACATTTCCCCGAGCAGTTCAGTTCTCCTAATTCATTGCAAGATGAAACCTCTGTGCATCGTTATCAATCATTTCTTCTCACCCCACTCCCATACGATCACTGTTACATTTCCCCGAGCAGTTCAGTTCTCCTAATTCACGCTACAATGAAACCTCTGTGCATCGTTATCAATCATTTCTTCTCACCCCACTCCCATACGATCACTGTTACATTTCCCCGAGCAGTTCAGTTCTCCTAATTCACGCTACAATGAAACCTCTGTGCATCGTTATCAATCATTTCTTCTCACCCCACTCCCATACGATCACTGTTACATTTCCCCGAGCGGTTCAGTTCTCCTAATTCACGCTACAATGAAACCTCTGTGCATCGTTATCAATCATTTCTTCTCACCCCACTCCCATACGATCACTGTTACATTTCCCCGAGCAGTTCAGTTCTCCTAATTCACGCTACAATGAAACCTCTGTGCATCGTTATCAATCATTTCTTCTCACCCCACTCCCATACGATCACTGTTACATTTCCCCGAGCAGTTCAGTTCTCCTAATTCACGCTACAATGAAACCTCTGTGCATCGTTATCAATCATTTCTTCTCACCCCACTCCCATACGATCACTGTTACATTTCCCCGAGCAGTTCAGTTCTCCTAATTCACGCTACAATGAAACCTCTGTGCATCGTTATCAATCATTTCTTCTCACCCCACTCCCATACGATCACTGTTACATTTCCCCGAGCAGTTCAGTTCTCCTAATTCACGCTACAATGAAACCTCTGTGCATCGTTATCAATCATTTCTTCTCACCCCACTCCCATACGATCACTGTTACATTTCCCCGAGCAGTTCATTTCTCCTAATCCACGCTACAATGAAACCTCTGTGCATCGTTATCAATCATTTCTTCTCACCCCACTCCCATACGATCACTGTTACATTTCCCCGAGCAGTTCAGTTCTCCTAATTCATTGCAAGATGAAACCTCTGTGCATCGTTATCAATCATTTCTTCTCACCCCACTCCCATACGATCACTGTTACATTTCCCCGAGCGGTTCAGTTCTCCTAATTCACGCTACAATGAAACCTCTGTGCATCATTATCAATCATTTCTTCTCACCCCACTCCCATACGATCACTGTTACATTTCCCCGAGCAGTTCAGTTCTCCTAATTCACGCTACAATGAAACCTCTGTGCATCGTTATCAATCATTTCTTCTCACCCCACTCCCATACGATCACTGTTACATTTCCCCGAGCAGTTCAGTTCTCCTAATTCACGCTACAATGAAACCTCTGTGCATCGTTATCAATCATTTCTTCTCACCCCACTCCCATACGATCACTGTTACATTTCCCCGAGCAGTTCAGTTCTCCTAATTCACGCTACAATGAAACCTCTGTGCATCGTTATCAATCATTTCTTCTCACCCCACTCCCATACGATCACTGTTACATTTCCCCGAGCAGTTCACTTCTCCTAATTCATTGCAAGATGAAACCTCTGTGCATCGTTATCAATCATTTCTTCCCACCCCACTCCCATACGATCACTGTTACATTTCCCCGAGCAGTTCAGTTCTCCTAATTCACGCTACAATGAAACCTCTGTGCATCGTTATCAATCATTTCTTCTCACCCCACTCCCATACGATCACTGTTACATTTCCCCGAGCAGTTCAGTTCTCCTAATTCATTGCAAGATGAAACCTCTGTGCATCGTTATCAATCATTTCTTCTCACCCCACTCCCATACGATCACTGTTACATTTCCCCGAGCAGTTCAGTTCTCCTAATTCACGCTACAATGAAACCTCTGTGCATCGTTATCAATCATTTCTTCTCACCCCACTCCCATACGATCACTGTTACATTTCCCCGAGCAGTTCAGTTCTCCTAATTCATTGCAAGATGAAACCTCTGTGCATCGTTATCAATCATTTCTTCTCACCCCACTCCCATACGATCACTGTTACATTTCCCCGAGCAGTTCAGTTCTCCTAATTCATTGCAAGATGAAACCTCTGTGCATCGTTATCAATCATTTCTTCTCACCCCACTCCCATACGATCACTGTTACATTTCCCCGAGCAGTTCAGTTCTCCTAATTCATTGCAAGATGAAACCTCTGTGCATCGTTATCAATCATTTCTTCTCACCCCACTCCCATACGATCACTGTTACATTTCCCCGAGCAGTTCAGTTCTCCTAATTCATTGCAAGATGAAACCTCTGTGCATCGTTATCAATCATTTCTTCTCACCCCACTCCCATACGATCACTGTTACATTTCCCCGAGCAGTTCAGTTCTCCTAATTCACGCTACAATGAAACCTCTGTGCATCGTTATCAATCATTTCTTCTCACCCCACTCCCATACGATCACTGTTACATTTCCCCGAGCAGTTCAGTTCTCCTAATTCACGCTACAATGAAACCTCTGTGCATCGTTATCAATCATTTCTTCTCACCCCACTCCCATACGATCACTGTTACATTTCCCCGAGCAGTTCAGTTCTCCTAATTCACGCTACAATGAAACCTCTGTGCATCGTTATCAATCATTTCTTCTCACCCCACTCCCATACGATCACTGTTACATTTCCCCGAGCAGTTCAGTTCTCCTAATTCATTGCAAGATGAAACCTCTGTGCATCGTTATCAATCATTTCTTCTCACCCCACTCCCATACGATCACTGTTACATTTCCCCGAGCAGTTCAGTTCTCCTAATTCACGCTACAATGAAACCTCTGTGCATCGTTATCAATCATTTCTTCTCACCCCACTCCCATACGATCACTGTTACATTTCCCCGAGCGGTTCAGTTCTCCTAATTCACGCTACAATGAAACCTCTGTGCATCGTTATCAATCATTTCTTCTCACCCCACTCCCATACGATCACTGTTACATTTCCCCGAGCAGTTCAGGTCCCCTAATTCACGCTACAATGAAACCTCTGTGCATCGTTATCAATCATTTCTTCTCACCCCACTCCCATACGATCACTGTTACATTTCCCTGAGCGGTTCAGTTCTCCTAATTCACGCTACAATGACACCTCTGTGCATCGTTATCAATCATTTCTTCTCACCCCACTCCCATACGATCACTGTTACATTTCCCCGAGCAGTTCAGTTCTCCTAATCCACGCTACAATGAAACCTCTGTGCATCGTTATCAATCATTTCTTCTCACCCCACTCCCATACGATCACTGTTACATTTCCCCGAGCAGTTCAGTTCTCCTAATTCACGCTACAATGAAACCTCTGTGCATCGTTATCAATCATTTCTTCTCACCCCACTCCCATACGATCACTGTTACATTTCCCCGAGCAGTTCAGTTCTCCTAATTCACGCTACAATGAAACCTCTGTGCATCGTTATCAATCATTTCTTCTCACCCCACTCCCATACGATCACTGTTACATTTCCCCGAGCAGTTCAGTTCTCCTAATTCATGCTACAATGAAACCTCTGTGCATCGTTATCAATCATTTCTTCTCACCCCACTCCCATACGATCACTGTTACATTTCCCCGAGCAGTTCAGTTCTCCTAATTCACGCTACAATGAAACCTCTGTGCATCGTTATCAATCATTTCTTCTCACCCCACTCCCATACGATCACTGTTACATTTCCCCGAGCGGTTCAGTTCTCCTAATTCACGCTACAATGAAACCTCTGTGCATCGTTATCAATCATTTCTTCTCACCCCACTCCCATACGATCACTGTTACATTTCCCCGAGCAGTTCAGTTCTCCTAATTCACGCTACAATGAAACCTCTGTGCATCGTTATCAATCATTTCTTCTCACCCCACTCCCATACGATCACTGTTACATTTCCCCGAGCGGTTCAGTTCTCCTAATTCACGCTACAATGAAACCTCTGTGCATCGTTATCAATCATTTCTTCTCACCCCACTCCCATACGATCACTGTTACATTTCCCCGAGCAGTTCAGTTCTCCTAATTCACGCTACAATGAAACCTCTGTGCATCGTTATCAATCATTTCTTCTCACCCCACTCCCATACGATCACTGTTACATTTCCCCGAGCAGTTCAGTTCTCCTAATCCACGCTACAATGAAACCTCTGTGCATCGTTATCAATCATTTCTTCTCACCCCACTCCCATACGATCACTGTTACATTTCCCCGAGCAGTTCAGTTCTCCTAATTCACGCTACAATGAAACCTCTGTGCATCGTTATCAATCATTTCTTCTCACCCCACTCCCATACGATCACTGTTACATTTCCCCGAGCAGTTCAGATCTCCTAATTCACGCTACAATGAAACCTCTGTGCATCGTTATCAATCATTTCTTCTCACCCCACTCCCATACGATCACTGTTACATTTCCCCGAGCAGTTCAGTTCTCCTAATTCACGCTACAATGAAACCTCTGTGCATCGTTATCAATCATTTCTTCTCACCCCACTCCCATACGATCACTGTTACATTTCCCCGAGCGGTTCAGTTCTCCTAATCCATTGCAAGATGATGGATAGAGGTTTTTATACATAGTCATTCAACATCAGTACATATATATATATTATTATTTTCTCATCGAGCTAGAAATATTTAGTATTACGAATGAACGCATTTGATTCAAGTGCTGAAAAGACTCAAGTATCGTATCTCGAGTGAATGAGTAAAGTGAAGTGACTGACTGTTCTTGGCGAGCTTGGCGGCGTTCTCGATCGAGTCGATGAGGGACTTGACGGACAGGCGGCTGTCTTGACGGGAGACAGCCGTCTTCTGGCGACGGACTTGCAGCTCTTGCTGCACAGACGTCAGCACCGTCGCCTCCGCGGCCGACGCAACACGCAGCGCAGGCAGATCCGCGGGCTTGCTCAGCGCTGGAACACAACACACGCAGTCAGCGCACGGAGCTGGGGACATGAGGCTTTGACAGGCATCAGACCAACATGAAATGGCCTTTTACTTCTGGTTTGAGCGGTACTACAAGTAACAGTGGGGCAGTTCAAGTTGAATTACAATCAGCCCGAATGATGAATTATCATCATTAGAAGAGTGAAGATGTAGACTGAGGATATAAAACGAAGACGTTTCATTGCTCCACAGAACAAAGAAAAACACAAAGCTGAACAAAATAGGCCAGACAGAAAGTAACATCACTCTTAGATCATTAACTACCAAAACTCTTGACATTTTTTACAGTGTTTACGAGTTTTTTGCAGTTGTTATCAAAGTCACCAAGTGACTGTCTTGATTTCCCACGAAGCTCAAGAGCTTTGCCTTCTAAGCTCAAGAGCTTTGCCTTCTAAGCTCAAGAGCTTTGCCTTCTAAACTCACCAGCCAATGAAATAATGCCAATTAAAATAGATCATTCCAATTCTGAAATAGGTAGCATATTCAAGGACTCGACTTTGACTTGCAAATTGAGTGTGAAATATTTCCAACGAGCCCGATTCTGTGTGAGACTTGGACTTGACGTTGGGTAGACTCGCACACACCCCTGTTTGTTCTTCTCACCTCGTCTAGCACCAGTAACGCTAGGTTCCCATGACCATTTGTACACGTGACGTCCGTCAAAACTTCGGACACCATCGTGGGTATAAAATAGATCACGTTCCCGTACCGTGTTTTTCACGTCACATAAGGTGATGCGTTCTATCGGCAAGAACTGGAACTTTTCAAAGGCAACCAACGAGATCAACGAATCAACATGACACCGTCTAAAGACCGGTCCACACGATGGTTTGCAATGGGCGAGATTGAACCTCCCTTTCAATCGGCCGATTCAAAGGGAGATACTTCTCTGTCCACACGATGGTTTGCAATGGGCGAGATTGAACCTCCCTTTCAATCGGCCGATTCAAAGGGAGATACTTCTCTGTCCACACGATGGTTTGCAATGGGCGAGATTGAACCTCCCTTTCAATTGGCCGATTCAAAGGGAGATACTTCTCTGTCCACACGATGGTTTGCAATGGGCGAGATTGAACCTCCCTTTCAATCGGCCGATTCAAAGGGAGATACTTCTCTGTCCACACGATGGTTTGCAATGGGCGAGATTGAACCTCCTTTTCAATTGGCCGATTCAAAGGGAGATACTTCTCTGTCCACACGATGGTTTGCAATGGGCGAGATTGAACGTCCCTTTCAATTGGCCGATTCAAAGGGAGATACTTCTCTGTCCACACGATGGTTTGCAATGGGCGAGATTGAACCTCCTTTTCAATTGGCCGATTCAAAGGGAGATACTTCTCTGTCCACACTATGGTTTGCAATGGGCGAGATTGAACCTCCTTTTCAATCGGCCGATTCAAAGGGAGATACTTCTCTGTCCACACGGTAAAATATGAAACAGATTGCAATGTGGGGACAGGCGGGCGCTATTTTCAAATAGGCCAATCACAGCAGGCCATAGCCTCCTTAGCCGTAATCGATTGCAGCGCACAAAACAAATCAAAGGCGGTGTGATTGTTTGTTATTGCAGGATCACGTAGCTGTCAAATTAAAAGTGAGGTTAGTTGCGGATTCATTCCATTAAATCCTTGTATTCCAATACTGAGGCTCAAAGTTTTCTCAGCCAAACTGAGTAAACTGTCTCACAATAATTTACGACTCACTTGCTAAGCCTAGTGGGCTCTAGTAATATATAAACAACTAGGCAAACGCGTTATGTGTTGCCGCGTTGATGGATGAGCTGGAACATATCAACTTATCTTTGGATTGGTTATTATATATATAGGTATACACCTTGAGATCCAAACCATTACATCACTGCCATCTTATTTTACATTAATAATTTATATAATAATAAAGAAGGCTTTGTTTTAATCGTTCACAATCAAGTGGTGACACTTGTTGCTTTGATTCAATAGGTATCTTAATAGCTTTGAATAATTGACACAAATAACATTATATATTTTTTTACATCGAAACGGCTGATCCGATTTGAGTAAGAGTTCGGAATAATGTGTATCATTATCAGATTGAAATTCTCTGAGAATTTGAATCCTCTCAGATGAAATATTTTTCACGAATGTTTTCCTCTGGCTTATTCTAATGGGATTTTTGAAAACTTTGGAATGAGTTTTCTCAGAAGTTGTTAAACCGATCGCGCCTCAAAACTATACAGCATCAAGTCAGATAGGGGTTCATGTGTGTGCCAAGTTTCAACTGATTTTGAATTTTTGTCTGACCTGTGGAGCGCGAACAAAAAAAACAAAAAACCAAAAAAAAAAAACAGGCACTTTTTTTCGGTATAGTGTAATTGAGTCTTCGCTTCGCTCATCCAATTAATAATGGAGTTGGGCCTAGATGGCCTAGCCCAGGCAAAATATTGAACCAATCACCAGTGTGATTATAATCGAGCAGCCGGGTCAATTCGTCCATGAGCGCGTTTTTAAATTATATGTTTATTGGATGTTTTGGATTCCATAGAATAGGATATTCCGTGTAATAATCGATTAGAATCACTCCTCTTTCTGCACACTTTTCAGCGGCATTTTACTTGCTGCTATTCGAAGTTCTGCTGTGACGTCACGGAAATCATGCATTCTCATTGGCTACTGAGCCAATCTGACCTTCAATCGGCCCAGGTTTCAATGCAAGCTCTGAACGCTGGACGCAAAGATTGAATCTGAAACGTGTGACACCGCAATGGGAGCCAGTCCACTCACACGGTTTGAATCTCGTGAGCCAATCTGACCTTCAATCGGCCCAGGTTTCAATGCAAGCTCTGAACGCTGGACGCAAAGATTGAATCTGAAACGTGTGACACCGCAATGGGAGCCAGTCCACTCACACGGTTTGAATCTCGTGAGCCAATCTGACCTTCAATCGGCCCAGGTTTCAATGCAAGCTCTGAACGCTGGACGCAAAGATTGAATCTGAAACGTGTGACACCGCAATGGGAGCCAGTCCACACACACGGTTTGAATCTCGTGAGCCAATCTGACCTTCAATCGGCCCAGGTTTCAATGCAAGCTCTGAACGCTGGACGCAAAGATTGAATCTGAAACGTGTGACACCGCAATGGGAGCCAGTCCACTCACACGGTTTGAATCTCGTGAGCCAATCTGACCTTCAATCGGCCCAGGTTTCAATGCAAGCTCTGAACGCTGGACGCAAAGATTGAATCTGAAACGTGTGACACCGCAATGGGAGCCAGTCCACACACACGGTTTGAATCTCGTGAGCCAATCTGACCTTCAATCGGCCCAGGTTTCAATGCAAGCTCTGAACGCTGGACGCAAAGATTGAATCTGAAACGTGTGACACCGCAATGGGAGCCAGTCCACTCACACGGTTTGAATCTTGTGAGCCAATCTGACCTTCAATCGGCCCAGGTTTCAATGCAAGCTCTGAACGCTGGACGCAAAGATTGAATCTGAAACGTGTGACACCGCAATGGGAGCCAGTCCACACACACGGTTTGAATCTCGTGAGCCAATCTGACCTTCAATCGGCCCAGGTTTCAATGCAAGCTCTGAACGCTGGACGCAAAGATTGAATCTGAAACGTGTGACACCGCAATGGGAGCCAGTCCACACACACGGTTTGAATCTCGTGAGCCAATCTGACCTTCAATCGGCCCAGGTTTCAATGCAAGCTCTGAACGCTGGACGCAAAGATTGAATCTGAAACGTGTGACACCGCAATGGGAGCCAGTCCACTCACACGGTTTGAATCTCGTGAGCCAATCTGACCTTCAATCGGCCCAGGTTTCAATGCAAGCTCTGAACGCTGGACGCAAAGATTGAATCTGAAACGTGTGACACCGCAATGGGAGCCAGTCCACACACACGGTTTGAATCTCGTGAGCCAATCTGACCTTCAATAGGCCCAGGTTTCAATGCAAGCTCTGAACGCTGGACGCAAAGATTGAATCTGAAACGTGTGACACCGCAATGGGAGCCAGTCCACACACACGGTTTGAATCTCGTGAGCCAATCTGACCTTCAATCGGCCCAGGTTTCAATGCAAGCTCTGAACGCTGGACGCAAAGATTGAATCTGAAACGTGTGACACCGCAATGGGAGCCAGTCCACACACACGGTGTGAATCTCGTGAGCCAATCTGACCTTCAATCGGCCCAGGTTTCAATGCAAGCTCTGAACGCTGGACGCAAAGATTGAATCTGAAACGTGTGACACCGCAATGGGAGCCAGTCCACACACACGGTTTGAATCTCGTGAGCCAATCTGACCTTCAATCGGCCCAGGTTTCAATGCAAGCTCTGAACGCTGGACGCAAAGATTGAATCTGAAACGTGTGACACCGCAATGGGAGCCAGTCCACACACACGGTTTGAATCTCGTGAGCCAATCTGACCTTCAATCGGCCCAGGTTTCAATGCAAGCTCTGAACGCTGGACGCAAAGATTGAATCTGAAACGTGTGGCACCGCAATGGGAGCCAGTCCACACACACGGTGTGAATCGGCCGATTGAAACCTATTACGTTTAGACCTATTACGGCTAAGGAGGCTATGGCCTGCTGTGATTGGCCTATTTGAAAGTAGCGCCCGCCTGTCCCCACATTGCAATCTGCTTCATATTTTACCGTTTGGACAGAGAAGTGTCTCCCTTTGAATCGGCCAATTGAAAGGGAGGTTCATTGCAAGCCATTGTGTGGTCCGGCCTTTAGACAGGCATATTCTCTAATTGCCTCGATGAACGTTTCGGGATCGAAACCAATCATTAATAATGAATAATTGTTTATATAATCTCAAAATATAAAACCGCGTGTGATTTTGCTTGCGATCTCAACAGTAATAAAACGGAAATGCGACGATGCGATCCTACGTTTGACTGTTGGTACTCTACACGACATCCGCAAATCGTCTCGTCCGTCAAAAGCTAAAATTGGCTCTACTTGGACAGAGAAATATCATTCCCCCCCTCCAATGCATTCTCTTGCGCGTGGTTGGTTGAAAGTTGCCGTCGACCGACGTTTTGACGGACAGGACGTGGAGAGATCGTCATGGGAACCTAGCTTGACAGAACCAGTCAGATGTTTGTTTGAGTCGAGCCGCATGGAAGAAATGTGAAAGTCATCGTGATGAGCCAAAGGCACAACTAGAAACAATTGTTACCAATATATTAACATAATATACATGGAAGATTAGAACGAAAGCGTACTATTGGACATTGTCTCGGTACTTGTTGCAGATTGAAGCGTATTAGTGTTATCTTACAAAGACAAGAGCAACATTGCCAAAATATTGTATCTTTTTCATCTTCAACGAGTAACGAATAAACCTCCGATAGTACGCTTTCGTTATAATGAATAATCGAGGTACAATCATCTCCTTCAAAGACAGGAACGCATGTGAAGCACATATGATGGACGGAACAGACACAAGCGAGAGCAGACGAGACAACAGACGCGAGACGAGACAAGCGACGCGTGACGAGACAAGCGACGTGTGAGCTACTTACGGTCGGCGGCCGTATCGATGTCGGGTATCTCGACCGACGACAGCCGCTTCACTCTCGCCTTGTCGTGGCACGTCTTGCGTTCCGCCTGCACGGACCGTGGCCCGTCGTTCAGCTGTTCGTGGCACGTCTTGCGTTCAGCCTCCGACCTTGTGCCCAGAGGTATCGTCAAATGTCTCACTTTCAGGTGAGATTCGGACTTGGCTCGGACTCGGGCAAAGTCTTGAGAGGCTGCTTGCTTCAGCGTGATCTTCGCGTCTTCCAGACTCCCACGTATTATATTATCAGACTGTTTCAGACTTTCCAGGCACAGCGATTCGTAATCGGGATAAGTTTCATTAAACAGCTCCTCGAATTTGTTCTCGGTATTAGACTGAATATTGTGTATTGACATTTCTTCAACACCCGGAGCCTTGGGAATATTTGTATCCACATTTTCTTCGGAACCAGAATTCTCGTAGACTGGATCGTAGTTCACATCCAACTTGTTCTCGATATCAGACTGAATTTCGTGTTTTGAAACGTCTTCAACAACCAGACTCTTGGGAATATTTTTATCCCCGTTTTCTTCAAAACTAAAATTCTCGTAGACTGGTTCGTACACCGGTGTAGAGTTGAGAAGATTTTGTTCCAATTTGAAATTTGTTTTTTCTACATTTTTTGTTTGTAAATTAGAAACTGTCCCACTGTTTTGAATAGTTTCCTTCTGGCCAGCGGTGTGCTTCCCCTGTTGGTCCGACGCAGCGCGCGCCAGACCCGGCTCTAGGCTCCCAACGTTTCCGCCCCGTGTCGCCTGCCTGGGAGCAACGGCAGGCTTCAACGTCTTGGCCTTCACGACGCCCGTCTCCAACTCGCTCCGACATCTCTCCAGCAACTTCTCAAAACTTATCTTCCCGACGTCGCCAACGCCTTCCCCTTTATTCCCTTCCGACGGATCCAATCTCTTTCCTAGCTCCATATTCACTGCTTGATTCCTTGCCGTTTCCAGCACCGTCCAATCCTGTTTGAGCTTCTTTTCCGTCTTACGATCGTCGTCGAATGACCACGCTATTTCTCCAAACGTGTTCTTGTTGGCGACGTCTGTCAACGACTGGCTTTGGTCCGCGAGGTCGTTGACCTCCGCCACCTCCTCGACGATCTGCGACAAGTTTGGCAGACTGTGGCCGATGTGGTGCTTGGCGCGGTACGGTTTGATCAACGTCACTTTCTGCACCCGCTTGACCGGCTGCGGCTTATAGCTCTCTGAGCACGTCTCGCGCGCAAAACCTGATTGCTCTGAACCATGTGGATTACAAACAGATATTATTGCCTATTTATAGATGATGAATGAACTACCATAAGTAAATCCATATTATAAATATATCAGGAATTGAAAACAAAGCATTAATATTGTTCTAGGAATAAGATTTGTTTTCATAAACATTATTCAATAACTGACGGTAGGACACGACAGTTATTGGGCCCACCTCACAAGTACTTTCTATTCTTCATCTCATTCGAAACAGGATAACAATACAAACAATACAAACAGTAATGAGTGAACCAAATATATACATGTGGGTTAACATTGTAAAATCAATACAAGGAGAGAAGAAGAAGAAGCGCGCGTAAGAACTGAATCTTGTGTGCGGGCATTAGTGGCGAGAGTTGATATTCATGTTGGCGAAACTATAATAAATAATGATTCAATCCTATTTCATTGTCCTTGATTCTCCAAGTGTAGATAATGAAGAGATGCAAACATACAATCATGATAACATAGGAACCAACTTGAGAAGAATATAACAAAACAAACATGATATTAGTTGGATGAAATAGAATAATTCGTAGATCAAGACACTGTCCAGTCATATATAATGAATGAGTGGTACAGAGACATTGTGCATGCCAAAACAGATTACTATTGACTGGTTCTGATGAATTCATGATGTCTATCTTGAAAGTGGATGAATTAGTATTTGAACGAATATTAGCTGGAATTTCATTGAATATTTTGGGACCCAAGTGGTTAATGTGTTTCTGCCCAATTTGTTAATTTCTCTTTTTTCTTCGTTTATAGGCTTCTGTCAAGTAACAAATGACAAACAATAGTTGCCATAGCAATACAGCGAACTGGTGGACTACCGAATATTCTGATTGGTCAATGCCAATTGGCGGGCATTGTTGTCTGTCTCTTTCAACAATGAGTGACTTCACTTGACAGAGGCCCATTGGTGTTCACTTCATTCGATCTCTCTCTTCTCACACCTTCTGTCACGGTTGAAGTCTGTCATGGATGAAGTCTGTCACAGTTGAAGTCTGTGATAGATGAAGTCTGTGATAGATGAAGTCTGTCATAGATGAAGTCTGTCACAGATGAAGTCTGTATACAGGCATCGTGCCTCACCTCTCAACACTACACAAATACTAGTGGACTTGTCTCCTTTACAAGGTCCTTGAAGAGTGAGATTTGTAAACACCTGTCTTTAAAACACAACCCATATTTTGAGGTTAGGTTCAACATTTGACATAATTATGTTGCTTTGTTCATCGTGTAGAGCGCAAGAAACGTGAGAGAAGTGACATAATCGTATCTCACCTTTGTGTCGGTCCAGCTGTGAGTCGAGGGAGCGAACCTTGTCTCTCAGCGCCTTGTTCTCCAGCACCAGCTTCTCCAGCTCGTGCTGCGCCTCCGTCTTGAAGTCATTGGCCACGCGCACCGCCATCAGCAGGTCCGACTGGAACCTGCCCCACTCCTCCGTCTGCCAAACACAATACACGCAGTCACACAACACAGTTCTCCAGCTCGTGCTGCGCCTCCGTCTTCAAGTCATTGGCCACGCGCACCGCCATCAGCAGGTCCGACTGGAACCTGCCCCACTCCTCCGTCTGCCAAACACAATACACGCAGTCACACAACACAGTTCTCCAGCTCGTGCTGCGCCTCCGTCTTCAAGTCATTGGCCACGCGCACCGCCATCAGCAGGTCCGACTGGAACCTGCCCCACTCCTCCGTCTGCCAAACACAATACACGCAGTCACACAACACAGTTCTCCAGCTCGTGCTGCGCCTCCGTCTTCAAGTCATTGGCCACGCGCACCGCCATCAGCAGGTCCGACTGGAACCTGCCCCACTCCTCCGTCTGCCAAACACAATACACGCAGTCACACAACACAGTTCTCCAGCTCGTGCTGCGCCTCCGTCTTCAAGTCATTGGCCACGCGCACCGCCATCAGCAGGTCCGACTGGAACCTGCCCCACTCCTCCGTCTGCCAAACACAATACACGCAGTCACACAACACAGTTCTCCAGCTCGTGCTGCGCCTCCGTCTTCAAGTCATTGGCCACGCGCACCGCCATCAGCAGGTCCGACTGGAACCTGCCCCACTCCTCCGTCTGCCAAACACAATACACGCAGTCACACAACACAGTTCTCCAGCTCGTGCTGCGCCTCCGTCTTCAAGTCATTGGCCACGCGCACCGCCATCAGCAGGTCCGACTGGAACCTGCCCCACTCCTCCGTCTGCCAAACACAATACACGCAGTCACACAACACAGTTCTCCAGCTCGTGCTGCGCCTCCGTCTTCAAGTCATTGGCCACGCGCACCGCCATCAGCAGGTCCGACTGGAACCTGCCCCACTCCTCCGTCTGCCAAACACAATACACGCAGTCACACAACACAGTTCTCCAGCTCGTGCTGCGCCTCCGTCTTCAAGTCATTGGCCACGCGCACCGCCATCAGCAGGTCCGACTGGAACCTGCCCCACTCCTCCGTCTGCCAAACACAATACACGCAGTCACACAACACAGTTCTCCAGCTCGTGCTGCGCCTCCGTCTTGAAGTCATTGCCACGCGCACCGCCATCAGCAGGTCCGACTGGAACCTGCCCCACTCCTCCGTCTGCCAAACACAATACAAGCAGTCACACAACACAGTTCTCCAGCTCGTGCTGCGCCTCCGTCTTGAAGTCATTGGCCACGCGCACCGCCATCAGCAGGTCCGACTGGAACCTGCCCCACTCCTCCGTCTGCCAAACACAATACAAGCAGTCACACAACACGGTTCTCCAGCTCGTGCTGCGCCTCCGTCTTGAAGTCATTGGCCACGCGCACCGCCATCAGCAGGTCCGACTGGAACCTGCCCCACTCCTCCGTCTGCCAAACACAATACACGCAGTCACACAACACAGTTCTCCAGCTCGTGCTGCGCCTCCGTCTTCAAGTCATTGGCCACGCGCACCGCCATCAGCAGGTCCGACTGGAACCTGCCCCACTCCTCCGTCTGCCAAACACAATACACGCAGTCACACAACACAGTTCTCCAGCTCGTGCTGCGCCTCCGTCTTCAAGTCATTGGCCACGCGCACCGCCATCAGCAGGTCCGACTGGAACCTGCCCCACTCCTCCGTCTGCCAAACACAATACACGCAGTCACACAACACAGTTCTCCAGCTCGTGCTGCGCCTCCGTCTTCAAGTCATTGGCCACGCGCACCGCCATCAGCAGGTCCGACTGGAACCTGCCCCACTCCTCCGTCTGCCAAACACAATACACGCAGTCACACAACACAGTTCTCCAGCTCGTGCTGCGCCTCCGTCTTCAAGTCATTGGCCACGCGCACCGCCATCAGCAGGTCCGACTGGAACCTGCCCCACTCCTCCGTCTGCCAAACACAATACACGCAGTCACACAACACAGTTCTCCAGCTCGTGCTGCGCCTCCGTCTTCAAGTCATTGGCCACGCGCACCGCCATCAGCAGGTCCGACTGGAACCTGCCCCACTCCTCCGTCTGCCAAACACTATACACGCAGTCACACAACACAGTTCTCCAGCTCGTGCTGCGCCTCCGTCTTCAAGTCATTGGCCACGCGCACCGCCATCAGCAGGTCCGACTGGAACCTGCCCCACTCCTCCGTCTGCCAAACACAATACACGCAGTCACACAACACAGTTCTCCAGCTCGTGCTGCGCCTCCGTCTTCAGGTCATTGGCCACGCGCACCGCCATCAGCAGGTCCGACTGGAACCTGCCCCACTCCTCCGTCTGCCAAACACAATACACGCAGTCACACAACACAGTTCTCCAGCTCGTGCTGCGCCTCCGTCTTGAAGTCATTGGCCACGCGCACCGCCATCAGCAGGTCCGACTGGAACCTGCCCCACTCCTCCGTCTGCCAAACACAATACAAGCAGTCACACAACACGGTTCTCCAGCTCGTGCTGCGCCTCCGTCTTGAAGTCATTGGCCACGCGCACCGCCATCAGCAGGTCCGACTGGAACCTGCCCCACTCCTCCGTCTGCCAAACACAATACACGCAGTCACACAACACAGTTCTCCAGCTCGTGCTGCGCCTCCGTCTTCAAGTCATTGGCCACGCGCACCGCCATCAGCAGGTCCGACTGGAACCTGCCCCACTCCTCCGTCTGCCAAACACAATACACGCAGTCACACAACACAGTTCTCCAGCTCGTGCTGCGCCTCCGTCTTCAAGTCATTGGCCACGCGCACCGCCATCAGCAGGTCCGACTGGAACCTGCCCCACTCCTCCGTCTGCCAAACACAATACACGCAGTCACACAACACAGTTCTCCAGCTCGTGCTGCGCCTCCGTCTTCAAGTCATTGGCCACGCGCACCGCCATCAGCAGGTCCGACTGGAACCTGCCCCACTCCTCCGTCTGCCAAACACAATACACGCAGTCACACAACACAGTTCTCCAGCTCGTGCTGCGCCTCCGTCTTCAAGTCATTGGCCACGCGCACCGCCATCAGCAGGTCCGCCTGGAACCTGCCCCACTCCTCCGTCTGCCAAACACAATACACGCAGTCACACAACACAGTTCTCCAGCTCGTGCTGCGCCTCCGTCTTCAAGTCATTGGCCACGCGCACCGCCATCAGCAGGTCCGACTGGAACCTGCCCCACTCCTCCGTCTGCCAAACACAATACAAGCAGTCACACAACACACTTCTCCAGCTCGTGCTGCGCCTCCGTCTTCAAGTCATTGGCCACGCGCACCGCCATCAGCAGGTCCGACTGGAACCTGCCCCACTCCTCCGTCTGCCAAACACAATACACGCAGTCACACAACACAGTTCTCCAGCTCGTGCTGCGCCTCCGTCTTCAAGTCATTGGCCACGCGCACCGCCATCAGCAGGTCCGACTGGAACCTGCCCCACTCCTCCGTCTGCCAAACACAATACACGCAGTTACACAACACAGTTCTCCAGCTCGTGCTGCGCCTCCGTCTTCAAGTCATTGGCCACGCGCACCGCCATCAGCAGGTCCGAATGGAACCTGCCCCACTCCTCCGTCTGCCAAACACAATACACGCAGTCACACAACACAGTTCTCCAGCTCGTGCTGCGCCTCCGTCTTCAGGTCATTGGCCACGCGCACCGCCATCAGCAGGTCCGACTGGAACCTGCCCCACTCCTCCGTCTGCCAAACACAATACACGCAGTCACACAACACAGTTCTCCAGCTCGTGCTGCGCCTCCGTCTTCAAGTCATTGGCCACACGCACCGCCATCAGCAGGTCCGACTGGAACCTGCCCCACTCCTCCGTCTGCCAAACACAATACACGCAGTCACACAACACAGTTCTCCAGCTCGTGCTGCGCCTCCGTCTTCAAGTCATTGGCCACGCGCACCGCCATCAGCAGGTCCGACTGGAACCTGCCCCACTCCTCCGTCTGCCAAACACAATACACGCAGTCACACAACACAGTTCTCCAGCTCGTGCTGCGCCTCCGTCTTCAAGTCATTGGCCACGCGCACCGCCATCAGCAGGTCCGACTGGAACCTGCCCCACTCCTCCGTCTGCCAAACACAATACACGCAGTCACACAACACAGTTCTCCAGCTCGTGCTGCGCCTCCGTCTTCAAGTCATTGGCCACGCGCACCGCCATCAGCAGGTCCGACTGGAACCTGCCCCACTCCTCCGTCTGCCAAACACAATACACGCAGTCACACAACACAGTTCTCCAGCTCGTGCTGCGCCTCCGTCTTCAGGTCATTGGCCACGCGCACCGCCATCAGCAGGTCCGACTGGAACCTGCCCCACTCCTCCGTCTGCCAAACACAATACACGCAGTCACACAACACAGTTCTCCAGCTCGTGCTGCGCCTCCGTCTTCAGGTCATTGGCCACGCGCACCGCCATCAGCAGGTCCGACTGGAACCTGCCCCACTCCTCCGTCTGCCAAACACAATACACGCAGTCACACAACACAGTTCTCCAGCTCGTGCTGCGCCTCCGTCTTCAAGTCATTGGCCACACGCACCGCCATCAGCAGGTCCGACTGGAACCTGCCCCACTCCTCCGTCTGCCAAACACAATACACGCAGTCACACAACACAGTTCTCCAGCTCGTGCTGCGCCTCCGTCTTCAAGTCATTGGCCACGCGCACCGCCATCAGCAGGTCCGACTGGAACCTGCCCCACTCCTCCGTCTGCCAAACACAATACAAGCAGTCACACAACACAGTTCTCCAGCTCGTGCTGCGCCTCCGTCTTCAAGTCATTGGCCACGCGCACCGCCATCAGCAGGTCCGACTGGAACCTGCCCCACTTCCCGTCTGCCAAACACAATACACGCAGTCACACAACACAGTTCTCCAGCTCGTGCTGCGCCTCCGTCTTCAAGTCATTGGCCACGCGCACCGCCATCAGCAGGTCCGACTGGAACCTGCCCCACTCCTCCGTCTGCCAAACACAATACACGCAGTTACACAACACAGTTCTCCAGCTCGTGCTGCGCCTCCGTCTTCAAGTCATTGGCCACGCGCACCGCCATCAGCAGGTCCGACTGGAACCTGCCCCACTCCTCCGTCTGCCAAACACAATACACGCAGTCACACAACACAGTTCTCCAGCTCGTGCTGCGCCTCCGTCTTCAGGTCATTGGCCACGCGCACCGCCATCAGCAGGTCCGACTGGAACCTGCCCCACTCCTCCGTCTGCCAAACACAATACACGCAGTCACACAACACAGTTCTCCAGCTCGTGCTGCGCCTCCGTCTTCAAGTCATTGGCCACGCGCACCGCCATCAGCAGGTCCGACTGGAACCTGCCCCACTCCTCCGTCTGCCAAACACAATACACGCAGTCACACAACACAGTTCTCCAGCTCGTGCTGCGCCTCCGTCTTCAAGTCATTGGCCACGCGCACCGCCATCAGCAGGTCCGACTGGAACCTGCCCCACTCCTCCGTCTGCCAAACACAATACACGCAGTCACACAACACAGTTCTCCAGCTCGTGCTGCGCCTCCGTCTTCAAGTCATTGGCCACGCGCACCGCCATCAGCAGGTCCGACTGGAACCTGCCCCACTCCTCCGTCTGCCAAACACAATACACGCAGTCACACAACACAGTTCTCCAGCTCGTGCTGCGCCTCCGTCTTCAAGTCATTGGCCACGCGCACCGCCATCAGCAGGTCCGACTAGAACCTGCCCCACTCCTCCGTCTGCCAAACACAATACACGCAGTCACACAACACAGTTCTCCAGCTCGTGCTGCGCCTCCGTCTTCAAGTCATTGGCCACGCGCACCGCCATCAGCAGGTCCGACTGGAACCTGCCCCACTGCTCCGTCTGCCAGACACAATACACGCAGTCACACAACACAGTTCTCCAGCTCGTGCTGCGCCTCCGTCTTCAAGTCATTGGCCACGCGCACCGCCATCAGCAGGTCCGACTGGAACCTGCCCCACTCCTCCGTCTGCCAAACACAATACACGCAGTCACACAACACAGTTCTCCAGCTCGTGCTGCGCCTCCGTCTTCAAGTCATTGGCCACGCGCACCGCCATCAGCAGGTCCGACTGAAACCTGCCCCACTCCTCCGTCTGCCAAACACAATACACGCAGTCACACAACACAGTTCTCCAGCTCGTGCTGCGCCTCCGTCTTCAAGTCATTGGCCACGCGCACCGCCATCAGCAGGTCCGACTGGAACCTGCCCCACTCCTCCGTCTGCCAAACACAATACACGCAGTCACACAACACAGTTCTCCAGCTCGTGCTGCGCCTCCGTCTTGAAGTCATTGGCCACGCGCACCGCCATCAGCAGGTCCGACTGGAACCTGCCCCACTGCTCCGTCTGCCAGACACAATACACGCAGTCACACAACACAGTTCTCCAGCTCGTGCTGCGCCTCCGTCTTCAAGTCATTGGCCACGCGCACCGCCATCAGCAGGTCCGACTGGAACCTGCCCCACTCCTCCGTCTGCCAAACACAATACACGCAGTCACACAACACAGTTCTCCAGCTCGTGCTGCGCCTCCGTCTTCAAGTCATTGGCCACGCGCACCGCCATCAGCAGGTCCGACTGGAACCTGCCCCACTCCTCCGTCTGCCAAACACAATACACGCAGTCACACAACACAGTTCTCCAGCTCGTGCTGCGCCTCCGTCTTCAAGTCATTGGCCACGCGCACCGCCATCAGCAGGTCCGACTGGAACCTGCCCCACTCCTCCGTCTGCCAAACACAATACACGCAGTCACACAACACAGTTCTCCAGCTCGTGCTGCGCCTCCGTCTTCAAGTCATTGGCCACGCGCACCGCCATCAGCAGGTCCGACTGGAACCTGCCCCACTCCTCCGTCTGCCAAACACAATACACGCAGTTAACGACGCACTGTAATGATGACTGAGATCTATTGGCGTCGGATGAATGATTAATGAGATGATGGGATGATGAGATGAAGGTTGTATGGGTAATGGGAAGGATAGTGGGAAGGAAGCGGTCGTGGCCTATATTGTGGGAACCATCTCGGCATTAGCCTAGACTACAGAGGGAAACCACGAAAAACCCCTGTAAAGATGGACGGTGGCGGGGATCGAACCGGGTCCGACATGCCCACTACCTCCCGGGTCACATGGAGCAAGTGCGCTAACCACTCAGCTACTGTGCCGGTAATAATAATTTTTTCAATTTGTACCCTGTTTATTTGCCGTCTAAGAATAAGCCGAAGCCAGGTCAGCTGTTGATTGCCTTGTGCGCTCTAGCCTCTGACCTCGACGAGTGCAAGATTCACGAGCTCGGAACACTACGGCCGAGTGAGGCGCTATGATGGAAACCATGACCAGGGCCTCACTTGTCGTTGCTCTATCTCGTGCGCAGTACGAAACTGACTGTTTTCCAGGAGGGCACAATGATGATTCTCGAGGAAAAACATATTTTATACCAATCCGAATTTGTATAAATCGAAATCATTTTTTGGGGGGGTCCCTTCCATAAGGGTAACGAGGTTAAGCGAGTGTTTTACCTCTTCGCGCCTCAGCTTCTTCTCGTCGACGAGCTGGTGGGCTTGCTCGTGGTAGTTGCGCTCGGCCTCCACCAGGTCTCTCTGCCTCTCGGACAGCAGCGACTTGAGCTGACGCTTGCCCTCCAGGTGGCACTGGCATTGCTCCTGCAACACAACGTCTGTTCACACAACCGCCCCTGCAACCGTCACACTCAACCTGGCCACCAGTCCAGAGTGGCCAGATACTGGGGGGAGAGAGTGGCCAACTTGGTGACTGTTTCCTATTGGCTACTGAAATATCTCTCACAAGGACGCCATGTTTTGTCCAGAAGTCAGATCAGACGTTTGAGAGCGTGTGCTAGACTGCGTAACATCGGTTAGGAAACAGCTTCAGGTGAAAGCTCCGGCATCTCATTGACTAACTGGTAGTTAACAACACTTCTGGACGAAGAATAGCGTCCTGCGCAGGAGTTAAAGCCACTCTCTTCCCCCAGTATCTGGCCTCTCTAGTTCTCCTTCTATCAATAAATACCTCATTCTCTCGGACTCTCCAGTCCGAGGCAGGCAGTTGTCCCAACCGAATACCACTTATTCCTTACAGGTATTCGAGGAAAGAGGTATCGTAACGATTCTTCTCAACTTGGCATTCGGTTTCTACAGTCAAGTGTTTATTTGAAAGCACATTTCCATCAAATAGCTAAATGCAGCCAAGTAAATACTCAGAAAAAGACATCTGATTGAAACAATTCTTCTTCTTTTCAATAACATCGAAACTTGATACAAAATCATTATTCCCCAATTAAGGCTATGGATGAAAAGAAATCCCACTGAAGGATTAAGTGGGATCCCACTAAACGAGAATCACAGAAATTATCACTCAGGAAAAATAACTAATTAATAATGTTTTAAAGTGTCCCCATGCAGACTCCCTAGGGCAGAAAGTTCCCACCAGGGGATTTAGTGATCGTACAACACTTCACATGAGGCAGACAATACTTGTAGAAAATGCCAATTACTAGAATGTCAGTTATTTGTGAAAACTATCCAAATAGAATATGACGTTAGATGAATCGAAATACTAAGAAACACAAAGAATAGCAAGAATATGTATCCTTGTGAGATATTTGATTTGAAGGTCTTTTTGATCAATGCTAAATTAATCCTACATCTCTAGTTACAAGTCAAGACATGAATGGAACCACTGCCCCTGCCCCCCCCCCCCCCCCCCACAGTTGAACCACACCCAGCGAGTTGTCACGTCTCACCCCACCTATACGCCCCCCCCCCACACAGTTGAACCACACCTAGCGAGTTGTCACGCCTCACCCCACCTGTACCCCCCCCCCTGCCCCCCCTACAGTTGAACCACACCCAGCGAGTTGTCACGCCTCACCCCACCTGTACCCCCCCCCCCCCGCCCCCCCTACAGTTGAACCACACCCAGCGAGTTGTCACGCCTCACCCCACCTGTACCCCCCCCCCCCGCCCCCCCTACAGTTGAACCACACCCAGCGAGTTGTCACGCCTCACCCCACCTGTACCCCCCCCCCCGCCCCCCCTACAGTTGAACCACACCCAGCGAGTTGTCACGTCTCACCCCACCTATACGCCCCCCCCCCACACAGTTGAACCACACCCAGCGAGTTGTCACGCCTCACCCCACCTGTACCCCCCCCCCTGCCCCCCCTACAGTTGAACCACACCCAGCGAGTTGTCACGCCTCACCCCACCTGTACCCCCCCCCCCGCCCCCCCTACAGTTGAACCACACCCAGCGAGTTGTCACGCCTCACCCCACGTGTACGCCCCCCCCGCCCCCCCTACAGTTGAACCACACCCAGCGAGTTGTCACGCCTCACCCCACGTGTACGCCCCCCCCGCCCCCCCTACAGTTGAACCACACCCAGCGAGTTGTCACGTCTCACCCCACGTGTACGCCCCCCCCTACAGTTGAACCACACCCAGCGAGTTGTCACGCCCCCCCCGCCCCCCCTACAGTTGAACCACACCCAGCGAGTTGTCACGCCTCACCCCACCTGTACGCCCCCCCCCTACAGTTGAACCACACCCAGCGAGTTGTCACGTCTCACCCCACGTGTACGCCCCCCCCTACAGTTGAACCACACCCAGCGAGTTGTCACGTCTCACCCCACGTGTACGCCCCCCCCTACAGTTGAACCATATCCAGGTTGTTGTCACGTCTCACCCCACGTGTACGCCCCCCCCTACAGTTGAACCATATCCAGGTTGTTGTCACGTCTCACCCCACGTGTACGCCCCCCCCTACAGTTGAACCATATCCAGGTTGTTGTCACGTCTCACCCCACGTGTACGCCCCCCCCTACAGTTGAACCATATCCAGGTTGTTGTCACGTCTCACCCCACGTGTACGCCCCCCCCTACAGTTGAACCACACCCAGCGAGTTGTCACGTCTCACCCCACGTGTACGCCCCCCCCTACAGTTGAACCATATCCAGGTTGTTGTCACGTCTCACCCCACGTGTACGCCCCCCCTACAGTTGAACCACACCCAGCGAGTTGTCACGTCTCACCGCACGTGTACGCTACCGAAGGCCTCAACGTTGGCAGTTACCTGGAGTCCGTCCACCGTGCCCTGGAGGATGGTCAGGTCAGCCGTCAAGTCTCGCTTCTCCTGCTCCAGGTTGTTGCAGCGGTACTCCAGGTCACTCACCTGGGACTTGGCGTTGTTGCGGATCACCTGTCAACACCCGTCAACGCCCGTCAATACCGCCATATCTCACATCAATACAGTTAACCCCGTTAATCCCAAATGACAATTCCAACACGTGCCCCCCCACCCTGTATTAGTATTTATGTAAAGTCCAAGATATTTATACTCTTCTACTTCCTCAAGCTTAGAATCTCCCATTTTATAAACTTCATTTACTTTTTTCCTGTTACTGCTGGTAGAGAAGTGCACCACTTGACATTTTCCAACTTTCAGTCCCATTAGATTCATTCCAACCCATTCATTGACTCCATCCAAATCTCCTTGTAACTGATTTTCCTTCCTCTCACTGTTAATTATGCTATATACCACACAATCATCAGCAAATAGACCAATTCTTGATTCAATTCCAATTTGGAGATCGTTTTCTAAATATATTGAATAGAAGAGAGCCAATGACACTCCCTTGTGGTACCCCAGAAGTAGCCATATTTGAAAGTTCATCACCTACTTTTACTTCTGTGATCTACTTTTCAAGAAGGACTCCACCCATTTTGTTATCTTCTCCTGATTTGTTATTTGTTTTAACTTCGAAATCAGAAGTTCATGAGGTACTTTGTCAAAAGCTCTTTCAAAAACCCCAAAAGACGTCAGATATTTTACCCCCCCTGTCTTTAGTATCCGACAGCGACTGCGTCAATCATCAGCAAACTGTACAGTCACATCGGGCGGCATCTCCTGATATTACACGCACTCAAACCATTAGCAAAAAAACATGAAGAATAGGAATATCAGCAGTTGAATTATTTACATTTCATTTCAGATTAAATCATTTTATGTGCCCGCAAGTGTACTATTTGTTAATGGTCTTCTGGAACAATCAATAATGATTGAGCACTTTGAATGATTGCTTTCCTCGTCGCACTCAGCGCTGCCGGCTCATCTCATCGTTATCAGCGCTGCCGGCTTTCCTCCTCGTTATCAGCGCTGCCGGCTTTCCTCCTCGTTATCAGCGCTGCCGGCTTTCCTCATCGTTATCAGCGCTGCCGGCTTTCCTCATCGTTATCAGCGCTGCCGGCTTTCCTCCTCGTTATCAGCGCTGCCGGCTTTCCTCATCGTTATCAGCGCTGCCGGCTTTCCTCCTCGTTATCAGCGCTGCCGGCTTTCCTCATCGTTATCAGCGCTGCCGGCTTTCCTCATCGTTATCAGCGCTGCCGGCTTTCCTCATCGTTATCAGCGCTGCCGGCTTTCCTCCTCGTTATCAGCGCTGCCGGCTTTCCTCATCGTTATCAGCGCTGCCGGCTTTCCTCCTCGTTATCAGCGCTGCCGGCTTTCCTCATCGTTATCAGCGCTGCCGGCTTTCCTCATCGTTATCAGCGCTGCCGGCTTTCCTCATCGTTATCAGCGCTGCCGGCTTTCCTCATCGTTATCAGCGCTGCCGGCTTTCCTCCTCGTTATCAGCGCTGCCGGCTTTCCTCATCGTTATCAGCGCTGCCGGCTTTCCTCATCGTTATCAGCGCTGCCGGCTTTCCTCATCGTTATCAGCGCTGCCGGCTTTCCTCCTCGTTATCAGCGCTGCCGGCTTTCCTCATCGTTATCAGCGCTGCCGGCTTTCCTCCTCGTTATCAGCGCTGCCGGCTTTCCTCATCGTTATCAGCGCTGCCGGCTTTCCTCATCGTTATCAGCGCTGCCGGCTTTCCTCATCGTTATCAGCGCTGCCGGCTTTCCTCATCGTTATCAGCGCTGCCGGCTTTCCTCCTCGTTATCAGCGCTGCCGGCTTTCCTCCTCGTTATCAGCGCTGCCGGCTTTCCTCCTCGTTATCAGCGCTGCCGGCTTTCCTCATCGTTATCAGCGCTGCCGGCTTTCCTCATCGTTATCAGCGCTGCCGGCTTTCCTCCTCGTTATCAGCGCTGCCGGCTTTCCTCATCGTTATCAGCGCTGCCAGCTTTCCTCGTCGCTATCAGCGCTGCTGGCTTTCCTCATCGTTATCAGCGCTGCCGGCTTTCCTCGTCGTTATCAGCGCTGCCGGCTTTCCTCATCGCTATCAGGGCTGCCGGCTTTCCTCGTCGTTATCAGCGCTGCCAGCTTTCCTCATCGTTATCAGCGCTGCTGGCTTTCCTCCTCGTTATCAGCGCTGCCAACTTTCCTCATCGTAATCAGCGCTGCCAACTTTCCTCATCGTTATCAGCGCTGCTGGCTTTCCTCATCGTTATCAGCGCTGCCGGCTTTCCTCATCGTTATCAGCGCTGCCAACTTTCCTCATCGTTATCAGCGCTGCCAACTTTCCTCATCGTAATCAGCGCTGCCAACTTTCCTCATCGTTACCATAGATCTATATCACAGAGATAAGTTACTTAACGTTAAGAAGGCTTACTATTCGTGTCTCAGCAGTAGCTTCACACCGCTTTGCAAACCATGAAGTTTCTGCCATATTTGACATACATGATACATTAGTGATAATATAGAATGGCTTGCTTAGATTCTATTTGTGAATATCCAATATGGCCGGCAAGATTGGAACGAGCACATGTCGCTATCGGCTGCAGGAGTAACGTAACTTTGTGAGATACAGTAAACCCTCGTTAATCCAAACTCAATTAATCCGAAATTTGACATATTTCGAACTTGAAGTCAGTCCCCGGCTGAAGGTATAGGCATTTCAATGTTAATGAATATGGTTAATCCGAATTCCAGCTAATCCGTAATTCGAACTAATATTTCGACCCCTCAATTGCTTTATAGCACTGTTTTCGGATTGGATAATCCGATATAGATCGAGTGAATTCCTTGAATTGATCATTATTTTCATAAATTCCATCCTTTTTATCCGATGCGTAACGATAGGCCGAAGCCAGCTCAGCTGTTCGCTGCCACTGAATACGTCATCCGACTCCGAGTGCGCTCGAGCTGCTTCAAAGACCTTAGTATCTAACTTCGTTAGGTTAGATACTAAGGTCTTTGGCCGCTCTGTCTGTCCTTGACGAGCGGTAAGCTCGGAGAACGGCCGAGCGCCAATGGGAGCTGGCCATCTAACGTTCGTTTGCTGTCAAAGATAGCCGAATACACACGATCAGTGATTCGGTTCCTCACACATGTGGCGTCTAGCTTTCTCTCGCGCTCAATACGAAATTGCTTCAATTCTAACCGGGAAGTGTGATGATTTTCGTGGAAAAGGAGTTTTTTGGTTAATCCGAATTTTTATAAATCGAAATCACTTTTTGGGGTCCCTTGAATTTTGAATTAACAAGGGTTTGCTGTGATATCCACGACTGGACTATTTTTCCTCTGAATAAAACATGCATTTAGCTATTTGTGAATGTCAGTTGGATGCCTGGCCTACCTTGCACTCCGCCTGCAGGTGCTGCAGCTGCTCGTGCAGCCGAGCCACCTGTGCCTGGCAGGTGCTCAGCTGCTCCTGCAGGATGGCTGCCTGTCCCTCCAGGTGCTCCTTCTCCCGGCGCACGCAGTCCAGCACCTCGTCCCGCTCCCCGGACGCAGCCGCCTCCTCCGCCTAACAACACAACCCGGCACATCAGTCATCACAACACTTCCTATTTCAATAATAACAACACTTTTACTAACATGCAACAAGATGCACTGTTGTAGAACAGGTCAAGATTTGTTGTGCAGGAGTGAAACATGTCAATGAGGAACCTGGTCGGTCTGCTTGCGTCACACAGCGGCTTGGAGATTGACAGTTGAAGGTAATGTCGTTTCTCCCACTCCTGATTTCTTCAATGAATGAATGAATGAATATCAGGGTTTTGAGGCGCATCGACAGCGAGATCATCTAGCGCCTGTCAAGATAAATTGCTGAACCAAAAGGTGAGTAGTGTTATATAAAGGTGCAAGTGAAATTTAGATGGGAACACCTCAATATGTGAAACTAAGACTAAACTATTCACTAATTCGTTATACACTAATTTGTTGAAACCGAACATGTGTGTGCTGTAAAGGGTCACACCCATGGGACTAGGATGAGAACGTTTCATTACTTGTTCTCAGTTCAAACTCGCCCTCAAATAGGAGTGGAGGAACGACAAACCGTAATATATATATATATATATATATATATATATATATATATATATATATATATATATATATATATATATATATATATATATATATATATATATATATATATATATATATATATATATATATATATATATATATATATATATATATATATATATATATATATATATATATATATATATATATATATATATATATATATATATATATATATATATATATATATATATATATATATATATATATATATATATATATATATATATATATATATATATATATATATATATATATATATATATATATATATATATATATATATATATATATATATATATATATATATATATATATATATATATATATATATATATATATATATATATATATATATATATATATATATATATATATATATATATATATATATATATATATATATATATATATATATATATATATATATATATATATATATATATATATATATATATATATATATATATATATATATATATATATATATATATATATATATATATATATATATATATATATATATATATATATATATATATATATATATATATATATATATATATATATATATATATATATATATATATATATATATATATATATATATATATATATATATATATATATATATATATATATATATATATATATATATATATATATATATATATATATATATATATATATATATATATATATATATATATATATATATATATATATATATATATATATATATATATATATATATATATATATATATATATATATATATATATATATATATATATATATATATATATATATATATATATATATATATATATATATATATATATATATATATATATATATATATATATATATATATATATATATATATATATATATATATATATAATAATAATAATAATAATAATAATAATATTTTTTATTGTCGGAAGACTGTA
This sequence comes from Brachyptera risi, assembly GCA_964007535.1. Classification (NCBI taxonomy): domain Eukaryota; kingdom Metazoa; phylum Arthropoda; class Insecta; order Plecoptera; family Taeniopterygidae; genus Brachyptera; species Brachyptera risi. Next base: position 857,367 of record OZ023331.1, read on the forward strand.
CAATTACAGAATGATAATCGTCAACAATTAGAATTAATGCTCAATAATTAATACATAAGTATTCGTCAGTAGAATAAAAACATTTTTCAAGAAGAAAGTTCTTAACACTGGACCTAAAATTACTCAAACTTTTCATTTCTTTAAACTCGTCTGGTAAGTGATTATATAACCGAGTCATTGAGTAGATTGGACCTTTCGTGAACATTGTCAGCCTGTGCTGCTCCATACGAAAGTCGTTACGCCGTCTGGTGTGATGCTGGTGAAGCTCTTGATTGTATTTTTGAAATAGTCCATAGTTTTGCTTGACAAAGATCACTGATTGCTGTATGAAGACACACGGTAGAGGTAAAAGGGACAGAGTTTTGAACAGAGGTTTACATGATGTTAATTTTCGTGTATTTGCTAGAATTCTGATGGCTCGTTTCTGTAGAACAAAAAGTCTTTTAGCACTGGAAGAGTTTCCCCAGAAGGGGATGCAGTACTGAAAATGCGGGTATACATGGGCGAAATACATCATACGTAATAAAGTTGGAGAAACCACTCGACATAGGCTCTTGAGCATGAAAATACCTTTTAACATTTTCTTAGCCGTCTCTTCAATGTGTGGCGTCCAGTCTAGTGTGTCTGTCACTGTGATACCAAGAAACTTTACAGAGTTTGTAACCTTGACACTATAACCGTTTAAGCGGACAAGTGGACTAATAATTGGCTTGTTTTGTACTGTGTGAAATTGCAGTACCGTTGTTTTATCAGCGTTCAGAAAAAGTCTATTTGTACTACACCAAGACTGCATCACTGACGAAGCTTGCTGAGATGAAACTGCGAGGTCTGTAACAGTAGGTCCAGAGATAATGTGGCTTGTATCATCGGCAAACAGAATAAGCTTTCCATCTTTACAAGATTCAGGGAGGTCGTTAATGTACAACAAAAAAAGAAGTGGTCCCAATACCGAACCTTGCGGCACTCCTACAGAAGACTTGAGCGTGAGGGACTTGAAGCTGGAGGTGATATTTGCTCCATTTTTCTCTAAAATTTCCACTGCTTGAGGTCGATCGTGGAGAAAAGATTGTATCCATCTTAGAGAATTTCCATTAATACCTATTCTTGCGAGTTTCTCGAATAAAATCATGTGGTTGACGCTGTCGAAGGCCTTAGAAAGGTCATAAAAAAGGCCTAAAGAGTGGGAGTTCTTTTTATCCATTTTTTGAAATACGGAACTCAAAAACGAGAAGATGGCTGTTCCAGTCGATTTACCGTAGAGGAAGCCGTGCTGAGATTCAGTAATGATACTGTGTTTATGCAGGAAGGAAAGTATTCGCGAAAGCATTGCTTTTTCGAAAACTTTTGAAAAGCAAGAAATCAAAGCTATCGGGCGATAGTTTCCTAGTTCAGTAGGATCCCCCTTCTTGAATAAAGGAATAATCTTCGACGATTTTAAGCAGGACGGGAACTGTCCTTCTAGGAATGATTTGTTAACGATCTCTGTCAGAATTGGTGCAATTATGTGCGAACATGAGCGAAGAATTGAGGTTGGTACACCATCTGGACCCGAAGAGTTTTTGTTAGCTAGGTTGTTGATAATCGACTCAATCTCTTGTACTTGGGCTGGAAAGAGGAACATACTGCGAAGAGCAGCTACTGCATTATTTCGCTGCGGAGCCGAAGACGACACAGGAGGTGGCATTGACTGAAGCAGGTCTGGAACTAAATTATTGAAGTAGTGGTTGAATGCATCGGCAACATTTTGGGGGTTGGAAACTTGCTTTCCGTTTACACTGAGAGAGATGCTTTTCGCTTTTCTCTTTGATGAAGTGGTGTTAGCTTTTATGACATTCCAGGAAGCGCTGCTTGTGTTCGGCGCACCCGCTATGAATCTATCATTGCTGCTTTTTTTGGCACTTTGCAGACTTCTCCGGTACTTCCTCTTCGCTTCTTTATATCGAGCCGCATCCACGCTGGTCGAACCTGGTTGCTTCAACTCAAAGAAAAGAGATCTTAAAACACATGCCTCGTCCTTCAATTTCTGCGATATCCAGTTATTTGTTTTCTTATGTTGCCGCACCTTACAGTTAATTCTTGGAAAGCTGATATCGAAAGTATGCATGAAAATTTCCATAAACAACGTGAATTTTTTTTCCAAAGAGTCTGCACTCCACACAGGGTCCCAGATAGCCGAGCTCAAGCATTGTAAAAAGAACGCTTGCTGATTCACACTAAAAAATGTATATAAAAATATAAAAATATACTAAAAAAAAATATATATATATATATATATATATATATATATATATATATATATATATATATATATATATATATATATATATATATATATATATATATATATATATATATATATATATATATATATATATATATATATATATATATATATATATATATATATATATATATATATATATATATATATATATATATATATATATATATATATATATATATATAAATATATATATATATATATATATATATATATATATATATATATATATATATATATATATATATATATATATATATATATATATATATATATATATGTTGATATGTGGTTTGATTTAAAATATTCCTGATGTCTATCCCAAGAGATCGGCATCAAGAATAAGTATCAAATTTCTTGCGAGAGGTTTTTATAGAGGAACAGCTAGGTTGACAGCTAGGTTATACGGGGGTACAAATGAGCAGGTGATTGTGAAACTATGAAGTGATGATAGGTGAAAGGACGTTTACAAATAACCCATGCCTTATGCGGGACTCGAACCCACGCCCAACGGTGACTTCAGTCTCTGAAGCAGTGTCTCAGCTGACCGAGCTACCGAGGGCGGCGTCTATAAGTTCTCCTGGTCTCTTATCTTGTGACTCACAGACGTTACCAGAGACAGCACGCAACAATGACGTGACAGAGAACTTTATTTCTCAACCGTTCATTTTCAATCAGTTTTACCGTATTTACACGTATACAAGCGGCACTGACTTATAAGACGCACCCCTTCTTTTCACGTTCCATTTTTGGAAACTTTTTTGTTCACTTATATAAGAAGCAGTATCAATTCAATTCAATTTGAATATCATTTTATTCTTGTTCATACAACACATATTCTTGTACAAACACATTGTATTCTTGTACAAACATACATTTAAACATATAGTTTTATAACAATATCATGATACTAAATTAACAAAACATGGAACCAATATCTTGACTCTATAAATATATACATCAATTTTAAACGTTTAAGGTAAAATGGAATTGATCGCAAGAATTTAATTTTGATTTTAAGAAAGAGATTTCAATTGTGATGTTCAATCCTAATTTAGAAACAAGAAGCCCGCGTAAGAGAAAAACTCTTGTGTGCGGGCTGTCTGAAATAATATATGTCGAAATGGTAAGTTGCGATTTTAGTCTTGACTTATTATTATTAATGATTTATTTATTTTTATTCATTTTTTTAATGATTTATAAATGATTTATCATATTCCACACTAACACTGACAGCCGGCAGTCCTGAATAGCAATCGGTGACCTTGCCTAAAAACAGCAGCCATGTGGCTTACACAGGGAGCGAGAGAGACGGAGAGAGGAAAGGTTGTACCGAACACGCAGCAGCGCATTGACAACTGTCTGGTTATCAAATCTGACGACGTTTGGGGGTTTGCCCTACGCTTCAACATTGGACGACAAGCAGTGTTTCAGGGGAACTGTTTTTATAGCAAAATGTGACTTTTTGTCATTTATCTTTGTAAGAGGCATTGTGACTTTATGATGACTTAAAATGGAAAAAAGTGCGTCTCATATGCGCATAAATACGTTATTTTGTGTCTCACCTTCTAACCAGAGACAGGACTGTACAATGAGTTAAAGAAATGTCAAAATGGACCAATATTTTGCAACACTTTAATCAAAACCGATTTCATGTTGGAACAGATCATATTGGAACCAGTTTCTGACGAGAAGGTGGGGGAAGGGGTTGAGGGGGGGGTGTACCTTGGCGCGAGCGTTGTCCAGCAGCGTGTTGAGGCGCGAGATCTGCAGCTGACGCGCCGACGAGTCCTGCTTGGCGCACGCCAGCTCCCGGTCCAGGCTGGCGCGCTCCGAGTGAGCTGCGTCCACCGTCTGCTCCAGCTGCGCCACCCTGTCTCGGTGGCGCTCCACGTCCGAGTCCCGGGCAGCTAGCGCCTCGCGCGCCGCCGTCAGCTGTCCAACAAGCTCCTCCTGCCTCTCCTGCAGCCCCTCGCGCTCCTCCTGCGCGCTCTAGAACAAGGTCTAACGTCAACCAAACTCCCTGCGCCCCTCGAGCAGTCCCTCGCGCTCCTCCTGCGCGCTCTAGAACAAGGTCTAACGTCAACCAAACTCCCTGCGCCCCTCGAGCAGTCCCTCGCGCTCTTCCTGCGCGCTCTAGAACAAGGTCTAACGTCAACCAAACTCCCTGCGCCCCTCGAGCAGTCCATCGCGCTCCTCCTGCGCGCTCTAGAACAAGGTCTAACGTCAACCAACTCCTTGCGCCCCTCGAGCAGTCCCTCGCGCTCCTCCTGCGCGCTCTAGAACAAGGTCCAACGTCAACCAACTCCCTGCGCCCCTCGAGCAGTCCCTCGCGCTCCTCCTGCGCGCTCTAGAACAAGGTCTAACGTCAACCAAACTCCCTGCGCCCCTCGAGCAGTCCCTCGCGCTCCTCCTGCGCGCTCTAGAACAAGGTCTAACGTCAACCAACTCCCTGCGCCCCTCGAGCAGTCCCTCGCGCTCCTCCTGCGCGCTCTAGAACAAGGTCTAACGTCAACCAACTCCCTGCCCCCCTCGAGCAGTCCCTCGCACTCCTCCTGCGCGCTCTAGAACAAGGTCTAACGTCAACCAGACTCCCTGCGCCCCTCGAGCAGTCCCTCGCGCTCCTCCTGCGCGCTCTAGAACAAGGTCTAACGTCAACCAAACTCCCTGCGCCCCTCGAGCAGTCCCTGCGCCCCTCGAGCAGTCCCTCGCGCTCCTCCTGCGCGCTCTAGAACAAGGTCTAACGTCAACCAGACTCCCTGCGCTCCTCGCGCTCCTCCTGCGCGCTCTAGAACAAGGTCTAACGTCAACCAAACTCCCTGCGCCCCTCGAGCAGCCCCTCGCGCTCCTCCTGCGCGCTCTAGAACAAGGTCTAACGTCAACCAGACTCCCTGCGCTCCTCGCGCAGTCCCTCGCGCTCCTCCTGCGCGCTCTAGAACAAGGTCTAACGTCAACCAAACTCCCTGCGCCCCTCGAGCAGTCCCTGCGCCCCTCGAGCAGTCCCTCGCGCTCCTCCTGCGCGCTCTAGAACAAGGTCTAACGTCAACCAGACTCCCTGCGCTCCTCGCGCAGTCCCTCGCGCTCCTCCTGCGCGCTCTAGAACAAGGTCTAACGTCAAGCAACTCCCTGCGCCCCTCGAGCAGTCCCTCGCGCTCCTCCTGCGCGCTCTAGAACAAGGTCTAACGTCAACCAGACTCCCTGCGCTCCTCGCGCAGTCCCTCGCGCTCCTCCTGCGCGCTCTAGAACAAGGTCTAACGTCAAGCAACTCCCTGCGCCCCTCGAGCAGTCCCTCGCGCTCCTCCTGCGCGCTCTAGAACAAGATCTAACGTCAACCAGACTCCCTGCGCTCCTCGCGCAGTCCCTCGCGCTCCTCCTGCGCGCTCTAGAACAAGGTCTAACGTCAAGCAACTCCCTGCGCCCCTCGAGCAGTCCCTCGCGCTCCTCCTGCGCGCTCTAGAACAAGGTCCAACTTCAACCAACTCCCTGCGCCCCTCGAGCAGTCCCTCGCGCTCCTCCTGCGCGCTCTAGAACAAGGTCTAACGTCAACCAACTCCCTGCGCCCCTCGAGCAGTCCCTCGCGCGGGTTCAGAGGATCTGTGTTGCAGGAGAGTACGCTATGAGAGGCATCAGTTATTATTATTCATCGTTAATATCATTCAGACACTCAAAGTTGCGCACAAATGCTCGGTGGCAAGTTCCCTGCCCTTGATCACGACTGTTTCACCGCCTCTTCGACATTCTTACAGAATTGTTTCACCCTTTTTTCATCTCCCTCAAAATACACTTTTACTGAGCCCATTCCAGTCCCTGCCTGTCCTATTCAAGAAAGAAAACTAGCCCACATCTAATCTAGCACCCTTTAAAACTAGCGCTCTGTCATGACTTTGCCTGCCCCCATACCCTGACTCATTGCTTTCAATCAACCTGTTCAACTCCCCCCGAAATAGCCCGATACATCACCCAACCTATTGTACACCGTGACATCAAGTTGAAAGTGCCGATTGGAAATGCTGGGTTATTAAATTGGATGGGAAACTGTCCAGGGGATGGAGTGCAAAGAGTTTGGGTAGTTACAGAGGTCTCGAGTGAGATTACAGTGACGTCAGGAGTTCCACAGGGTAGTGTGTTGGGTCTGATATTATTTGATTCATATATAGATGACTTGAATAGCGTTGTTGATTCAGGTTGTTTGCAGATGATCGCGTGTTATATGGGGCAATCAATACAGAGTAGGATTTAGCAGCACTGTTGTACCGGTACCAGCCTTCCAACGCACGGAGATGGCCCGATACATCACACAACACTGACGTGATCTACCTTGTCGGAAGCCTTCTCAAAACCTAGAAACACTGCATCAATACAGAGTAGGATTTAGCAGCACTGTTGTACCGGTACCAGCCTTCCAACGCACGAAGATGGCCCGTTACATCACACAACACTGACGTGATCTACCTTGTCGGAAGCCTTCTCAAAACCTAGAAACACTGCATCAATACAGAGTAGGATTTAGCAGCACTGTTGTACCGGTACCAGCCTTCCAACGCACGGAGATGGCCCGATACATCACACAACACTGACGTGATCTACCTTGTCGGAAGCCTTCTCAAAGCCTAGAAACACTGCATCAATACAGAGTAGGATTTAGCAGCACTGTTGTACCGGTACCAGCCTTCCAACGCACGGAGATGGCCCGATACATCACCCAACACTGACGTGATCTACCTTGTCGGAAGCCTTCTCAAAACCTAGAAACACTGCATCAATACAGAGTAGGATTTAGCAGCACTGTTGTACCGGTACCAGCCTTCCAACGCACGGAGATGGCCCGATACATCACCCAACACTGACGTGATCTACCTTGTCGGAAGCCTTCTCAAAACCTAGAAACACTGCATCAATACAGAGTAGGATTTAGCAGCACTGTTGTACCGGTACCAGCCTTCCAACGCACGGAGATGGCCCGATACATCACCCAACACTGACGTGATCTACCTTGTCGGAAGCCTTCTCAAAACCTAGAAACACTGCATCAATACAGAGTAGGATTTAGCAGCACTGTTGTACCGGTACCAGCCTTCCAACGCACGGAGATGGCCCGATACAACACCCAACACTGACGTGATCTACCTTGTCGGAAGCCTTCTCAAAACCTAGAAACACTGCATCAATACAGAGTAGGATTTAGCAGCACTGTTGTACCGGTACCAGCCTTCCAACGCACGGAGATGGCCCGATACATCACCCAACACTGACGTGATCTACCTTGTCGGAAGCCTTCTCAAAACCTAGAAACACTGCATCAATACAGAGTAGGATTTAGCAGCACTGTTGTACCGGTACCAGCCTTCCAACGCACGGAGATGGCCCGATACATCACCCAACACTGACGTGATCTACCTTGTCGGAAGCCTTCTCAAAACCTAGAAACACTGCATCAATACAGAGTAGGATTTAGCAGCACTGTTGTACCGGTACCAGCCTTCCAACGCACGGAGATGGCCCGATACATCACCCAACACTGACGTGATCTACCTTGTCGGAAGCCTTCTCAAAACCTAGAAACACTGCATCAATACAGAGTAGGATTTAGCAGCACTGTTGTACCGGTACCAGCCTTCCAACGCACGGAGATGGCCCGATACAACACCCAACACTGACGTGATCTACCTTGTCGGAAGCCTTCTCAAAACCTAGAAACACTGCATCAATACAGAGTAGGATTTAGCAGCACTGTTGTACCGGTACCAGCCTTCCAACGCACGGAGATGGCCCGATACAACACCCAACACTGACGTGATCTACCTTGTCGGAAGCCTTCTCAAAACCTAGAAACACTGCATCAATACAGAGTAGGATTTAGCAGCACTGTTGTACCGGTACCAGCCTTCCAACGCACGGAGATGGCCCGATACAACACCCAACACTGACGTGATCTACCTTGTCGGAAGCCTTCTCAAAACCTAGAAACACTGCATCAATACAGAGTAGGATTTAGCAGCACTGTTGTACCGGTACCAGCCTTCCAACGCACGGAGATGGCCCGATACAACACCCAACACTGACGTGATCTACCTTGTCGGAAGCCTTCTCAGAACCTAGAAACACTGCATCAATACAGAGTAGGATTTAGCAGCACTGTTGTACCGGTACCAGCCTTCCAACGCACGGAGATGGCCCGATACATCACCCAACACTGACGTGATCTACCTTGTCGGAAGCCTTCTCAAAGCCTAGAAACACTGCATCAATACAGAGTAGGATTTAGCAGCACTGTTGTACCGGTACCAGCCTTCCAACGCACGGAGATGGCCCGATACATCACACAACACTGACGTGATCTACCTTGTCGGAAGCCTTCTCAAAACCTAGAAACACTGCATCAATACAGAGTAGGATTTAGCAGCACTGTTGTACCGGTACCAGCCTTCCAACGCACGGAGATGGCCCGATACATCACACAACACTGACGTGATCTACCTTGTCGGAAGCCTTCTCAAAACCTAGAAACACTGCATCAATACAGAGTAGGATTTAGCAGCACTGTTGTACCGGTACCAGCCTTCCAACGCACGGAGATGGCCCGATACATCACACAACACTGACGTGATCTACCTTGTCGGAAGCCTTCTCAAAACCTAGAAACACTGCATCAATACAGAGTAGGATTTAGCAGCACTGTTGTACCGGTACCAGCCTTCCAACGCACGGAGATGGCCCGATACATCACACAACACTGACGTGATCTACCTTGTCGGAAGCCTTCTCAAAACCTAGAAACACTGCATCAATACAGAGTAGGATTTAGCAGCACTGTTGTACCGGTACCAGCCTTCCAACGCACGGAGATGGCCCGATACATCACCCAACACTGACGTGATCTACCTTGTCGGAAGCCTTCTCAAAACCTAGAAACACTGCATCAATACAGAGTAGGATTTAGCAGCACTGTTGTACCGGTACCAGCCTTCCAACGCACGGAGATGGCCCGATACAACACCCAACACTGACGTGATCTACCTTGTCGGAAGCCTTCTCAAAGCCTAGAAACACTGCATCAATACAGAGTAGGATTTAGCAGCACTGTTGTACCGGTACCAGCCTTCCAACGCACGGAGATGGCCCGATACATCACCCAACACTGACGTGATCTACCTTGTCGGAAGCCTTCTCAAAACCTAGAAACACTGCATCAATACAGAGTAGGATTTAGCAGCACTGTTGTACCGGTACCAGCCTTCCAACGCACGGAGATGGCCCGATACAACACCCAACACTGACGTGATCTACCTTGTCGGAAGCCTTCTCAAAGCCTAGAAACACTGCATCAATACAGAGTAGGATTTAGCAGCACTGTTGTACCGGTACCAGCCTTCCAACGCACGGAGATGGCCCGATACATCACCCAACACTGACGTGATCTACCTTGTCGGAAGCCTTCTCAAAACCTAGAAACACTGCATCAATACAGAGTAGGATTTAGCAGCACTGTTGTACCGGTACCAGCCTTCCAACGCACGGAGATGGCCCGATACATCACCCAACACTGACGTGATCTACCTTGTCGGAAGCCTTCTCAAAGCCTAGAAACACTGCATCAATACAGAGTAGGATTTAGCAGCACTGTTGTACCGGTACCAGCCTTCCAACGCACGAAGATGGCCCGATACAACACCCAACACTGACGTGATCTACCTTGTCGGAAGCCTTCTCAAAACCTAGAAACACTGCATCAATACAGAGTAGGATTTAGCAGCACTGTTGTACCGGTACCAGCCTTCCAACGCACGGAGATGGCCCGATACATCACCCAACACTGACGTGATCTACCTTGTCGGAAGCCTTCTCAAAGCCTAGAAACACTGCATCAATACAGAGTAGGATTTAGCAGCTCTGTCGGTACCAGCCTTCCAAGGCACGGAGATGGCCCGATACATCACACAACACTGACGTGATCTACCTTGTCGGAAGCCTTCTCAAAGCCTAGAAACACTGCATCAATACAGAGTAGGATTTAGCAGCACTGTTGTACCGGTACCAGCCTTCCAACGCACGAAGATGGCCCGATACATCACACAACACTGACGTGATCTACCTTGTCGGAAGCCTTCTCAAAGCCTAGAAACACTGCATCAATACAGAGTAGGATTTAGCAGCTCTGTTGTACCGGTACCAGCCTTCCAACGCACGAAGATGGCCCGATACATCACACAACACTGACGTGATCTACCTTGTCGGAAGCCTTCTCAAAACCTAGAAACACTGCATCAATACAGAGTAGGATTTAGCAGCTCTGTCGGTACCAGCCTTCCAACGCACGGAGATGGCCCGATACATCACACAACACTGACGTGATCTACCTTGTCGGAAGCCTTCTCAAAGCCTAGAAACACTGCATCAATACAGAGTAGGATTTAGCAGCTCTGTTGTACCGGTACCAGCCTTCCAACGCACGGAGATGGCCCGATACATCACACAACACTGACGTGATCTACCTTGTCGGAAGCCTTCTCAAAGCCTAGAAACACTGCATCAATACAGAGTAGGATTTAGCAGCTCTGTTGTACCGGTACCAGCCTTCCAACGCACGGAGATGGCCCGATACATCACACAACACTGACGTGATCTACCTTGTCGGAAGCCTTCTCAAAGCCTAGAAACACTGCATCAATACAGAGTAGGATTTAGCAGCACTGTTGTACCGGTACCAGCCTTCCAACGCACGAAGATGGCCCGATACATCACACAACACTGACGTGATCTACCTTGTCGGAAGCCTTCTCAAAGCCTAGAAACACTGCATCAATACAGAGTAGGATTTAGCAGCTCTGTTGTACCGGTACCAGCCTTCCAACGCACGGAGATGGCCCGATACATCACCCAACACTGACGTGATCTACCTTGTCGGAAGCCTTCTCAAAGCCTAGAAACACTGCATCAATACAGAGTAGGATTTAGCAGCACTGTTGTACCGGTACCAGCCTTCCAACGCACGGAGATGGCCCGATACATCACCCAACACTGACGTGATCTACCTTGTCGGAAGCCTTCTCAAAGCCTAGAAACACTGCATCAATACAGAGTAGGATTTAGCAGCACTGTTGTACCGGTACCAGCCTTCCAACGCACGGAGATGGCCCGATACATCACACAACACTGACGTGATCTACCTTGTCGGAAGCCTTCTCAAAGCCTAGAAACACTGCATCAATACAGAGTAGGATTTAGCAGCTCTGTTGTACCGGTACCAGCCTTCCAACGCACGGAGATGGCCCGATACATCACACAACACTGACGTGATCTACCTTGTCGGAAGCCTTCTCAAAACCTAGAAACACTGCATCAATACAGAGTAGGATTTAGCAGCACTGTTGTACCGGTACCAGCCTTCCAACGCACGGAGATGGCCCGATACATCACACAACACTGACGTGATCTACCTTGTCGGAAGCCTTCTCAAAGCCTAGAAACACTGCATCAATACAGAGTAGGATTTAGCAGCTCTGTCGGTACCAGCCTTCCAAGGCACGGAGATGGCCCGATACATCACACAACACTGACGTGATCTACCTTGTCGGAAGCCTTCTCAAAGCCTAGAAACACTGCATCAATACAGAGTAGGATTTAGCAGCACTGTTGTACCAGCCTTCCAAGGCACGGAGATGGCCCGATACATCACACAACACTGACGTGATCTACCTTGTCGGAAGCCTTCTCAAAGCCTAGAAACACTGCATCAATACAGAGTAGGATTTAGCAGCACTGTTGTACCAGCCTTCCAACGCACGGAGATGGCCCGATACATCACACAACACTGACGTGATCTACCTTGTCGGAAGCCTTCTCAAAGCCTAGAAACACTGCATCAATACAGAGTAGGATTTAGCAGCTCTGTTGTACCGGTACCAGCCTTCCAACGCACGGAGATGGCCCGATACATCACACAACACTGACGTGATCTACCTTGTCGGAAGCCTTCTCAAAGCCTAGAAACACTGCATCAATACAGAGTAGGATTTAGCAGCACTGTTGTACCGGTACCAGCCTTCCAACGCACGGAGATGGCCCGATACAACACACAACACTGACGTGATCTACCTTGTCGGAAGCCTTCTCAAAGCCTAGAAACACTGCATCAATACAGAGTAGGATTTAGCAGCTCTGTTGTACCGGTACCAGCCTTCCAACGCACGGAGATGGCCCGATACATCACACAACACTGACGTGATCTACCTTGTCGGAAGCCTTCTCAAAACCTAGAAACACTGCATCAATACAGAGTAGGATTTAGCAGCTCTGTCGGTACCAGCCTTCCAACGCACGGAGATGGCCCGATACAACACCCAACACTGACGTGATCTACCTTGTCGGAAGCCTTCTCAAAGCCTAGAAACACTGCATCAATACAGAGTAGGATTTAGCAGCTCTGTTGTACCGGTACCAGCCTTCCAACGCACGGAGATGGCCCGATACATCACACAACACTGACGTGATCTACCTTGTCGGAAGCCTTCTCAAAGCCTAGAAACACTGCATCAATACAGAGTAGGATTTAGCAGCACTGTTGTACCGGTACCAGCCTTCCAACGCACGGAGATGGCCCGATACATCACACAACACTGACGTGATCTACCTTGTCGGAAGCCTTCTCAAAGCCTAGAAACACTGCATCAATACAGAGTAGGATTTAGCAGCTCTGTCGGTACCAGCCTTCCAACGCACGGAGATGGCCCGATACAACACCCAACACTGACGTGATCTACCTTGTCGGAAGCCTTCTCAAAGCCTAGAAACACTGCATCAATACAGAGTAGGATTTAGCAGCTCTGTTGTACCGGTACCAGCCTTCCAACGCACGGAGATGGCCCGATACATCACACAACACTGACGTGATCTACCTTGTCGGAAGCCTTCTCAAAGCCTAGAAACACTGCATCAATACAGAGTAGGATTTAGCAGCTCTGTCGGTACCAGCCTTCCAACGCACGAAGATGGCCCGATACATCACACAACACTGACGTGATCTACCTTGTCGGAAGCCTTCTCAAAGCCTAGAAACACTGCATCAATACAGAGTAGGATTTAGCAGCACTGTTGTACCAGCCTTCCAACGCACGGAGATGGCCCGATACATCACACAACACTGACGTGATCTACCTTGTCGGAAGCCTTCTCAAAGCCTAGAAACACTGCATCAATACAGAGTAGGATTTAGCAGCACTGTTGTACCGGTACCAGCCTTCCAACGCACGGAGATGGCCCGATACAACACACAACACTGACGTGATCTACCTTGTCGGAAGCCTTCTCAAAGCCTAGAAACACTGCATCAATACAGAGTAGGATTTAGCAGCACTGTTGTACCGGTACCAGCCTTCCAACGCACGGAGATGGCCCGATACATCACACAACACTGACGTGATCTACCTTGTCGGAAGCCTTCTCAAAGCCTAGAAACACTGCATCAATACAGAGTAGGATTTAGCAGCACTGTTGTACCGGTACCAGCCTTCCAACGCACGGAGATGGCCCGATACATCACACAACACTGACGTGATCTACCTTGTCGGAAGCCTTCTCAAAGCCTAGAAACACTGCATCAATACAGAGTAGGATTTAGCAGCACTGTTGTACCGGTACCAGCCTTCCAACGCACGAAGATGGCCCGATACAACACCCAACACTGACGTGATCTACCTTGTCGGAAGCCTTCTCAAAGCCTAGAAACACTGCATCAATACAGAGTAGGATTTAGCAGCTCTGTTGTACCGGTACCAGCCTTCCAACGCACGGAGATGGCCCGATACATCACACAACACTGACGTGATCTACCTTGTCGGAAGCCTTCTCAAAACCTAGAAACACTGCATCAATACACCCACCCCTGCGATCTCTTCCGCAAATCCCAACAACTGTGTCTCACAGGAACTATCTGAGAACAAACCAGCGGTAGCAAAGCATGGTTGGCAGAAACGTGGCCGCAATGTTCGATACACAGGCCCGCTGGGAACCCATCACAGCTTGCCGGTGCCACTCGATACGGTCTCAGAGTTAAATGTAATTCAAAATGGAATATAAAAGTAAAAATGAATGAAAATGTCAAGTTTAAACCGCTCGGGGTTATCTTGATAATTGACAAGATTATTTAATGGACTTGTTTTTCTCGAATAGCCTCTGATACACCGAAAAAATAGTACACTGAAAAAATCGTACACCGAAAAAATAGTACACCGAAAATCTCGTTCACCGAAAATGTTATTTTACAGAGTGACTGTACTCGGAGGCACGATCCGAGTAGAAGGACGATTCAGGGTGGAGCTACTGTATTGTATTAAAATAGTGGGGGACTATTCCCCTTACGCCAGAATAATATACTATCAAGTATGAAAAGATCGTTCTTTTCAGTGTACGAATTTTTCGGTGTACGAGTTTTTCGGTGTACAAGTTTTTCGGTGTACGAGTTTTTCGGTGTACGAGTTTTTTGGTGTACGAGTTTTTTGGTGTACGATTTTTTCGGTGTACGAGTTTTTCGGTGTACTAGTTTTTTGGTGGAAGATATTTTTGGTGTGAGATACTTTCGGTGTGGCACCGAAAAAATCTTACATCGTAAAAACCTTACATCGAAAAATTCGTACACCGAAAAAATCGTACACCGAAAAACTCGTACACCGAAAAATTCGTACACCGAAAAACTTGTACACCGAAAAACTTGTACACCGAAAAACTTGTACATCGAAAAACTTGTACACCGAAAAATTCGTACACCGAAAAATTCGTACACCGAAAAGAACGATCTTTTCATACTTGGTAGTATATTATTCTGGCGTAAGGGGAACAGTCCCCCACTATTTTAATACAATACAGTAGCTCCACCCTGAATCGTCCTTCTACTCGGATCCTGCCTCCGAGTACAGTCACTCTGGAAAATAACATTTTCGGTGAACAAGATTTTTGGTGTACGATTTTTTCGGTGTACGGATTTTTCGGTGTACGATTTTTTCGGTGTATCAGAGCAATCCTGTTTTTCTCTGTCTGGATGTACTTTCCAGACTTAATGATTCCACTCAAGTGATTTTAATCTACTTTTAAATATACCTGACAATGTTTATACACTCACATTGTGTTTCATAAGGAACGGCAATGAATACAAACACAGGATATATGTTTGAATGGAAGAGCATGAGAGCAGTGTGCGTACCTTCAAGAGGTCTACCAGTTGCTGCTCCCTCTCCGCGCGCACCTCTCCCTGTCCTTCCCGCAGGAGCAGCTCCTGTAGCGTATCGACCTTGGTGCGCGAGTCCTCCAGCTTCTCTGTCTGCCGGCACAGGGACTCTAGCAGCACCGCCTTCTCGTCTGCCGTCCGCTCGTTGTCCGTCTGCAGCTCCGTCAGCTGCGTCTGCAGGTCTGCCAGCTCCTGAAGCGTAGCCTGTAGCTCCTCGTTGGTGCTAGACATTCCATGGCCTCAGCCGTTAGCATCGCGCCACATTCCACGGCCCCAGCCGTTAGCATCGCGCCACATTCCACGGCCCCAGCCCTTAGCATCGCGCCACATTCCACGGCCCCAGCCCTTAGCATCGCGCCACATTCCACGGCCCCAGCCCTTAGCATCGCGCCACATTCCACGGCCCCAGCCCTTAGCATCGCGCCACATTCCACGGCCCCAGCCGTTAGCATCGCGCCACATTCCACGGCCCCAGCCCTTAGCATCGCACCACATTCCACGGCCCCAGCCCTTAGCATCGCGCCACATTCCACGGCCCCAGCCCTTAGCATCGCGCCACATTCCATGGCCTCAGCCGTTAGCATCGCGCCACATTCCACGGCCCCAGCCGTTAGCATCGCGCCACATTCCACGGCCCCAGCCCTTAGCATCGCGCCACATTCCACGGCCCCAGCCCTTAGCATCGCGCCACATTCCACGGCCCCAGCCCTTAGCATCGCGCCACATTCCACGGCCCCAGCCCTTAGCATCGCGCCACATTTTAATCAAGAATTTAAGGACCATTTTAGGACATAGTTTTCATATACCAAACTGATGACTGACTACTGTTCACAGCCTTTTCTGCGAACTAGCTCCACGCACTAGCTCTATGCACTAGCTCCACGCACTAGCTTCATACTGTCTGAATGCCCACACCCGCTAGACAACACCAGAGTCCAAGTATTGAGATTTACGTTCTCAGCGGTGTGGCGAGCTGAGGACGGAGTGGGTAGCGCTTGTGGGCAAAACGCTAGTATTGACAAATGAGCTTCCGAAGTGTTTTCAAATCGATTTTGCGACAGTCTTGAGAGGTAGTTATCGGAGTTACTTTAGATGAAGTGGAAATTAGAACCACCAACCAATCACGAGCCAAGATCATGCCGCGCAGCGCTGAGATCGAAGTATCAACGAAGAGGAACTGAATAAATAGACGACAACATAACCTCTTTTCACAACACGTTGCGTTTACTTGTAAAATGTACAAGTAAACGCAACGTGTTGTGAAAAGGGGTTATGTTGTTGTATATTTATTCAGTTTACCTAATACACATCATCCCACTGACAAAGCAAAATATCAGGTTTTGGTGATAACTTTCGAACAGTATGAGATAACAAAATTCTTATGTGCGAGAAACGCAGATAATTTTAACGGCTTCAAGATGATATAAGTTATGCTTGGTTATAACTATTCAAGTCCCACCAGAAAACTGATATCCCGCTAAATTGACTCCATGGACTCTTAATTGGAGAGGCTAGAAACCGGGGAAGAGAGTGGCCAACTCTCGCGCAGGACGCCGTCTTTTGTCCAGAAGTGTTGTAAACTACCAGTTAGTCAATAAGATGCCAGAGCTTCCAACTGAAGCTGTTTCCTAACCGATGTGATGCAGTCTGGCACACGCTCTCAAACAGCTGATCTGATTACTGGACAAAACATGGCGTCCTTGAGAGAGATATCTCAGTAGCCAATAGGAAACAGTCACCAAGTTGGCCACTCTCTTCCCCTGGTATCTGGCCTCTCTAGCCTCGATTGGGGAACAACAATTGAAGTGTATCAAGTTTGAAAGTTGATATATTTGAAGGACATCACGAACGTGAAACCAGAATTCAACGAATAGTGACGATATTTATTTCCACAATTTCAAAGAAAACTAAAATTCTTCATCTCCATTTTTATAAATTGCAATTGATCTATTTGTCGTCCAGAATCCCCCCCTTTTTGTCAGTCGTGACTCGTGACGTAGACATTACTTGATTCTGCTCGTGTTTCTATACAGGATCCGTGATGTTTACGTCCTGACTCATGGTTACAGTTACGTGAAATAAGCATTCTGTTTTATACTTTTAGGCTTTCAAAATTTGAAAATTCGTATTTTGCAGCATTTTTAGCAGAATACTCAAAAATAGTGTTGAATTTTCGAAAAATTGAACGAATTACTGTAAATATACTATCACTGTGGGTAGTACACTCTTAATATTGTCGAAATAACGCTGTTCATAGCTTCCCGCGTATTATCCGTGTCTGGTCGGGTGATCGCTAGTGCCGAACGTAATCGAAATAACCCGAGCACGCGGGACGCCAGATACTACGACAATACACTCCTTATATACGGGCGCGTACCAACAATTCTATTACGTACCTTGGGAGATGAGAAATCGCCAATGAAACCTACGTGGACTTTAGATGACAAGTTGAGATGAGGAAATAATAAAATCCAAGTTTGAAACCAACACACTTTTAAATCTTGAGAAGAAAATATTCCTGGTACAGCATTTTATTTTTTTAAGCTTTTGTTTTGAACGTGATAATGGTGGTCTAGTGCCGTGGGGCCGTCGACCAGCTGCTCGCAACTCGCAAGCGGCAACAAAGATTCTCAGTTAGGACGCAATGTCGACAGGAAGGTATTTCCAAGGGTTTGATGCATTCGGTGCGGCAACAGCACGTGCGATTGGGATCTATAAGACCGCTCTTGACAGCACGTCTGGAGTTTATAACAATACTAATGAGTTGTGTTCCGGGTATTACGATATTTTTGTCAAGGTTTCGTGGAAAACCAATTGTTTATACTGAAAAATGAATGTTATCTTTCTTTTCGTGGCTATTTCGTTGAATAGAATAAATTCGCTTCATACTGATCAAAATGATCTTTTTCGTGATGATTCGTGAAATAGAAAACCACTTTAAACGCATCCCATCTCTATGAAACATGAAGAAATCATGAAATAAAATGTCTTTGGGATTATTCATTCTTTTCGCAATTTTCGTCAATGCGAAAAACACGTAGGGCTACCTCTACTCATGGTGTCTGGACGTAAGACAAATTGAGATTAATTTGTGAAATTGCGACGATAGATTCTAGTTTTCTCTGAAATCAGGGGATTAAATACAGTCATCATTTGTTGGAATCTAGTTTCAGGGTCATGACACCTGTACGTTGGCAAGAGCAGTGTGATTGGCGGACGAGTGAGAGGGGAGGGGGGAGGGGGGGAGGGGGGGGAGGGGGGGGGTCTCACCTGTAGTGCGTCTCCTCCATCTGCATGATGCGGTCCTGCAGGCACGCCACCGACACCTCGCTCGTGCCGCTCTTGCTGTCCCAGTCGGGTGCGCTGCCGGCGGCCTCCCCATCGCTGGCAGGGGGCGGCTCCTGCGGGCAAACACTAGCACGTTAGTTGCAAGCAACTTGACGCGCGTCACGCCTACGAGGGGAGGGGGGAGGAAAGCGAGGCCTGCTATCATGGCCCTTCACACGATACAACCGGGTGACAGAATAATACCCCGTACCCCACCCAGGTATCCGAAGACACCGCTAATTAATAGATACGACGGTCGTCCACAAAGCAAGTTTCCCTGGAGCCACTTTCAGGAACAAGAAGTGTTCACACTGACAGCGAGGAAATGGTTGTTAGTGACGTCATGCACTGCCATCTTCCTGTTCATATCTAGACATTATCTCGCCTTGTTTCTGAACAAAGCCATAATGTGAATAATATAGAGGGCCTTGCTTTAAACCAACAATGTGACGATACGAATGATGTTGCTCTTTGCGAAGGCGGTGGATTTTGATCGCAGTCAAGCTAACTGAGTTCTAGAAACTTAGTTATAAAGACATAACTAGAGTTAACTACTAATCTAGTTCTGTTCATATTATAACTTAACTAACGTTATCAACTTGACTGTAATGTGACCGAGGTATTAGCAGGGAGTGTTGGGGGCGAGGGGTTAGCAGGGAGTGTTGGGGGCGAGGGGTTAGCAGGTAGTGTTGGGGGCGAGGGGTTAGCAGGGAGTGTTGGGGGCGAGGGGTTAGCAGGGAGTGTTGGGGGTGAGGGGTTAGCAGGGAGTGTTGGGGGCGAGGGGTTAGCAGGGAGTGTTGGGGGCGAGGGGTTAGCAGGGAGTGTTGGGGGCGAGGGGTTAGCAGGGAGTGTTGGGGGCGAGGGGTTAGCAGGGAGTGTTGGGGGCGAGGGGTTAGCAGGGAGTGTTGGGGGCGAGGGGTTAGCAGGGAGTGTTGGGGGCGAGGGGTTATTTTATTTTATATTTTTTCATTTTATTTTATTGAATCCAAAGATTGGTACATTGCACAAAATATAGGAAGTATAAAAACTAACAACTAGATATAAAAATGAGTAGATAGAAGAATAGATTAAAAAATACAGAATGATATATATATATATAATAGTACAATGATGGTCTAATGAGATTTTGAAGTTGGGAATTCGTTGAGGTCATAGAAGGGGTTCTGGAGTAGGAAATATCTAAGGTTGTATTTGAAAGATGAGAGTTGTGTGAGGCTAGTTATATGGGCAGGTAGTTTATTGTAAATGGTTGTGCAAAGATGGAGAGGGCTGTGTCTGAGAGTGTGTTAGAGAACGGATAGAGTTACTGTGACTGGTAGGGTAGTTATGGATAGAAGCATTTTTGGGAAAGAGGCTGGAGTAGGAGTGAACATAAGAACTGGCAATTTGGATAAGAGTACATGTGAGGGTGAGAATTTTTAGCTTTGTGAAATGTGATTTACATGAGGAACTGCGAGAAATACCGGAACTGGGTTGAATTGCCTGTTTTTGCGTAATGAATATTCGCTTAGCTCCTGGGGAGGAACCCCCGGAGAGAAGTCCATAAGAGAGATGAGAGTGGAAATAGGCATGGTAGACAAGTAAGAGGGTATGAGGATTGACAATTATTTGAGTCGACGAAGAAGGAAGGAAGCACTTTTAATTTCAGCTGCGGTTTTCTCAATATGTTGGGACCAGTCTGGATTGGGGGTTATATGAATTCCGAGAAATTTTGTCGATGAAGTACTGGGGATGATTTTTACCATCAACACGTATTAATGAGGACACGATGGGTGGGTTAGATTTATTGTGGAAGTTCATGAAAATTGATTTAGTGGGTTGCAGTGCAAGTTTGTTATTTAAGCAATATGAGGATATTAGTGAAGTTTGACAGTTGGCAGTTTGAATGAGGGAAATGAGAGAGTTGATTCTTGGTGTGGTTAATGAATGATTCGTATCATCAGCAAATTGGAAGAGATGTCCGACATGTAATAATTGAGGGAGGTCGTTAACATAGAGTAAAAATAAGAGAGGAGATAAGACAGAGCCCTGAGGTACACCTTGTTTAACGGATTGTGGGTTTGAAATGGAGGGTGCAGAGTTGGGGGAATTGATACTAACGACTTGGGGTCTATTGTATAGGAAAGATGCAATCCATTTATTGGCACAGCCACGAATTCCTAGGGAATTGAATTTATAAAGGAGAAGATTGTGGTCTATGGTGTCGAAAGCTTTACTTAGATCATAGAAAATACCTATGGCATGGTCACCCTTATCGAGAGCGGCATAGAGGGTGGAGAGGAAGTTAAAAATTGCTGTGAATGTAGATTTATGTTTTTGAAACCCATGTTGACAGTCAGCAATGATATTATTTGAGTCAAGAAATGAGGTTAAACAGAGAAGCATTACTTTTTCTATCAATTTGGAGAAAGAGAGGAGGGAGATGGGTCTGTAGTTATTGATATCAGTCTTGATGCCTTTTTTGTGAATTGGAATAATTAAAGCTCGTTTGAGTTTATGGGGAAAGATTCCTGATGAGAAGGAATCATTTATAATCGCGGTGAGAGGTATCGATATATAGTCTATGCATTTTGCAAGTAGTGAGCCAGGGACTTCGTCAGAGCCACTCGAATGATTATATCCAAGTGAACGCACGACATGGCTTGATTTAATCAGGTTTGTGGGGAACAAGAACATGGTATTTGAGTAGCAGGGAGTGTTGGCTCACCGTGAGTAGTATGGGGTTGGCAGCGTTGTGCTGCTGCAACAGCTGGTGTTTCTCAGAGTCTGACAGCGGAGAGTGGGACACGTCATGGAGTCTCGCGCGTAACGCGTTGTTGGCCTGGTCCGTCTCCATGCTGCGCTTCTGAAACACCAAGCAACACATCTATATATATCTATATATATCTATTGGCGTCAGATTAATGATCAATGAGATGGTGGGATGAAGGTCTTTTAGGTATTGGGAAGGATAGTGGAAAGGAAGCGGTCGTGGCCTATATATATATAAATATATATATATATAAATATATATATATATATATATATATATATATATATATATATATATATATTTAAATATATATATATATATATATATATATATATATGTATATATATAAATATAAATATATATATATATATATATATATATATATATATATATATATATATATATATATATAT